>CM037869.1:14673244-15236411 GCA_021292105.1 Anadara kagoshimensis | reverse complement strand
ATAATGGCTAAAAACCAAAATTGGCTTACGTTTTGTTATAAGTCATTGGAATCATGAACAATGTGTTCAAAATTTGTGGAATGATGGGTAGTAACTGTCGGCAATGTCAGATGTTGAACCGGTAGCGTGTTTTTTGAAATAATACAACATTTAGTTAATAAACAGAATTAATGTTGGAAACCAAAATTGGCTGCCATTTTGTATTGCGTCATTGGAATCATGAACAATGTTTCAAAAGTTGTGAAATGATGGGAACTACCTGTTGGCCATGTCAGATGTTGAACCGGTAGCGTGTTTTTTGAAATAACACAATTTTTTCATTTTACAGTAATAATAAACATAATGGCTAAAACCAAAATTGGCTTACGTTTTGTTATTACGTCATTGGAATCATGAACAATGTGTTCAAAAGTTGTGGAATGATGGGAACTACCTGTTGGCCATGTCAGACGTTGAACCGGTAGCGTGTTTTTTGAAATAACACAATTTTCGTTTTACAGTATAATAAACATAATGGCTAAAAACCAAAATTGGCTTACGTTTTGTTATTTACATCATTGGAATCATGAACAATGTGTTCAAAATTTGTGGAATGATGGGTAGTAACTGTCGGCAATGTCAGATGTTGAACCGGTAGCGTGTTTTTTAAATAATACAACATTTAGTTAATAACAGAATTAATGTTGGAACCAAAATTGGCTGCCATTTTGTAATTGCGTCATTGGAATCATGAACAATGTGTTCAAAAGTTGTGAAATGATGGGAACTACCTGTTGGCCATGTCAGATGTTGAACCGGTAGCGTGTTTTTTTGAAATAACACAATTTTTCATTTTACAGTAATAATAAACATAATGACTAAAACCAAAATTGGCTTACGTTTTGTTATTACGTCATTGGAATCATGAACAATGTGTTCAAAAGTTGTGGAATGATGGGTACTAATTGTCGGCAATGTCAGATGTTGAACCGGTAGCGTGTTTTTTGAAATAACACAATTTTTCATTTTACAGTAATAATAAACATAATGGCTAAAACCAAAATTGGCTTACGTTTTGTTATTACGTCATTAGAATCATGAACAATGTGTTCAAAGTTGTGGAATGATGGGAAACTACCGTTGGCCATGTCAGATGTTGAACCGGTAGCGTGTTTTTTGAAATAACACAATTTTTCGTTTTACAGTAATAATAAACATAATGGCTAAAAACCAAAATTGGCTTACGTTTTGTTATTACGTCATTGGAATTATGAACAATGTGTTCAAAGTTGTGGAATGATGGGAACTACCTGTTGGCCATGTCAGATGTTGAACCGGTAGCGTGTTTTTGAAATAACACAATTTTTCGTTTTACAGTAATAATAAACATAATGGCTAAAAACCAAAATTGGCTTACGTTTTGTTATTACGTCATTGGAATCATGAACAATGTGTTCAAAATTGTGGAATGATGGGTAGTAACTGGCGGCAATGTCAGATGTTGAACCGGTAGCGTGTTTTTTGAAATAATACAACATTAGTAATAAACAGAATTAATGTTGGAAACCAAAATTGGCTGCCATTTTGTAATTGCGTCATTGGAATCATGAACAATGTGTTCAAAAGTTGTGAAATGATGGGAACTACCTGTTGGCCATGTCAGATGTTGAACCGGTAGCGTGTTTTTTGAAATAACACAATTTTTCATTTTACATTAATAATAAACATAATGGCTAAAACCAAAATTGGCTTACGTTTTGTTATTACGTCATTGGAATCATGAACAATGTGTTCAAAAGTTGTGGAATGATGGGTACTAACTGTCGGCAATGTCAGATGTTGAACCGGTAGCGTGTTTTTTGAAATAACACAATTTTTTCATTTTACAGTAATAATAAACATAATGGCTAAAACCAAAATTGGCTTACGTTTGTTATTACGTCATTGGAATCATGAACAATGTGTTCAAAAGTTGTGGAATGATGGGAACTACCTGTGCCATGTCAGATGTTGAACCGGTAGCGTGTTTTTTGAAATAACACAATTTTTCATTTTACAGTAATAATAAACATAATGGCTAAAAACCAAAATTGGCTTACGTTTTGTTATTACGTCATTGGAATCATGAACAATGTGTTCAAAACGTTGTGGAATGGATGGGAACTACCTGTTGGCCATGTCAGATGTTGAACCGGTAGCGTGTTTTTTGAAATAACACAATTTTTCGTTTTACAGTAATAATAAACATAATGGCTAAAAACCAAATTGGCTTACGTTTTGTTATTACGTCATTGGAATCATGAACAATGTGTTCAAAATTTGTGGAATGGGGTAGAACTGTCGGCAATGTCAGATGTTGAACCGGTAGCGTGTTTTTTGAAATAATACAACATTTAGTTAATAAACAGAATTAATGTTGGGAAACCAAAATGGCTGCCATTTTGTAATTGCGTCATTGGAATCATGAACAATGTGTTCAAAGTTGTGAAATGATGGGAACTACCTGTTGGCCATGTCAGATGTTGAACCGTAGCGTGTTTTTTGAAATAAACACAATTTTTCATTTTACATTAATAATAACATAATGGCTAAAACCAAAATTGGCTTACGTTTTGTTATTACGTCATTGGAATCATGAACAATGTGTTCAAAAGTTGTGGAATGATGGGTACTAACTGTCGGCAATGTCAGATGTTGAACCGGTAGCGTGTTTTTGAAATAACACAATTTTTCATTTTACAGTAATAATAAACATAATGGCTAAAACACAAAATTGGCTTACGTTTGTTATTACGTCATTGGAATCATGAACAATGTGTTCAAAAGTTGTGGAATGATGGGAACTACCTGTTGGCCATGTCAGATGTTGAACCGGTAGCGTGTTTTTTGAAATAACACAATTTTTCGTTTTACAGTAATAATAAACATAATGGCTAAAAACCAAATTGGCTTACGTTTGTTATACGTCATTGGAATCATCAACAATGTGTTCAAAAGTTGTGGAATGATGGGTAAACTGTCGGCAATGTCAGATGTTGAACCGGTAGCGTGTTTTTGAAATAACACAATTTTTCATTTACAGTAATAATAAACATAATGGCTAAAACCAAAATTGGCTTACGTTTTGTTATTACGTCATTGGAATCATGAACAATGTGTTCAAAAGTTGTGAAATGATGGGAACTACCTGTTGGCCATGTCAGACGTTGAACGGTAGCGTGTTTTTTGAAATAACACAATTTTTCGTTTTAACAGTAATAATAAACATAATGGCTAAAAACCAAAATTGGCTTACGTTTTGTTATTACGTCATTGGAATCATGAACAATGTGTTCAAATTTGTGGAATGATGGGTATTAACTGTCGGCAATGTCAGATGTTGAACCGTAGCGTGTTTTTTGAAATAATACAACATTTAGTTAATAAACAGAATTAATGTTGGAAACCAAAATTGGCTGCCATTTTGTAATTGCGTCATTGGAATCATGAACAATGTGTTCAAAAGTTGTGAAATGATGGGAACTACCTGTTGGCCATGTCAGATGTTGAACCGGTAGCGTGTTTTGAAATAACACAATTTTTCATTTTACATTAATAATAAAACATAATGGCTAAAACCAAAATTGGCTTACGTTTTGTTATTACGTCATTGGAATCATGAACAATGTGTTCAAAAGTTGTGGAATGATGGTACTAACTGTCGGCAATGTCAGATGTTGAACCGGTAGCGTGTTTTTTGAATAACACAATTTTTCATTTTACAGTAATAATAAACATAATGGCTAAAACCAAAATTGGCTTACGTTTTGTTATTACGTCATTGGAATCATGAACAATGTGTTCAAAAGTTGTGGAATGATGGGAACTACCTGTTGGCCATGTCAGATGTTGAACCGGTAGCGTGTTTTTTGAAATAACACAATTTTTCGTTTTACAGTAATAATAAACATAATGGCTAAAAACCAAAATTGGCTTACGTTTTGTTATTACGTCATTGGAATCATGAACAATGTGTTCAAAATTTGTGGAATGATGGGTAGTAACTGTCGGCAATGTCAGATGTTGAACCGGTAGCGTGTTTTTTGAAATAATACAACATTTAGTTAATAAACAGAATTAATGTTGGAAACCAAAATTGGCTGCCATTTTGTAATTGCGTCATTGGAATCATGAACAATGTGTTCAAAAGTTGTGAAATGATGGGAACTACCTGTTGGCCATGTCAGATGTTGAAGGTAGAGTGTTTTTGAAATAACACAATTTTTCATTTTACAGTAATAATAAACATAATGGCTAAAACCAAAATTGGCTTACGTTTTGTTATTACGTCATTGGAATCATGAACAATGTGTTCAAAAGTTGTGGAATGATGGGAACTACCTGTTGGCCATGTCAGACGTTGAACCGGTAGCGTGTTTTTTGAAATAACACAATTTTTCGTTTTACAGTAATAATAAACATAATGGCTAAAAACCAAAATTGGCTTACGTTTTGTTATTACATCATTGGAATCATGAACAATGTGTTCAAAATTTGTGGAATGATGGGTAGTAACTGTCGGCAATGTCAGATGTTGAACCGGTAGCGTGTTTTCTGAAATAACACAACATTTAGTTAATAAACAGAATTAATGTTGGAAACCAAAATTGGCTGCCATTTTGTAATTGCGTCATTGGAATCATGAACAATGTGTTCAAAAGTTGTGAAATGATGGGAACTACCTGTTGGCCATGTCAGATGTTGAACCGGTAGCGTGTTTTTTTGAAATAACACAATTTTTCATTTTACAGTAATAATAAACATAATGACTAAAACCAAAATTGGCTTACGTTTTGTTATTACGTCATTGGAATCATGAACAATGTGTTCAAAAGTTGTGGAATGATGGGTACTAATTGTCGGCAATGTCAGATGTTGAACCGGTAGCGTGTTTTTTGAAATAACACAATTTTTCATTTTACAGTAATAATAAACATAATGGCTAAAACCAAAATTGGCTTACGTTTTGTTATTACGTCATTAGAATCATGAACAATGTGTTCAAAAGTTGTGGAATGATGGGAACTACCTGTTGGCCATGTCAGATGTTGAACCGGTAGCGTGTTTTTTGAAATAACACAATTTTTCGTTTTACAGTAATAATAAACATAATGGCTAAAAACCAAAATTGGCTTACGTTTTGTTATTACGTCATTGGAATTATGAACAATGTGTTCAAAAGTTGTGGAATGATGGGAACTACCTGTTGGCCATGTCAGATGTTGAACCGGTAGCGTGTTTTTTGAAATAACACAATTTTTCGTTTTACAGTAATAATAAACATAATGGCTAAAAACCAAAATTGGCTTACGTTTTGTTATTACGTCATTGGAATCATGAACAATGTGTTCAAAATTTGTGGAATGATGGGTAGTAACTGGCGGCAATGTCAGATGTTGAACCGGTAGCGTGTTTTTTGAAATAATACAACATTTAGTTAATAAACAGAATTAATGTTGGAAACCAAAATTGGCTGCCATTTTGTAATTGCGTCATTGGAATCATGAACAATGTGTTCAAAAGTTGTGAAATGATGGGAACTACCTGTTGGCATGTCAGATGTTGAACCGGTAGCGTGTTTTTTGAAATAACACAATTTTTCATTTTACATTAATAATAAACATAATGGCTAAAACCAAAATTGGCTTACGTTTTGTTATTACGTCATTGGAATCATGAACAATGTGTTCAAAAGTTGTGGAATGATGGGTACTAACTGTCGGCAATGTCAGATGTTGAACCGGTAGCGTGTTTTTGAAATAACACAATTTTTCATTTTACAGTAATAATAAACATAATGGCTAAAACCAAAATTGGCTTACGTTTTGTTATTACGTCATTGGAATCATGAACAATGTGTTCAAAAGTTGTGGAATGATGGGAACTACCTGTTGGCCATGTCAGATGTTGAACCGGTAGCGTGTTTTTTGAAATAACACAATTTTTCGTTTTACAGTAATAATAAACATAATGGCTAAAAACCAAAATTGGCTTACGTTTGTTATTACGTCATTGGAATCATGAACAATGTGTTCAAAAGTTGTGGAATGATGGGAACTACCTGTTGGCCATGTCAGATGTTGAACCGGTAGCGTGTTTTTTGAAATAACACAATTTTCGTTTTACAGTAATAATAAACATAATGGCTAAAAACCAAAATTGGCTTACGTTTTGTTATTACGTCATTGGAATCATGAACAATGTGTTCAAAAGGACTAGGTTCACGAAGGGGCATATTGGCCTAATCTCGGATTTGGCCCGAATTCACTCTTATGATTTTATAAGTAGTATAGAAACACAAAATGTATTTTATTCAGATAATTTTCCTCGTTGATTACCATGGCAACCGATCAAAAACAGACCCCTTGTTTCAGGTAAAATCTGAACTTGGTGCTTTTGAAACAATGACATTTGCATACATATCATTGTTATATTTATAAAAACCGTTTTAAAACAATCCAAAATTGCATGAATAGGATTAAACTTATTACTCAATCAAAAAAATACATAATTTGATAAAATAATATTTTTATTTGTTGTCATGGCAACCAAAATACTAGTTTCAGTACTATGAAACATCTTTGTTTATTTTTCCAATGCCTTAACACACACATAGTTTTATATCAATTTAGAGGACATGTTCTCAAAAAATCATTATTACAGAATTCTATGATAATGCGATTTCCTTTAAAAACAAAATACAACATTTTAGGTAAAAAAATAATACGTATCCATAGCAACGATGCGGGTGCAATATATTATGACCATGTTAATAATGAAGTTTGACTTTTCGTTTTATTGGCATAGTGTGAGGTTTAAACAATATTACCAAGCATGATATTCTTTTTAACATTTTCTTTTTTTTTCTTTGATGAAAAGGTCTTTTTAAATAAAACACTAGTTGCTATAGTAATAGCCATAACCAATTTAAAACAAAAGGTCAATTTCGTCTGTCGGTTCGCGGATCACATTTATCCGGATACGCTGGTGTCTTACTTCATCCAGGTACTGATCGACATGGTGTAAATGAAAACTGACTACACTTATACGACAGGCCCCAACTCTGAAAAAGGGGCGTGTAAAAATCAATTTCATGCTACATTTAAACCCTTTACCTTCAGTGGTCATTTGATGACAATACATCTCTCCTAACTAGGATTTAAATAAACATTTAAAGTTGACCATTGATATATTTTTCTGTTATACAGGTAACACTTTAAAGTGGATTTCAGATTTAATTTTTTTTTAGAAATGGTATTTATTAAATATGTAACACAACTTTCAAAACAAATGTAAAGCTAACAGACATTCAAACCTACATATAAAAACGACCTCTGGGACCTTTTTAGACAATAGACAATTGGCTTATATACAGATGTTCTTTTTTGGTTGAAAATAAAGCAATTGCCCATAAAACAGTGGTCTTAAAAGACAGGTGGTCTGTATACAAATGGTCACATTAGCAACATTTTATTGTTTTTACAATTATAATTGCCACTTATATCTAGACATCGGCAGCTGTAGACAAAGTGTATAAATCTTGTCTGTATGTTGCACTGATGGCATTATTACGCAGGGTTCTTTATTATTGCCAGTGGCGTAGCGTGCATATTAGCAAATAATCCTGTGCTTGCACATGATTTTTTAAAAATATGTTTAAAAAACATTAATCCAATCAGTCTTTTGGTACAAATGACAAACAAAATAATTATATTGCGAAAGTAACAAACAGTGGATTTTTTTTTCTTTCAATCATTTAAAGAATAAATTATTCACAAAGATATTTTTCAAATCAAAAACATAGCCACAAATTTCGTCTCACTCTTAGTCTAGTAGTGATAAGCCAATCAGTTCATAGGTGAACATTTTCCTCAAATGCATGTGAACCCAAATACCAGACCCAGGTGAAATTACTACTGCAGATATGAGGGATGGAAGCCTTAACTGAAAACTTTTAATGACATCCTCAGCTTTTGGTAACAATTTCAGTTTCTAGCTTCTAAAGATGAATTAAATCGAGACCCTATAAGAATTCAGATATTGGCTCCTATTTTCAAAATTTTCTCCGACCCCTTCTACCTAGAGTGAAGGCGTCTTTGCCATCAGACTTGCACATTCATTCTTTTCTGGCTACGCCCCTGATGCCACGTCTACTGTGACATAGGGCCTAAGTTCCTATCACAAATAAACATGACTTTTATTTCGTAAATGCTGAGTGCTTGGCGAAAGAGCACCCATTACCCACCTCCAAGTCTTGGGTTTGGAATCCAATACCTCCCACTTATGGAGAGAGCACTCTAACAACTGAGCTACCGCGGCGATTTGAGTAGAATAATAATGCTTAATGTCATAGTTTTTTAATGAGACAGTCAGTTATCAGATATCCGGAGAAAACTGTGCAGAATGTCTGGATATGTCTATTGTCAATAGCTGACTAATAGTCCGAGGTTATTTATAGACGGTGTGTGTGTGCATGTGCGTGTGTGTGTTAATATATCAAAAGCCCCAACACAAAGGATGCTGGAAAACACGCTAGTCAAATACACATGTTATTGTTAGTGGAATCTTTGACATGTAGGCATCTACATATAAAGTCAATCCTACATGTATATTACTATTTTATGCGATAATCATTTTTTTGTCAAAGAAAATAAAGGTGCACATATAAAAATTGGAAGTTCAAAAGCCCTTAAAATGTCTATATTTGTTTTAAATCTAATTTTTTAACATCATTGACCCACCGTGCAATCAAGATATACATATTGATTTGTGTAGCATCTCATATCGGGGAGTACATACATTTTATGCATATAGTGGAATCTTACACTTCATATCTGATCTAATTCTCTAACTTCTGTGTTATGTCATATTTTAACTCCAATATTGTGTTTCAAGTAAAATGAATGAAATAAACATGCCCTCCAAAAAGGCAATCAGTTAAGTGGAAATCTACGCCATCAGTACTTTGATTCTGTGTGACAGTGTAAAAATGAGAATATAGAATTTGAAGTACCCGAGTCAGTTCTTAAAACTGCCCTAAAGGCTTTAAATTAATTTACTGTCCATAAACCAGGATGTGGTCAACTATCAATTTAAATCTATTGAATTTCAGTTTCTTTTGGACCGCCTTATTTAAATAGCTTAGAACCTGACTTGGGTGACATTTTTGGGGCCTGGCGTATAAGTGTGTACATAAATACTGATATAATTATCCTATTTAAACTGCAGAATGTTCAATGTCCATAACGATTTAAACACAACGGTAGCTTATTCTATATGTGGGAGGTCGCGACCGGTAATGACAAAAACTTTGAAGTATTTAGAGACCGTTATTTCGACAAACACTGGCATTTGAAAATGCAAGCCACCACAGAGACCTTAACACCGATGCCTCGTGTCACTGTAGGCTTGACACGCCAAAGAACCACCACCCCTGTACACTGCCCTGAGCACATGTCAAATGTCACTTCACTTATACCTAGTGACGTATCGATATAAGTGAATTATTCTTGACTGCGACGTTAAACCCACATTCAATCAATCCAAGAAATAGTAAACTTGGCAATAACGATAATATTTCATATGCAGTAGCAGCGGCATATGGATCCTTTGGCTCATCAAGTTTGACCCTGTGATCACTTGACCTTCAATTTAAATATTTATTAAGAATGCTCGATTATGAAGTACAGAATGTACTTGCTTCATATAAGACGTTTGCTTTTAGACTTTTTTTTTTAAAAAATTACAAAAATACGATATTTTGGCAGAGTGTTTATAACCACGGGCAAATCTATTCAAACCGTGTTATTGTATGCGTATATTCACGCCTGAATGTGTTCATTTATCAAGTATGGTCCCTATTTGCATTGTATAGACTCCCCCATATTTTCAAAAACTCTACTGACACGAGTTAATAAATTAGCAGTGAACCATCGGCCCTCATTCAATCACAAATGCTGATGTGGGTGATGCTGCTGCTGCTGCTGCTGATGATGATGATGATGATGAGAGAGATGGTCAAAATGTTGATATTGAGACAATTTTAGCTCCGTAGTGGGGACACCAGCAACAATGCGGGATAAAAACTAGCGTCAACTAACTTACCGTAAATCCGGGGACGCGAGTTTTGTATTTACATAGGTATATATTCCGCGCATCACTAGTGTTGGTCGAGTTTTTAAAAATGTTTCCAATATCCACACACTATACATATGTCGCAAAATTACTTGTGACATTAACGCATCAAGAAGGTACTTGTACAAATATGCGACATGATCTGTAAGGGTACAACACTCGTCGGTGAGACACTTTACCGAACGCTGCATTAACATTATTTTAAATGCCTTAACCGAGGGAAGTATATTTCATATTTGACTACTTATCCTATAAAATTAATGGAAATTTTAAAAGTAGGTATTTAATTCCCTTCCGGGGTTGGTTCAAAAATACCCTTTTTTCTAATAGTTTGATATTTAAAGGTACACTCGCATAGTGAATATTTTCCCAACCTTGCCAATTACGAGCTTTAGCTTCCGATGTGAAAGAGTATATTTTAGTGTTATATAACAAAACCTAACTAGGAATATATAACCAAAACTTTTCATATGCGTCTGTGTCTTAGGAAATGTTGAATTATATATTTAAGTACATTTTGTCTAATTTACCAGCCGCGTGACTAAAACATTGAACAATTTAATACTGACAAACTTTAAATAAGTTGATCAATACGAGTTGGTATTTTAGTTGGAACAAGTTAATACTAGTCCGACTAATCAGCCCACTAAACCCCCATTTTAATTTTTGACTTTTTGGAGGTTTGTGACTAATAAGCCCACTAAACCCCCATTTTAATTTTTGACTTTTTGGAGGTTTGTGGTCTGACAGCTTCCATTATTGAATTCTTGAAATTTCTGGCGAAAACGGCAGAAACGAAAACACGCGTCGATAATTTTGCAGTATTTCCTTACCTCGCTCTTGTTGACAACATGGAACACTTCCTAAAACATTATTTTACCGATCCATGCTTAATTTTTAATTAAAATCAATCGATATCGGTAGAAATACAAGGTTTTCTGATGTCTCTTCAGCTCTCTGTCACTTTCACATCGTGAAGACATTACTAATTTGCATTGACCAATCAGATCGCGCGTTGCATTTGGATGGTGAAACTCTCAGTTCTATCTTTAGAAAGCACAGTACTTAATTTTGAAAAATTAGACAATTGCATAAAAATTGAACAAGTTGGCATAAAATATAAAACGAGTTGACAAAAGTCGGAACTGGACCATATTGACACCGTATTGACATATTGATTAGTAGACACCGCGCGGGGATACTATGGGTCTACAGACGATGTCATAAACGTTTATATGCGGTAGAAAGTCGGTATAAAATAACAAAAAATTGTGAACATTGATGAGAACGGTTAACTAATTACATCCAAAAGAGAGAGAAAAAAAAAAACATAATGTGGTCGGTCGTGTCCGAACATCCATCCATCAAGTTTGAAGGCCAACGCGCTAACCATTGCACCATGTACAACATTACGCAGAGCTGCTTTTAAATTATCTTATTTTTGATACTGATAAATGGCCGTGTTTTTTGGCAATTTTTATATCTTTTTGTTATTCTGTTAATTATTAAACTGTCGATAATGTCAACATGTAGTTGTTTCTTTCCAATCCATTTTTATTGGGGTTTATTTCAACATTGACTGTATTTTACATTTTCACTGTGTCCGGTCGCGCACTGTCTCATTGTACGGAATCATTATTTCCACATTGTGAGAAACATTAGGTAAATTTCCTAAAATTCTTTTATCACATAAATTACACCAAGCAAAAAAAGACAGAAAGAACCATATTCGTATACATTTTGGCAACAGTTTAAATCCCGGTTTACGTCAGGGTTTGGAAGGTGCTCCAATAGAAGGAAGGAGTTACCATGAAAAACGAAGCGTCGACGTGAAAATTGACAATTTTTCACACACATTTTGTTAAAATGAAGGGTGTGCGCAGCCATTAACCACAAAATGTTGTATATAGATCGAAAGATATTACAAAAACCATTTAATACTGAAAAAATGGTGGTGGTTAACGAATGCGCACATATTAAATTTTTGAAATGTGTGCAACAAAAATGCACATTTTCTCAATTTTGTGCGTTTCTAACCAACTTTATGGCGATTTATCATAATCCTGGGTAATATTTTGCTGAAAAAAAACACACAGGGTGCAAGTACTGATATTACTTAATATAAAACGAAAGATATTTTGGTAATTATTCTGTCTTTATTTTTTACCAAAATTTAGGCCGATACAGGCGCAAAACGAATTTAGCCCTTTGTGGAATGATGGGTAGTAACTGTCGGCAATGTCAGATGTTGAACCGGTAGCGTGTTTTTTGAAATAATACAACATTTAGTTAATAAACAGAATTAATGTTGGAAACCAAAATTGGCTGCCATTTTGTAATTGCGTCATTGGAATCATGAACAATGTGTTCAAAAGTTGTGAAATGATGGGAACTACCTGTTGGCCATGTCAGATGTTGAACCGGTAGCGTGTTTTTTGAAATAACACAATTTTTCATTTTACATTAATAATAAACATAATGGCTAAAACCAAAATTGGCTTACGTTTTGTTATTACGTCATTGGAATCATGAACAATGTGTTCAAAAGTTGTGGAATGATGGGTACTAACTGTCGGCAATGTCAGATGTTGAACCGGTAGCGTGTTTTTTGAAATAACACAATTTTTCATTTTACAGTAATAATAAACATAATGGCTAAAACCAAAATTGGCTTACGTTTTGTTATTACGTCATTGGAATCATGAACAATGTGTTCAAAAGTTGTGGAATGATGGGAACTACCTGTTGGCCATGTCAGATGTTGAACCGGTAGCGTGTTTTTTGAAATAACACAATTTTTCGTTTTACAGTAATAATAAACATAATGGCTAAAAACCAAAATTGGCTTACGTTTTGTTATTACGTCATTGGATCATGAACAATGTGTTCAAAATTTGTGGAATGATGGGTAGTAACTGTCGGCAATGTCAGATGTTGAACCGGTAGCATGTTTTTTTAAATAATACAACATTTAGTTAATAAACAGAATTAATGTTGGAAACCAAAATTGCTGCCATTTGTAATTGCGTCATTGGAATCATGAACAATGTGTTCAAAAGTTGTGAAATGATGGGAACTACCTGTTGGCCATGTCAGATGTTGAACCGGTAGCGTGTTTTTTGAAATAACACAATTTTTCATTTTACAGTAATAATAAACATAATGGCTAAAACCAAAATTGGCTTACGTTTTGTTATTACGTCATTGGAATCATGAACAATGTGTTCAAAAGTTGTGGAATGATGGAACTACCTGTTGGCCATGTCAAATGTTGAACCGGTAGCATGTTTTTTGAAATAACACAATTTTTCGTTTTACAGTATAATAAACATAATGGCTAAAAACCAAATTGGCTTACGTTTTGTTATTACATCATTGGAATCATGAACAATGTGTTCAAAATTTGTGGAATGATGGGTAGTAACTGTCGGCAATGTCAGATGTTGAACCGGTAGCGTGTTTTTTTAAATAATACAACATTTAGTTAATAAACAGAATTAATGTTGGAAACCAAAATTGGCTGCCATTTTGTAATTGCGTCATTGGAATCATGAACAATGTGTTCAAAAGTTGTGAAATGATGGGAACTACCTGTTGGCCATGTCAGATGTTGAACCGGTAGCGTGTTTTTTGAAATAACACAATTTTTCGTTTTACAGTAATAATAATAATAGTAATAATAAACATAATGGCTAAAAACCAAAATTGGCTTACGTTTTGTTATTACGTCATTGGAATCATGAACAATGTGTTCAAAATTTGTGGAATGATGGGTAGTAACTGTCGGCAATGTCAGATGTTGAACCGGTAGCGTGTTTTTTGAAATAATACAACATTTAGTTAATAAACAGAATTAATGTTGGAAACCAAAATTGGCTGCCATTTTGTAATTGCGTCATTGGAATCATGAACAATGTGTCAAAAGTTGTGAAATGATGGGAACTACCTGTTGGCCATGTCAGATGTTGACCGGTAGCGTGTTTTTGAAATAACACAATTTTTCATTTTACAGTAATAATAAACATAATGGCTAAAACCAAAATTGGCTTATGTTTTGTTATTACGTTCATTGGAAGCATGAACAATGTGTTCAAAAGTTGTGGAATGATGGGAACTACCTGTTGGCCATGTCAGATGTTGAACCGGTAGCGTGTTTTTTGAAATAACACAATTTTTCGTTTTACAGTAATAATAAACATAATGGCTAAAAAACCCAAAATTGGCTACGTTTGTATTACGTCATTGGAATCATCAACAATGTGTTCAAAAGTTGTGGAATGATGGGTACTAACTGTCGGCAATGTCAGATGTTGAACCGGTAGCGTGTTTTTTGAAATAACACAATTTTTTCATTTTACAGTAATAATAAACATAATGGCTAAAAACCAAAATTGGCTTACGTTTTGTTATTACGTCATTGAATCATGAAACAATGTGTTCAAAAGTGTGAAATGATGGGAACTACCTGTTGGCCATGTCAGACGTTGAACCGGTAGCGTGTTTTTGAAATAACACAATTTTTCGTTTTACAGTAATAATAAACATAATGGCTAAAAACCAAAATTGGCTTACGTTTGTTATTACGTCATTGGAATCATGAACAATGTGTTCAAAATTTGTGGAATGATGGGTAGTAACTGTCGGCAATGTCAGATGTGAACCGGTAGCGTGTTTTTGAAAATAATACAACATTTAGTTAATAAACAGAATTAAATGTTGGAAACCAAAATTGGCTGCCATTTTGTAATTGCGTCATTGGAATCATGAACAATGTGTTCAAAAGTTGTGAAATGATGGGAACTACCTGTTGGCCATGTCAGACGTTGAACCGGTAGCGTGTTTTTGAAATAACACAATTTTTCGTTTTACAGTAATAATAAACATAATGGCTAAAAACCAAAATTGGCTTACGTTTTGTTATTACATCATTGGAATCATGAACAATGTGTTCAAAATTTGTGGAATGATGGGTAGTAACTGTCGGCAATGTCAGATGTTGAACGGTAGCGTGTTTTTTTAAATAATACAACATTTAGTTTAATAAACAGAATTAATGTTGGAAACCAAAATTGGCTGCCATTTGTAATTGCGTCATTGGAATCATGAACAATGTGTTCAAAAGTTGTGAATGATGGGACTACCTGTTGGCCATGTCAGATGTTGAACCGGTAGCGTGTTTTTTTGAAATAACACAATTTTTCATTTTACAGTAATAATAAACATAATGACTAAAACCAAAATTGGCTTACGTTTTGTTATTACGTCATTGGAATCATGAACAATGTGTTCAAAAGTTGTGGAATGATGGGTACTAATTGTCGGCAATGTCAGATGTTGAACCGGTAGCGTGTTTTTTGAAATAACACAATTTTTCATTTTACAGTAATAATAACATAATGGCTAAAACCAAAATTGCTTACGTTTTGTTATTACGTCATTAGAATCATGAACAATGTGTTCAAAAAGTTGTGGAATGATGGGAACTACCTGTTGGCCATGTCAGATGTTGAACCGGTAGCGTGTTTTTTGAAATAACACAATTTTTCGTTTTACAGTAATAATAAACATAATGGCTAAAACCAAAATTGGCTTACGTTTTGTTATTACGTCATTGGAATTATGAACAATGTGTTCAAAGTTGTGGAATGATGGGAACTACCTGTTGGCCATGTCAGTGTTGAACGGTAGCGTGTTTTTTGAAATAACACAATTTTCGTTTTACAGTAATAATAAACATAATGGCTAAAAACCAAAATTGGCTTACGTTTGTTATTACGTCATTGGATCATGAACAATGTGTTCAAAATTTGTGGAATGATGGGTAGTAACTGGCGGCAATGTCAGATGTTGAACCGGTAGCGTGTTTTTTGAAATAATACAACATTTAGTTAATAAACAGAATTAATGTTGGAAACCAAATTGGCTGCCATTTTGTAATTGCGTCATTGGAATCATGAACAATGTGTTCAAAAGTTGTGAAATGATGGGAACTACCTGTTGGCCATGTCAGATGTTGAACCGGTAGCGTGTTTTTTGAAATAACACAATTTTTCATTTTACATTAATAATAAAATAATGGCTAAAACCAAATTGGCTTACGTTTTTGTTATTACGTCATTGGAATCATGAACAATGTGTTCAAAAGTTGTGGAATGATGGGTACTAACTGTCGGCAATGTCAGATGTTGAACCGGTAGCGTGTTTTTTGAAATAACACAATTTTTCATTTTACAGTAATAATAAACATAATGGCTAAAACCAAAATTGGCTTACGTTTTGTTATTACGTCATTGGAATTATGAACAATGTGTTCAAAAGTTGTGGAATGATGGGAACTACCTGTTGGCCATGTCAGATGTTGAACCGGTAGCGTGTTTTTTGAAATAACACAATTTTTCGTTTTACAGTAATAATAAACATAATGGCTAAAAACCAAAATTGGCTTACGTTTTGTTATTACGTCATTGGAATCATGAACAATGTGTTCAAAATTTGTGGAATGATGGGTAGTAACTGTCGGCAATGTCAGATGTTGAACGGTAGCGTGTTTTTTGAATAATACAACATTTAGTTTAATAAACAGAATTAATGTTGGAAACCAAAATTGGCTGCCATTTTGTAATTGCGTCATTGGAATCATGAACAATGTGTTCAAAAGTTGTGAAATGATGGGAACTACCTGTTGGCCATGTCAGATGTTTGAACCGGTAGCGTGTTTTTGAAATAACACAATTTTTCATTTTACATTAATAATAAACATAATGGCTAAAACCAAAATTGGCTTACGTTTTGTTATTACGTCATTGGAATCATGAACAATGTGTTCAAAAGTTGTGGAATGATGGGTACTAACTGTCGGCAATGTCAGATGTTGAACCGGTAGCGTGTTTTTGAAATAACACAATTTTTCATTTTACAGTAATAATAAACATAATGGCTAAAACCAAAATTGGCTTACGTTTTGTTATTACGTCATTGGAATCATGAACAATGTGTTCAAAAGTTGTGGAATGATGGGAACTACCTGTTGGCCATGTCAGATGTTGAACCGGTAGCGTGTTTTTTGAAATAACACAATTTTTCGTTTTACAGTAATAATAAACATAATGGCTAAAAACCAAATTGGCTTACGTTTTGTTATTACGTCATTGGAATCATGAACAATGTGTTCAAAATTTGTGGAATGATGGGTAGTAACTGTCGGCAATGTCAGATGTTGAACCGGTAGCATGTTTTTTTAAATAATACAACATTTAGTTAATAAACAGAATTAATGTTGGAAACCAAAATTGGCTGCCATTTTGTAATTGCGTCATTGGAATCATGAACAATGTGTTCAAAAAGTTGTGAAATGGGGAACTACCTGTTGGCCATGTCAGATGTTGAACCGGTAGCGTGTTTTTTGAAATAACACAATTTTTCATTTTACAGTAATAATAAACATAATGGCTAAAACCAAAATTGGCTTACGTTTTGTTATTACGTCATTGGAATCATGAACAATGTGTTCAAAAGTTGTGGAATGATGGGAACTACCTGTTGGCCATGTCAAATGTTGAACCGGTAGCATGTTTTTTGAAATAACACAATTTTTCGTTTTACAGTAATAATAAACATAATGGCTAAAAACCAAAATTGGCTTACGTTTTGTTATTACATCATTGGAATCATGAACAATGTGTTCAAAATTTGTGGAATGATGGGTAGTAACTGTCGGCAATGTCAGATGTTGAACCGGTAGCGTGTTTTTTTAAATAATACAACATTTAGTTAATAAACAGAATTAATGTTGGAAACCAAAATTGGCTGCCATTTTGTAATTGCGTCATTGGAATCATGAACAATGTGTTCAAAAGTTGTGAAATGATGGGAACTACCTGTTGGCCATGTCAGATGTTGAACCGGTAGCGTGTTTTTGAATAACACAATTTTTCGTTTTACAGTAATAATAATAATAGTAATAATAAACATAATGGCTAAAAACCAAAATTGGCTTACGTTTTGTTATACGTCATTGGAATCATGAACAATGTGTTCAAAATTTGTGGAATGATGGGTAGTAACTGTCGGCAATGTCAGATGTTGAACCGGTAGCGTGTTTTTTGAAATAATACAACATTTAGTTAATAAACAGAATTAATGTTGGAAACCAAAATTGGCTGCCATTTTGTAATTGCGTCATTGGAATCATGAACAATGTGTTCAAAAGTTGTGAAATGATGGGAACTACCTGTTGGCCATGTCAGATGTTGAACCGGTAGCGTGTTTTTTGAAATAACACAATTTTTCATTTTACAGTAATAATAAACATAATGGCTAAAACCAAAATTGGCTATGTTTTGTTATTACGTCATTGGAATCATGAACAATGTGTTCAAAAGTTGTGGAATGATGGGAACTACCTGTTGGCCATGTCAGATGTTGAACCGGTAGCGTGTTTTTTGAAAAACACAATTTTTCGTTTACAGTAATAATAAACATAATGGCTAAAAACCAAAATTGGCTTACGTTTGTTATTACGTCATTGGAATCATCAACAATGTGTTCAAAAGTTGTGGAATGATGGGTACTAACTGTCGGCAATGTCAGATGTTGAACCGGTAGCGTGTTTTTTGAAATAACACAATTTTTCATTTTACAGTAATAATAAACATAATGGCTAAAACCAAAATTGGCTTACGTTTTGTTATTACGTCATTGGAATCATGAACAATGTGTTCAAAAGTTGTGAAATGATGGGAACTACCTGTTGGCCATGTCAGACGTTGAACCGGTAGCGTGTTTTTTGAAATAACACAATTTTTCGTTTTACAGTAATAATAAACATAATGGCTAAAAACCAAAATTGGCTTACGTTTTGTTATTACGTCATTGGAATCATGAACAATGTGTTCAAAATTTGTGGAATGATGGGTAGTAACTGTCGGCAATGTCAGATGTTGAACCGGTAGCGTGTTTTTTGAAATAATACAACATTTAGTTAATAAACAGAATTAATGTTGGAAACCAAAATTGGCTGCCATTTTGTAATTGCGTCATTGGAATCATGAACAATGTGTTCAAAAGTTGTGAAATGATGGGAACTACCTGTTGGCCATGTCAGATGTTGAACCGGTAGCGTGTTTTTTGAAATAACACAATTTTTCATTTTACATTAATAATAAACATAATGGCTAAAACCAAAATTGGCTTACGTTTTGTTATTACATCATTGGAATCATGAACAATGTGTTCAAAAGTTGTGGAATGATGGGTACTAATTGTCGGCAATGTCAGATGTTGAACCGGTAGCGTGTTTTTGAAATAACACAATTTTTCATTTTACAGTAATAATAAACATAATGGCTAAAACCAAAATTGGCTTACGTTTTGTTATTACGTCATTGGAATCATGAACAATGTGTTCAAAAGTTGTGGAATGATGGGAACTACCTGTTGGCCATGTCAGATGTTGAACCGGTAGCATGTTTTTTGAAATAACACAATTTTTCGTTTTACAGTAATAATAAACATAATGGCTAAAACCAAAATTGGCTTACGTTTTGTTATTACGTCATTGGAATTATGAACAATGTGTTCAAAAGTTGTGGAATGATGGGTACTAACTGTCGGCAATGTCAGATGTTGAACCGGTAGCGTGTTTTTTGAAATAACACAATTTTTCATTTTACAGTAATAATAAACATAATGGCTAAAACCAAAATTGGCTTACGTTTTGTTATTACGTCATTGGAATCATGAACAATGTGTTCAAAAGTTGTGGAATGATGGGAACTACCTGTTGGCCATGTCAGATGTTGAACCGGTAGCATGTTTTTTGAAATAACACAATTTTTCGTTTTACAGTAATAATAAACATAATGGCTAAAAACCAAAATTGGCTTACGTTTTGTTATTACATCATTGGAATCATGAACAACGTGTTCAAAATTTGTGGAATGATGGGTAGTAACTGTCGGCAATGTCAGATGTTGAACCGGTAGCGTGTTTTTTGAAATAATACAACATTTAGTTAATAAACAGAATTAATGTTGGAAACCAAAATTGGCTGCCCTTTTGTAATTGCGTCATTGGAATCATGAACAATGTGTTCAAAAGTTGTGAAATGATGGGAACTACCTGTTGGCCATGTCAGATGTTGAACCGGTAGCGTGTTTTTTGAAATAACACAATTTTTCATTTTACATTAATAATAAACATAATGGCTAAAACCAAAATTGGCTTACGTTTTGTTATTACATCATTGGAATCATGAACAATGTGTTCAAAAGTTGTGGAATGATGGGTACTAATTGTCGGCAATGTCAGATGTTGAACCGGTAGCGTGTTTTTTGAAATAACACAATTTTTCATTTTACAGTAATAATAAACATAATGGCTAAAACCAAAATTGGCTTACGTTTTGTTATTACGTCATTGGAATCATGAACAATGTGTTCAAAAGTTGTGGAATGATGGGAACTACCTGTTGGCCATGTCAGATGTTGAACCGGTAGCATGTTTTTTGAAATAACACAATTTTTCGTTTTACAGTAATAATAAACATAATGGCTAAAAACCAAAATTGGCTTACGTTTTGTTATTACGTCATTGGAATTATGAACAATGTGTTCAAAAGTTGTGGAATGATGGGTACTAACTGTCGGCAATGTCAGATGTTGAACCGGTAGCGTGTTTTTTGAAATAACACAATTTTTCATTTTACAGTAATAATAAACATAATGGCTAAAACCAAAATTGGCTTACGTTTTGTTATTACGTCATTGGAATCATGAACAATGTGTTCAAAAGTTGTGGAATGATGGGAACTACCTGTTGGCCATGTCAGATGTTGAACCGGTAGCATGTTTTTTGAAATAACACAATTTTTCGTTTTACAGTAATAATAAACATAATGGCTAAAAACCAAAATTGGCTTACGTTTTGTTATTACATCATTGGAATCATGAACAATGTGTTCAAAATTTGTCGAATGATGGGTAGTAACTGTCGGCAATGTCAGATGTTGAACCGGTAGCGTGTTTTTTGAAATAATACAACATTTAGTTAATAAACAGAATTAATGTTGGAAACCAAAATTGGCTGCCATTTTGTAATTGCGTCATTGGAATCATGAACAATGTGTTCAAAAGTTGTGAAATGATGGGAACTACCTGTTGGCCATGTCAGATGTTGAACCGGTAGCGTGTTTTTTGAAATAACACAATTTTTCATTTTACAGTAATAATAAACATAATGGCTAAAACCAAAATTGGCTTATGTTTTGTTATTACGTCATTGGAATCATGAACAATGTGTTCAAAAGTTGTGGAATGATGGGAACTACCTGTTGACCATGTCAGATGTTGAACCGGTAGCGTGTTTTTTGAAATAACACAATTTTTCGTTTTACAGTAATAATAAACATAATGGCTAAAAACCAAAATTGGCTTACGTTTTGTTATTACGTCATTGGAATCATGAACAATGTGTTCAAAAGTTGTGGAATGATGGGTACTAACTGTCGGCAATGTCAGATGTTGAACCGGTAGCGTGTTTTTTGAAATAACACAATTTTTCATTTTACAGTAATAATAAACATAATGGCTAAAACCAAAATTGGCTTACGTTTTGTTATTACGTCATTGGAATCATGAACAATGTGTTCAAAAGTTGTGAAATGATGGGAACTACCTGTTGGCCATGTCAGACGTTGAACCGGTAGCGTGTTTTTTGAAATAACACAATTTTTCGTTTTACAGTAATAATAAACATAATGGCTAAAAACCAAAATTGGCTTACGTTTTGTTATTACGTCATTGGAATCATGAACAATGTGTTCAAAATTTGTGGAATGATGGGTAGTAACTGTCGGCAATGTCAGATGTTGAACCGGTAGCGTGTTTTTTGAAATAATACAACATTTAGTTAATAAACAGAATTAATGTTGGAAACCAAAATTGGCTGCCATTTTGTAATTGCGTCATTGGAATCATGAACAATGTGTTCAAAAGTTGTGAAATGATGGGAACTACCTGTTGGCCATGTCAGATGTTGAACCGGTAGCGTGTTTTTGAAATAACACAATTTTTCATTTTACATTAATAATAAACATAATGGCTAAAACCAAAATTGGCTTACGTTTTGTTATTACGTCATTGGAATCATGAACAATGTGTTCAAAAGTTGTGAAATGATGGGAACTACCTGTTGGCCATGTCAGATGTTGAACCGGTAGCGTGTTTTTTGAAAAACACAATTTTTCATTTTACATTAATAATAAACATAATGGTTAAAACCAAAATTGGCTTACGTTTTGTTATTACGTCATTGGAATCATGAACAATGTGTTCAAAAGTTGTGGAATGATGGGTACTAATTGTCGGCAATGTCAGATGTTGAACCGGTAGCGTGTTTTTTGAAATAACACAATTTTTCATTTTACAGTAATAATAAACATAATGGCTAAAACCAAAATTGGCTTACGTTTTGTTATTACGTCATTGGAATCATGAACAATGTGTTCAAAAGTTGTGGAATGATGGGAACTACCTGTTGGCCATGTCAGATGTTGAACCGGTAGCATGTTTTTTGAAATAACACAATTTTTCGTTTTACAGTAATAATAAACATAATGGCTAAAAACCAAAATTGGCTTACGTTTTGTTATTACGTCATTGGAATTATGAACAATGTGTTCAAAAGTTGTGGAATGATGGGTACTAACTGTCGGCAATGTCAGATGTTGAACCGGTAGCGTGTTTTTTGAAATAACACAATTTTTCATTTTACAGTAATAATAAACATAATGGCTAAAACCAAAATTGGCTTACGTTTTGTTATTACGTCATTGGAATCATGAACAATGTGTTCAAAAGTTGTGGAATGATGGGAACTACCTGTTGGCCATGTCAGATGTTGAACCGGTAGCGTGTTTTTTGAAATAACACAATTTTTCATTTTACAGTAATAATAAACATAATGGCTAAACCAAAATTGGCTTACGTTTTGTTATTACGTCATTGGAATCATGAACAATGTGTTCAAAATTTGTGGAATGATGGGTAGTAACTGTCGGCAATGTCAGATGTTGAACCGGTAGCGTGTTTTTTGAAATAATACAACATTTAGTTAATAAACAGAATTAATGTTGGAAACCAAAATTGGCTGCCATTTTGTAATTGCGTCATTGGAATCATGAACAATCTGTTCAAAAGTTGTGAAATGATGGGAACTACCTGTTGGCCATGTCAGATGTTGAACCGGTAGCGTGTTTTTGAAATAACACAATTTTTCATTTTACAGTAATAATAAACATAATGGCTAAAACCAAAATTGGCTTACGTTTTGTTATTACGTCATTGGAATCATGAACAATGTGTTCAAAAGTTGTGGAATGATGGGAACTACCTGTTGGCCATGTCAGATGTTGAACCGGTAGCGTGTTTTTTGAAATAACACAATTTTTCGTTTTACAGTAATAATAAACATAATGGCTAAAAACCAAAATTGGCTTACGTTTTGTTATTACGTCATTGGAATCATGAACAATGTGTTCAAAAGTTGTGGAATGATGGGTACTAACTGTCGGCAATGTCAGATGTTGAACCGGTAGCGTGTTTTTTGAAATAACACAATTTTTCATTTTACAGTAATAATAAACATAATGGCTAAAACCAAAATTGGCTTACGTTTTGTTATTACGTCATTGGAATCATGAACAATGTGTTCAAAAGTTGTGGAATGATGGGAACTACCTGTTGGCCATGTCAGATGTTGAACCGGTAGCGTGTTTTTTGAAATAACACAATTTTTCGTTTTACAGTAATAATAAACATAATGGCTAAAAACCAAAATTGGCTTACGTTTTGTTATTACGTCATTGGAATCATGAACAATGTGTTCAAAAGTTGTGGAATGATGGGTACTAACTGTCGGCAATGTCAGATGTTGAACCGGTAGGTTGTTTTTTGAAATAACACAATTTTTCATTTTACAGTAAGAATAAACATAATGGCTAAAACCAAAATTGGCTTACGTTTTGTTATTACGTCATTGGAATCATGAACAATGTGTTCAAAAGTTGTGGAATGATGGGAACTACCTGTTGGCCATGTCAGATGTTGAACCGGTAGCGTGTTTTTTGAAATAACACAATTTTTCGTTTTACAGTAATAATAAATATAATGGCTAAAAACCAAAATTGGCTTACGTTTTGTTATTACGTCATTGGAATCATGAACAATGTGTTCAAAAGTTGTGGAATGATGGGTACTAACTGTCGGCAATGTCAGATGTTGAACCGGTAGCGTGTTTTTTGAAATAACACAATTTTTCATTTTAATTGTATCTGTCTAAGTTTGCGTAATGTTTGAAAGTCGTATGTTATTGTTACATGCGCTGTCAAACTTTTATATAAAGCGGATGCCTAAACTGCCAACATGGCATTGCCATTTGTATTAGAAAAGATTATGAAAGCGAGTGTATTCAGAATGCTTCGGCCAAAAGCAAAGCCTGTAGAAATTTTGAACTGAAACGGGGTCGTCGGAGGTAATTCCAAATGCAGCAATATGTAAAATGTGTAGGGCAGAAGCACAACTTTTCTTTCTTTCAAATTATGCAATACAAATTTATGTATATATTGCAATACGGTTTTTGCCGTATTGTTGCAGCTCTATTATTTATGCATTTTAGCCATTTGTAGTAATGGTGGCCATCTTGGATATCAGACCAGGTGCCTGGTGCAAGTTTTAATGTATCCTTAATTGGGGACTTCCACACCAAGTTTGGTTTAAATTAGCCTTGTGCTTTAAAAGATGGCAGGGCTGCGATAATTTTTTTCATACTGCTTGGAACGGTGCCAAATAATCAGATGTAATTTTATTTTGTGTATTTTTTTTTCAATTTAGTGCTAAATTTTTGCAATTTAATTGGAATCAAAGATGACATCTGACAAATAATCTAATTGGCACTGGGCCAAGTTTAGTGCTTCAGATTGTTTTTACAGATAGTGGGCCACAAGGGCCCACCAGGTCTAATAACTAGGGGTCATTTTTTGTTATAGTGGGTCATGTTTTGACACATAATTAAATGTTATTGAATCTGTTAATTTATGTAACCATATATAAAAATTACTTGTAATGTTTTACTGTGAAATTTGATTGTACAATTAATAATGAATAAAACATAACAATAAACATACAGTTTATAGTTTTTATTCTTTGACACCAGCTTCAAATCTTGTACAGAATGGTTTTTCAATGAACAATAATACTGAACTTTCAATCATTTTCATTTAATACACAAAAGTGTCACTGATGAGGAATTAAAATTAAGAATGCTTAGGCTTGAAAAGAAACCCTGGCTAATTACTGGCCCATATATTCAATGCTGGCTTAAAGTCTTTATCAGCAAGTGATGGGCACATACATTTATCCTCATAAGCTGGTCAGACTTTTTAGCAGACACGGCGTCTGCATCTGTCTCGTAGCCATGGTTGCCGCAAGTACAGGGGTCTACAATGTGAGTAAAACACTCGCATTTGCGAGTAATTATTTGTAAATGCGAGTGGATATGTCAAATTCACTCGCCCATGTGCGAGTATGAAGTAGAAAGGCAAATCCGGATTTTCCTTTCCGTTTTCGACAACGAAATTACTCTCATCAAGCAAAATCTTTAAAACGCTTTTAATCATATAGCTCCAATCTGTAAAGTGGTTAAGCATTTGTGTGATCGATCACGTTTTCAAGTGTCAATTTCATCGCTATGAGTCGTAAACAAAATCAGCAAATATATTTATTTTTCAAGTCATGAGTACAAATAAAAAAACAGAAGCTTCGAGAATTCTAATGTTATCAATGACCAGGAAGAAACGACCTCGTCTACGACTCGGTGCCAGTGATCACTCGGTGGAAAAACAAACGTAATCCTCTAAACTGACTGAAGGGATGACGGAAAGCCGGGTCCCGAGTTGGCCTGGAAAACAGTTTTAAACCGACAAAAGTATGTTTGAAAGATATGCTGTTAAATTTTACATGAGACAGACAGGAAATGCTTACATTCCTGTAGCGACTCGCCTCACACCTCTGAATTAAGTTCACATGTTTTTAGCTTAATTTGCAGATTTTTTGTTGTTGGACATGCACTGCGAGTTTTGTGTTTGATACCACAATAAAAGTAAATTGAATGAAAAATATTTTTTAAAAACATTGGGCCCCATCTGCTCCAGTCTAATTGAATCCCAGTTAAATTGTATTTATAAAAGAAATATGTGGCAAGTAACATTTTTGCTCTGGCTAGTAAACATCTCGGGTTTACTAGCCAGTAGGCTAGTGAAAAAATTTGCAATCGTAGAGCCTTGAAGTATATGAACGACAACCTCCGAGGTCATAACAAGTTTTATTACCAGTTCTCCCCCTTTGAATATTAATGTTAATAACCGACGCATAGAGCGAACAGAAGGGGGTTGTCGGGAGTCCTGTCTATATGCTGATTATGAGATAAACAAAGACGCTAGAGATTTTCCGATAGAAAACGAAAACAGAAAGTCAAATCGGGAAACCCCACAGAATCAAATATGAAGTTTTGGAAAGAAATTATTAACGATTAATTTGGCTAAGAAAAACCATGTGCCACGTAAACCCATTAGAAGCAAATGTTATGCGCCATTTTTTAAAATCCTGCGAGAATGACGCGAGCGCACCGCAAGCTCTGCAAGTGTGAATAAAATTCCACTAGTCACTGGGCTGTTTCAACTAGATCAGAATGAGAACTGCTTCTCCGAGGCCTGGATTATAAAAAATTACGTAATGACACACCAAAACATATGAAAACACACTTCGCCATGCCAAAAAACATAAATAAATATATAAAAACAAATTCATATGGCTTCGACACTTTTAAAAATGAAGAAGTATCCGTAAACAATATTGACCTGTCCATTTGACCTTACATTAGAAATATTCATATAGGGGTGTCCATCCAATAAATGGGTAGTGTTAAGATCCAAGTTAATACATACACAGTACACAGGTGTTTCTATGAGTGAATATATCTCATGATGTATACAAAATAAACACCTGTGTTCCCCATACACAGATGTACTCGGCCAGGGATTTTTCTGGGTATTAACAGGGTCTGGTAAAGGGACCTATTCCCAATGCAAAAAAACATACATTTTCCCCAATTCTGAAGTAAAAAATTTCCAATTAGCTATGTTTATCAATTTTTTGAGAAAAAAAAATTCACAAGATCATCAACATCATATTCGGAGGATATCTCGTTCTGATAACAATTTCAATCTATATTAACCCACATTTTGCTGGATGATTTATATAGAGACAAAAGAGACAGTGCTATTTTGCTGTGAACACCAATATAATTTGTTTAATTACCGGTATTCTAGTGGTCTAGAATTTCTAATATGTTGTTGTGTTTTTTCCCAAAATTACATTTTTGTTGAGCATTTTCCCAATTTCATCCCAAAGTCCTTTTCCCAAAAGGTCAGAAAAATCCCTGTCGGCCCATGATAAATATTTAAATGAAAGGTCAAGCAGACAGGTCAAAGTCGTTTGCCTATATTAGAAATAATTTATTTGTAAATATTATTTCAAACATTTTAAATAACATCCAGTGTGGTGGTAAAAAGCCAATTCAGCCATTATAACTCCCTAACTTAGCTATGTAAAAGCAGGGTAGGACGGGGGATGGAACCCAGCACAGGGGCCACTTCATAATAAAATTTAAAAAATACCGATAAGCATATAAAAAAGAGAAAAGGGGAACAACGAATTGGATCTTTCACTTGTAGGTGCTCCGACAAAACTCTACATTACTTTTTTAATTTGTGTCCGATCATCGTGATCTATAGACGAGTGCTCTACCAACTGAGCTGCCCAGATCTCACTATACTATATTCTTTTTTCTTTCTTTCTTTTTTTTTTTTTTTTTTTGAGCTTCCCACGTTCCTAAGTGGGAAATCATACAAATTCCCTCTGATGGACTTTATATGGCCCACAATTGCCAGTCCATCAATTGAGAAACAATTGGCACCAAACTGTAGCAGGAAGGAAAAAAAACGGCAGCAAATTTTGGTTTTTAGCTGTTATATGGAAAAAATAGTGATAATAATAATAATAATGTCACTATTACTAAATAAGTGGATAATAGATAAATACAATGTACGCAGCCTCAAAAGTGATAATTTATAAAAGAATCCGACTTTGGTGTCCTCCGTTTTTAATTTTTAATTAATTTGCACAACTGAAACAGTGTCCAAACTTTTGATTTAAGAAAAACGCTAGTTATCCCTTATTTACTAAATAACGAAAAAAATAATCCTTCATTTTGGATTTAATAATGCTTTCAATCAATGCAAATAGTTATCCACAAAATTATCACGCTTGAAAACTGCGGCGAGAAATTGCACGTGGTACGCGCCATGCGCTACTTTTGAATTTTTAAGAAAAATGACTTCAAACGTACTTTTAAACAAATTATTTTATAAAAATTTAAAAGTAGCACATGTCAGTGGTTTAATAAACAAATGTACTTACCTTTCAGAGATGTCTTGTAAGTTGTTGATTTTTCAAATCTGCACAACATCACCACGCTGTATCCGGTATGTTGATTACACTGCTAAATCCAAATATATAACACATGAATTGACTGAATCACCAATAAACTGCTATTTAAATCCAATATAAATCCAATATGAATTTTAAGAATCACAAATAAACAGATAAATCCAAATGCACAACGTGAATAATACAAGTCACAAACTTTATCCGACTTGCCACCCAGCTCGTATCTGGTAGAATGACGTTGGAGGCTGTTACATCAGCAACCCACGTGGTACTGCGGCTTGTCCTAATTGGCTGAGGTTTTAAGGGGTTCAGCTGAAAGGAAAATTCAAAGATATTTTAACTGTCGCTAGATTTTAAACTAATCAGTAATTATACAAAAAATTAAAATAAATTAAATTAAGTTGAATAAAATTGAAATAAATTAAAATTTAAAAAATTTAATTAAAACAACTCTGTATTCACTTATTATAAATTTTAATTTGCATTTTATGTTCCCTGCCAAGATGATTGAAGAATGAACAAAAAATAAAAAATAAAGTTTAACAATCAAAGATCGAAAGATAATTCTAATACAAGGCATCGGGCTTGAGTACCAGTTTGGCCCTATATTTTCCCCATTCTTTAACATTGGATGTTCGTCTGACTCTGGGAAGTGGCCGACCAACAGGTAGGACAAGGGACCGTTAGAACCTGTATTGAGCCCCCAGGAAAGCTGCATCCAACGGAGGGTACATTTTGAACTTTTTTAAAAAAAATAAATCAAACATGCTAGTAATTAAATGTTAATAATTTTTATACATTGTACATACAACAAATCAAAATAGTAAATAGCACTGGCGTGTTGATTAATCGTGAGAAAAGGGATAAACACATTCAAAATATTTATCAATTAACAATGACCAAAAGCCATTTTTGGAAATGAAACATAATTTGAAACTACATTACAAGCAATTATTTACAGAAAACGGCCTTTATTTTTCACAGAAATGTTCAAAATTGCTTGATTCCGACATTTTAGGCTTTTTTTAGTCGAAATTAAAACTTTAGTGGAGGTTACAAATGGAATTCTTTCCCGGTGTTTTACTTGTCTGAAGTCTAAACTTTAGCTTTAATCATTCTAATTTTTGCTAATGTCAGAAATCAAGCTTAAATTTGAATTGGATTACAGTCAAACTTGTCTATAAAGGCCAACCAAGGGAACCAGTATAAATGGCCTAAATATGGTCTACAGTTCAAATACATGTACTATGAATAAAGAACACTTGCCGGGTCACAATTTTACTGGTCTTTTTAAGGCAGGTATGATTGTATGATGCATAGAATTCTGTTTACACTCAACACTGGCTGGGCTACACTTTGACCATTTAGTAATTGGAGCGACTAGATGCACATTTCCAATCAAAGGAAAGTTGATAAGCTTAATATCCAAACACACCAGAAGTGATGTATAAGCTGGCTGGATAAATCATTCTGTTCAATCATCGATCTTTTTTTCGGAAACTTTCTTTTCTGATGTCTTTTTACGCTAAAATGTACCCGTTTCAACAGCAAGTGTTGAACAGTTGTCATTAAAACATGATCTGAAAAATTTCCGGGGAGCAAACCCCGCCCCGACCCCTAACAAGATAGATGACCTTCCATTCGAGACTCGTGTCTGCAGACCTAGCTACGCCCCTTACATTTGCATTTCCATACCGTCTTTTACTATTTTAAACCATTTTAGATGTTAAGTGATCTAGCCTTTTGTCACTGTGGGTCAGCGTACACGGGATATTGCATAAAGTTAACCAAACAGTCAATTGTAAAAACACCGGTGTAAGTTTTATACTTTCCTTTCATTTTAACACGTGGTGGTATATTGATTCATCAATCGGACACATAAATGGTTACATTGAAATGGTAAATGGCATCCGATACACTGTTTAAACATTGACAAATTGGTGAAGCGGAAGTGGTCACCTCAGTATGATTTTGATGTCGCCCAATGTTTCAATTTTCTGCAATATCCCGTGTACACTATAACACAGTGAATTGTGATATGGCTATCCAACCGCTTCGTTCAAAACAAGGTTCTGGTTGGCTAATGCGTATTCACGCGTTTCTCGGGTTTTTACACATTTTTTTCATTCCCTAACCAATATATGTCATACACTAAAGTAAAACCGCACAAACATCAAAATATAGAATTAAACACATTTATTTAATTTGTTTTGCTTAGAGCAGCACCGTTTTTAAAACTTTATGTTTTAAAACTACAAGACCTTCATGCTCGTCTAACAATACAAGTAGTGGGGAAAGAGTATTATAGGGGGGGTTTGGAGCAAAATTGCACGGCTACCCTCCGCTGCACGGCTGCACGGCCTACCCCCCACTGCACGACCTTTTGTTAGAGAATTCATCACCTGTTGTTCTCGTAACGTAGGTGTTCCGCGTCACATCTGCTCCTTGTGCGACCAATTAGATTTCTTTAATTCTTATTCATTTAAATATTGATTTTTATATATGGACCCAATGCATCACTCTATTGTATGAGAATTAATTCATAATACGCGGTCTGGTATAAATGGACCAATCAGCGATGAACGCATTGGATCTGTTCGCATTCATATAATATTGTGTAAGCATTATCTCGTCACTTTAAGCGCAATTCTTGCTTATGTTCGGACGTTTATATTTTAAAACTTATATGGACGATTTAGACGAAGGGAATTTTAAAAAAGAAATTGATCATCTGTGTGAGCTGTTCAAACGATTGCATTTATAAAACAGAGGTATGGATTCAGGTAAGTCTGTTTAGTTTACATATAAACATTAAATAGAAATATACTTAATTTAACTTGTGTGAGCATAAACAAGTAAAACAAAACCTAGAATTATTTTGTCAATGAATTTATATTACGCGCCATAAGATGACCTCCCTTAAAATGTCATATTATCTTTAAACAGTCAACCTGTATTTACATTTTAGAACGAACTATAGTAAATAAAGTTCATTCATGCATTCAATGGGTATAACCTTATCAAGATTCTTTTTAAAGGCGAGACTTAAACATTGTATTTAAAGTGTCAAAATAATATGTCAGCGGGGTTAAAGAGTGTAAACACACACACACACACACACACACACACACACACACACACATTTAATTATCAGAAAAAATAAATTTTAAAACGTACAAACAGGTTATAGATATTTTATTATTGAAAAATCTCGTTCATAAGAGTGTAGTTATGGTTAATATTAAATGAATAATTTTGATTTGTGTTGTAGGAAATGAAGCTAATACAATCAGAAGAGATTTGTGTCTTCTAAATATCGGAAATGATCGTTTCGTGGTTGCACAAAGATATAACGGCCATATTTTAATACATATTCGTCAATATGGTAAAGGAGAACACGGACATTATCCTACCAAAAAAGGAATTGCTTTAAGTGTAGAACAATGGAATTTATTACACCAGGTACACTGGAATGAAATTCAATATTGCATTGACAATTTTGACAAAGAATATGTTTTTAACGGCTATGAAATGGGAGTCATGATCGACTTGGGTAGGAATATATTTGTGAATATCAAGAAACCATTTCAAGTCGTGGACATAAGAAAGTGGTTTATCCCGCATGGAAAACAAACTCTGGTTCCATCAAAAACGGGTATTGCCTTAACATTTAACCAATGGACTTCAGTAAGACAGAGTGTTGACTATCTGGATAAATATGTATTGAATGATGTCTCAAATTGAAAGACAATTGAGAAGAACAGCTGTTGTTTTTTTGTAAACATTGTATGTAATTCAATGTAGAATTAAGAAGAACAGTCGCTCTTTTTGTAAAAAAGTGTATGTAATTCTATTAGAATTGAGAAGAACAGCTGCTGTTTTTGTTAAAATTATGTATTATTCAATGTAAAATATCCATTTAAATAATCTGAAATAAAGAAAATAAACTATACTGTTTTAGTTGGTTGTTTTGTTTAGTATCCCAATCTTGAATAAAATGTAACGATAATAATGTATTTTAAAGTAATAAAATCACAAAAACATTAATGACAAATGTTGAGGTTATAACTCTATGGTGTTTTACGCCACATTAACAAAGGAGGCTACTATTTATTAGAAGAAAACTTATGGTACTCAGGAATATTGCTACGATGAGAGGGGTTACGTGTGGATTTAATATGCTTCTGATAAACGAGGTCCTAGGTCACTTGATATTGTCTTGATTGAAAAAGAACAGCGGCTCTTTTTCTATATATATTTTTTCAAAAGGTAGACCTTGCATTTACTTGGGAGATTTCGAAGTGACAAAATGTCGCACAAATGTACATTATGTAAAAAATCATACGTATGGCCAAATGATTTAAGAAGACACACAAAAGTAATACACAACACACAGGAACAGTCAAACATATTAGAATCCCAGCAGCAGGAGCAGCAGCAGCAGCAGCAGCAGCCTTACGATAATGATTCTAAGCAGCAGCAGCAATTATCAAGGTCCTACTATGATCCTAAGCAGCAGCAATAATGATCCTAAGCAGCAGCAGCAAGCTTACTATAATGATCCTAAGCAGCAGCAGCAGCAGCCTTACTTTAATTATCCTAAGCAGCAGCAGCAGCAGCAGCAATTATCGCATCATTACTATAATGATCCTAAGCAGCAGGGGCAGCAGCAGGAGCAGCAGCAGCAGCATTGGCTACCTGCCTATCATCTATCGAAACTAAATGAGTTTAAGTTTAAACATCCTTTCACGGCATTATTTACAGGACCGACATCTTGTGGGAAGACTTATCTCGTGAAAGAAATATTGCAAAGAAAGCTGATTGAACCACAACCTGATCGAATTATTTGGCTTTACAAGAGATGGCAGCCTTTATATGATGTTGTAAAGAGTACCGTACAACCACCCGTCGAATTTATGCAAGGCATTCCTATAGATCTTGAAAATGATAGTTTTATTAATCCAAAACTCAAAAATCTAATTATAATAGATGACTTGATGTCCAGTTTAGCCAAAGATTCTAGATTTAACGAGTTGTTTACAGAAGGGAGCCACCATAGGAATTTGTCAGTGTTAGCCATAACTCAAAATTTATACTTCAGTAGAGACCCAACACAGAGAAGAAACTGCCATTATTTAGTACTGTTTAAAAACCCGGTTGATAAACAGCAGATCATGACGTTAGCCAGACAAATGTACCCCGGAAAAAGTCAAGTTTTATGGATAAATTTGAAAAGCTACTATGGAAGAGAGAGGCTTTTTAGTGGTGGATTTAAAACCGACTACATCGGAAAATAATAGATTGAGAGAAAACATTTTTACAATAGTTACAAGTTCAACTGATAAAGTGAACGATAGGGAATTAGAAGAAAAAAGAACAGCTGCTTTTCTAAATCCGCCGGAGAATACCAGTAAAACAACAGCTGTTCTTCTAAATTCAGCAGTGAATAACGCATCTAAAACACCGGTCGTTTCCCAAACTATCAAATACAAGAAAAAACTTGGACTGAAAGGATGTCTGAAAAACCAACTGTTGCAACACAGACTGCAGTAATACCAAACTATCAAGAATACGAAAGTATGCCATCTTGCGACGATTGTGGACTCGTGTTTGATAATTTCAGTGATGTTCAGCGACATGTGAAAAATTGGTGCACTGATTCTAGATCCAATAAACGTAAGGCGGAGCAGATAGGAGGACGTCCGAGCAAAATAGCAAAAGTATCCAGTAGTCAAGTGTGGGCTAAACTTATTGGTGGTCAAGTATTCAGAGACAATGCAAAAGTACAAGCTGCCATGAAATCATATACACAAGACGGTTACTCTCAAAGTGAAGCTCGTGGAAAAGCAATACGAGACTATTTGTCGGAATTAAGTAAAGATTTTAGAAAAGCCTATGTCGAGTTGTTAATCAACGTGGATAAATTAAACCATGATCCTGTGCACCTTGAAATCATGAAAACAGCCCAACGTTTTGAAACTGATTTCGACATGAAAAAGTTTGAAGCCATCCAGCAGGCGGTTAAATTGCGAAAAAGTTTAATCAATGATATGATTGAAACTTTGACTAGAAGTCAAGATAATGATGGTGATGATGATGACTATGGTGATGAAACAGATGATATGAGTGATGATGATGATGAAGCAGACGAGGTCAGCGATGTTGAAAGCGAGACTGAAAAAGATTAACTTGTATAAAACAGGGGTGTTTTGTGTTAAATTAGACAGTATAAAGTGGACTTTTAAGGTGTAAAGATGCCTAGTTGGGAAGATTATTTGAAGGATATTTATTTTGACCCTTCCAATCCAGCTGCATTTTCGGGACCAGACAAATTGTATAGATTTGTAAAAAAAGATGGTAAATACGTTATCGGCAAATATAAAATAAGAAAATGGTTACAACGACAAGAACCTTACAGTTTGCAACGCCCAGTAAGAAGAAAATTTAAAAGAAACAAAATAGTGGTCTCCGGTATTGACGATCAATGGTCAGCAGATTTAATGGATATGGTGAAATTTGCCAAGTACAATGATGGTATACAGTATGTGCTACTAGTGATCGATGTGTTTTCGAAATATGTTTGGTTACGTCCCTTGAAAGATAAGAAAGGACAGAGTGTTACGGAAGCCTTTGAAGATATTTTTAAACAAGGGAGAGAACCAAATAAATTACGAACAGATGCTGGACAGGAATTCAAAGCAAAAGTCGTACAAAGGCTATTAAAAAGCAAAAACATAAACACCTATTGGCGTATAACGAAACCAAGGCTGCAGTGTCCGAAGAGCGATAAAAACTTTGAAAAGCAAAATTTATAGATATTTCACTTTAAACAAGGTTATGAATATGTCAAAGAACTTCAATCGTTTGCCGATAGTTATAATCAAACGTTTCACCGCACTATTGGAATGGCTCCTGCTAGCGTAACTAAGAAACAACAACCCGTATATGGAAACGTATGTACATTCCTCGACAGAGACAAGACAAAAAGAAAAGTTCCTCTCCAAAAAGATTAAGAATACGAAAGCCTTTTAGATTTAAAGTGGGCGATAAAGTTAGAATTTCACACTTAAAAATATTTTTAGTCGTGAATATGACGAAAAGTGGACAGGAGAAATTTTCACTATTGCTTATCGATTTTTAAGAGACGGTTTACCCATTTATAAACTCAAAGATTACGATGGTTCTGCAATTTCAGGAAGTTTCTATCAAAGCGAATTAGCTAAATCAGATGTAAGAGATATCGATATGTGGAAAATTGAGAAAATTTTAAAAACAAAGGGGAGAGGACAAAATAAACAATATTTGGTTAAATGGTTATATTGGCCCAAGAAATTCAATTCCTGGGTCAAAGCCAGTGATGTAAAAGATTTGTAATTTTTATGCATATTATTTGTATATAGCAGTGTGTATATATCATTATGTAATGTATTTAAAATTGACTTGTAAAGCATAATAAAATTATTTTAAGATTAATTTTACGTTTGTTATTTATTTATCTACTCTAGAAATCTGTGGTCGGATTCGAACTCTATGAACAAATTAAATGATTTCTTCTCTCTATTGACAAGGTATTTTTGTGTTAGAAGTAGACAGGGTTGTGATAGGATTCGAACCTAGTACTATTTAAACTGTGATGGGATTCTATTCACTGAAGGAACATGATAGAAATAACAACAACAACAAAAACATATACTTGCACTTTATATACTTTGAGTAATATTTATATACATAATCTTTTTTCCAATTGATACATTTTTACAATTAATGATTTTAATTTAGTTTCCCATTTCACAGTTTTCAAACAAGTTTCTCTCCAGTCTTTACACAAATATTTTTGGCGATAAAACGTATCTGTTTCCGAAATGATATGTGCAGACAGTGTTTTCCAGAGTGTTATAACTTTGGAGTCGTCAAGTTCTTTCAATGTTGAGTTGAAGTAAAGTTCCACTTTATTTTTAAAATCCGAACAATCATGTTCTTCATTAGAATCGCACTGACATGCGTAACACAACTCCTTTCCTTTAAGGTTTATTTCTTCTTTCATACGTAAGGCATACGCTATATTTAACGTATCTTCCAACTGGTTTAAACTGACTGGATAACGTTCAGCTTCCATCCTTATAGTCTACAATATAGGAAAGTGTCACTGAATCATCGACTTACACGTCAATATCCCATATTTCATATCGCACAAGGCTTCAAAAGTGTCGAAATCTAACATGATACTAATGCCAGATTTCCTCAAGCGCAGTTTCACATTTGGTCCTTTTTTGAATACTTCTACACTAACTTTAGGTGATATTTGAATCGAAATATAGTTTTTATCCACTGCGGTAAACAGACAATCTGGGATTTTACTAAGGTCGATTTGACGTTGAGCCATTTGTAAAAATAAAGAATTTGTTAATTTAACTTCATAATTCTTCCATATCTTCCCACCAGTCTATAACATCGCATACCCATTCATGATCGGCGCGTTCACCACAAGTACATTTTTCAACATCAATCTCCATCCTTTCAAAGTTTATTCCAGTCATTTTTAAATATATACAACTTAGAGAATGTCTTTCAGTATCTTCAATTTGTTCCGCAATGTAGTTACAACAAAACACACTAAACAATTCTTCAATGTATCAAAATAAAAACCTGTTCGTGCCAATTCATAACTTTGAGATTCCGAAAACAAATGTTTTAATGTCTCTAGTCTATCTTCAAAGTTCATATATTTTTTAAGAATTACTGAATCCATACCTCTGTTTTATAAATGCAATCTTTTAAACAGCTCGCACAAATGATCAATTTCTTTTTCAAAATTCCCTTCGTCTAAATCGTCCATATAAGTTTTAAAAATAAACGTCCGAACATAAGCAAGAATTGCGCTTAAAGTGACGAGATAATGCTTACACAATATTATATGAATGCGAACAGATCCAATGCGTTCATCGCTGATTGGTCCATTTATACCAGACCGCGTATTATGAATTAATTCTCATACAATAGAGTGATGCATTGGGTCCATATATGGAAATCAATATTTAAATGAATAAGAATTAAAGAAATCTAATTGGTCGCACAAGGAGCAGATGTGACGCGGAACACCTACGTTACGAGAACAACAGGTGATGAATTCTCTAACAAAAGGCCGTGCAGTGGGGGGTAGGCCGTGCAGCCGTGCAGCGGAGGGTAGCCGTGCAATTTTGCTCCAAACCCCCCCTATAATACTCTTTCCCCACTACTAATACAGACAGACATAATGCCAAAAAAGATGAAATATTAACGATATTTTACTACAGGATACGCATCATCTGAAATCAATGCGCTGATAAAATCTGGTTTTATTATATTTTTAGAATTAATATCAGAAGTTTAACCAAATTATTTCAAAAGATGTTATAAAAAACAATCCATTGGACAAAAATTTGGCAATATCTGCTAGGCTAAGAAACTGCTGTCAGACCTAGGTAATAGTTGAGTTGAATAGGTTTAACGTTCCAGTCAAGAATATTCACTTATATCGAGATGTCGCCAGCTATAGGCGTTGCACTGATGACATTATACAGCAGGGTTCTTTATCGTACCAAGGCCATCATGACACGGGAACTCGTTTATTTTAAGTTCCCATCCGAAAGAACCGTAACTTTCATTTCGTAATGCCGGGTGGTTGGCGAAAGAACAGTCACTACCCATTTTCGAGTCTTGGGTCAGACCCGGTCGGGGTTCGAACCCATGACCTCCCACTTACAGAGCGAGCATTCTATCAACTGGGCTACTGCAGTGGTTCATTGGAAAGAGGAACATCTGACCGTTCCGAATTGTGCTTCATGTTCCTTTCTTTTTAGATCTTATATGACTTGGTTGAGCTTCTAGGCCCTTTTACGAGAAGGGTCTGTCAGCGTACAGGCACGAGGGTACCGCATACACCAGTGTACCGGACAGACACCAGTGTACCGGAAACGGCCATGTCTAAGTAGTATATGGATCCGGATAGAGAAAAAGTCGCGGATTCATATATTTACTTGATTGTTTCAGTAATAATGCACTATGTGTTACAGTTTATATCTTGCAAATAAAAAAATCGATGTCCTATATGCCTCAATGGATACAAAAAATAATTTGTTAATTATGCATTTCCGGATTCCATTATATTCTTAAAGTTACTAATAATATTTACCGTGCAGCCCCATATAACTCATTTAAAATAAACACAAATACAACACGGGTATGGTGGTGGATGTAGTGTACGGGTGTGTATTATCACACATACAACACGGGTATGGTGGTGGATGTAGTGTACGGGTGTGTATTATCACACATACAACACGGGTATGGTGGTGGATGTAGTGTACAGTTGTGTAGTATCACATATGCAACACGGGTATGGTGGTGGATGTAGTCTATAGGTGTGTAGTATCACATATAAAACACGGGTATGGTGGTGGATGTAGTGTACAGTTGTGTAGTATCACATATACAACACGGGTATGGTGGTGGATGTAGTGTACAGGTGTGTAGTATCACATATACAACACGGGTATGGTGGTGGATGTAGTGTACAGTTGTGTAGTATCACATATACAACACGGTATGGTGGTGGATGTAGTGTACGGGTCTGCGGTATGTGATATACAACACGAGTATGGTGGTGGATGTAGTGTACGGGTCTGCGGTATGTGATATACAACACGAGTATGGTGGTGGATGTAGTGTACGGGTCTGCGGTATGTGATATAGAGCACGAGTACGGTGGTGGATGTAGTCTATAGGTGTGTAGTATGTGATTTACAGCACGAGTATGGTGGTGGATGTAGTGTACGGGTCTGTAGTATGTGATATACAACACGGGTATGGTGGTGGATGTAGTGTACGGGTCTGTAGTATGTGATATACAGCACGAGTATGGTGGTGGATGTAGTGTGCAGGTCTGTAGTATGTGATATACAGCACGAGTATGGTGGTGGATGTAGTGTACGGGTCTGTAGTATGTGATATACAGCACGAGTATGGTGGTGGATGTAGTGTGCAGGTCTGTAGTATGTGAAATACAGCACGAGTATGGTGGTGTATGTAGTCTATAGGTGTGTAGTATGTGATATGCAGCACGAGTATGGTGGTGGATGTAGTCTATAGGTGTGTAGTATGTGATATACAGCACGAGTATGGTGGTGGATGTAGTGTACGGGTCTGTAGTATGTGATATACAGCACGAGTATGGTGGTGGATGTAGTGTACGGGTCTGTAGTATGTGATATACAGCTCGAGTATGGTGGTGGATGTAGTCTATAGGTGTGTAGTATGTGATTACAGCGAGTATGGTGGTGGATGTAGTGTACGGGTCTGTAGTATGTGATATACAGCACGAGTATGGTGGTGGATTAGTGTACGGGTCTGTAGTATGTGATATACAGCACGAGTATGGTGGTGGATGTAGTGTACGGGTCTGTAGTATGTGATATACAGCACGAGTATGGTGGTGGATGTAGTGTACGGGTCTGTAGTATGTGATATACAGCACGAGTACGGTGGTGGATGTAGTGTTCGGGTCTGTAGTATGTGATATACAGGACGAGTATGGTGGTGGATGTAGTCTATAGGTGTGTAGTATGTTATATACAGCACGAGTATGGTGGTGGATGTAGTGTACGGTTGTGTAGTATGTTATATACAATACCAGCATGGTGGTGTATATAGTGTACGGGTGTGTAGTATGTGATATACAGCACGAGTATGATGGTGATGTAGTGGGCATGTATGTAGTATGTCATATACAACATTGATATGTTCATGAGTGCAGTTTACATGTATTTAGTATTTTTTAAATGCGAATTATTGAAATAAAAAAAATCCTTGTTACTTGTTATTTTTTACTTAGCTGGTCTTATTTCATTAACTTACTTTTAGCATTCCTAGTGTTCATTCTAGAATTGACCATGGGATCATCGATCCCTTATTTCGCCAAATATTTGCTTTGTTTAAGCGTTAGTAAGCTATAATTATCGTTACATGCATGTTTAAATGTTGATGTTATTGTGTTTTATAGGATATTGACAATGTCCCTTTCTAAACAAACTACTGGATGAAACACTGGAAATATGTTGTATTTTATTGCTTAATATTTGTTGCTTTCTTCTTGGTTAATGTCCCACCATTTTGGAACTGACCACCTTAGTATAGATTACAAGTGAAACATGAGGCACATGGACCTTAGCGCTCACCTGGGGGTGTGTACATCTATCTCATGCAATGGTCAATTTCTTTCATTAAAGGGAATGTCAACATATTTGCTAATGTCCAATTTGAATGATCAAAGTGTAGATGCCTATGTTTTAGAGGGCTACTGATCAAATCTACTCGATTGGCCAGTTAAAAATTCATCTTATAGGAACAATTTTTGCTGCAACCAGTGGTAGTGCTGTCGAGTGTCATATAACTCTTCTCTCTGTGTCCGCCAAACTTCAGCTAGGCTACTAATATTTGCATTATAAATGGTTGCCTGGACTCAGATTATCTAAACCTGGAAGGTTGAATGTTTTGCATTTCTGTTTGTTGAATTCAGTTATGCAACGTCTGTATCCAGGGATGGAAAAACAGGTCTAGTGTTGCTTAGACAATTGCTTTGGTGATCTGTCCGACATGAGAACTTCCATTTTCTGTGTGTCAAGACAACAAATTAATTCTGGATGAGATTGGTGAAGGTTTTAATAATACTGTCAAATAGATGATGGATATTGTGAATTGCATGATGAATATTTGCCAAGTATATGATAGGTATTGCTAGGTATATAATGAAAATTGCAAGTAAATGTTATTATTATCAAGTAAATGATGATTACTGCCAAGTACATGCGATTCATGGTTTTTAAAGTACATGATAGGTATGGTCAAGTAAATGATGGGTATGGTCACATCATGGTCAAGTAAATGATGGATATTGTGAAGCAAATGATCCTTTTGTTATGCCATTAGATAACAATTGCAAGAATAACTAACAGTCAACTTTTTTGTGTTTCTTCTTAGAAATTCTCTTGACTTGCTCTCATATAAATAATGAAACATTAGTTTTCTTGATTTAATGATCGAAAATACTTTAAGTTCGATCATGTAGCCCTTTTATGATAGAACTGCTCTCTGTCTCACCAGTGATCTGCAGCTATCATTTTACTTAGAATTGGTTTTGCAATGTTTTTGTATAAACACGGCCATGTCTGCTGATTTTATCTATTTCCTGCATTACCACAATGTTTTTAACGAACGTTATTGGGCTGGTGCTCAAGACACCAGACATAACCTATTACCCAGCTAGCTAATTTCAAATCACATTTTAATATTTTTGCTATATTGACATATCTCAGAGATGGATCAGTATTAATACCTCTAAATATTCTGACCACTTCCAATATATTTATTTTTCCAGAACAAACAACAGTTGATCAACAGCATTGACAGGTGCCTGTTGTGAGCAAGAAAACACTTAATCACAGATCTTAGCCTTGACATGCTTGATCATGAAACAGATGTGCCTCGGTTTGCCACATAAGCATCATTGTCGATGTGCTTACTACAAATGGTCAGGTCCTTTCTTTGTTGAATGATTGACAGACCATGTGATGCTGACTGCATCAGCCACATACTCAATTCTGAAAATTCCAACCTAGACTATACCCGAATGCTGGTAAGGTTTGGCTTGCTACTGGAAGATGATTGTTGCTATAGAACATAGGTACTCGTATATGGGATACCTGAAATACGTCACTTATTCAACATTGCAGCGTTCAACATTGAATAAGTAACAGTTTCTTATTCAACATTCGCAAATATTTTCGTTTCATTTATAAATTTATAAAACATCCAATAAAACAAATTTTATCACAGTTCACAATTAAATATCACTACCAAGTATGGTTAACCCCAGTGCCTCGCCTTAAAGCTTCAATGTAAACCAATCATACAGTATATTTTATATAGACGGAAATTAAAGTGAAGCTTTCACTATGCTGTAAATTTCGAAATATCATTTTGTACTATTATGCATAGGCAATATCACTACCAAGTATGGTTACCCTCAGTGCCTCGGAAACATTGGCTTAAACTTCAATGTAAGTCCATAGCATTATACAGACTGGTATATTTCATATAGTGTATACGGAAAGTAAAGTGCCAGTGCAAAGTAAAGCTTTTACTGTGCTGGAAATTTCGCAATATCATTAGGTACTACTATGCATAGGCAATGACACTATTAAGTGTGGTAACCCTCAGTGCCTCGGAACACACTGACTTATAGCTTCAATGTAAGCACATACCAATGTACAATATATTTCATATAGACGGAAAGTAAAGTGCCTGAACAAAGTGAAATATCACTACCAAGTGTTGTAATCAATGTCTTGGAACACATTGGGTAAAATTCAATAGACGTACAGTAGATTTCATATAGTCGTAAAGTAACGTGTTGGAGTATAGTGGTAAACAGTTGGTAACATCGTATTGATATATTATTCTGAGGCAATGTCACTGCTAAGTACTGTTTCCTGCAGTGCTTTGGGACACTTTGACCTAAAGCATCAATCTAAGCATTTATCATTACATAATCAATTATACATATGCGGAAAGTAAAGGTTCTGGCATGGTGAAGCTTTCACTGAATTGACAATATTAAATTCAAGTTAATATATAAAGTATAAACAATGTCACTACCAAGTATGGTTATCTTCAGTACAGTACCTTGGATCTCATCAATCTAAGCCCTTGGAATATGTATAAAGTAAAATTTTCGGGCAAAATGAAACTTCCACTGTTTGGTAATTTTTGAAATAACATATTGTAACATCATATGGGTATTGTCACTATAGAATAGAAAGAGATCTAGGGAACACATTTTTGAAAGTCAACGAAACATGTATATAAAATACGGTATTGGTACTGGTCATAGACGTCAACGCTAAAGCTGAGTATCAATACCCTTGGAACACATGTTCCGGAAGTAACACAGGATGTACCAATACAACCGAAGAGTACGGGGTTTAGGTAACCCAACTCTTCCATTGTGCTCTGATTTCTACATTTTGGCAATGCCAATATTCTTAGACCTTCAAAACATATGTTCCGAAAGTTACAAATCGGGTATATATTAAAATACGGAGAATGGCAAGGGCTCTGGGAAAACTTCCATTGTGCATTTGTTGCTTTCTTTATAACAGGTTTTTTTAATAAAGAAAAAAATTATAACACTACAAATGAGCAATGTCACGACACAGAATCAAAGACAAATTATAGAGTCACAATTGTTCCGAAAGTAATTAAAAAGGTTGATATCAGAATACGGTATTTTTTCATAAATCAAAAGAGAAAATAACGCAGCAGGTTGAAGGTTCCTTTAAGTTAAGAATACTAGTAAACATATTTGTATTTTTTTGGTCCATAATTTCGTATTTTTGACACAAGTTCGTACTTTTGTCCACAGTTTCGGATTTTCGTCCACGGTCTAACCACAATCTTATTAGACAAAAATGTCCAGGACAACTTACATGGGCCTATCGCTTTAATCATTTGTATTTAAAAGTAATACTTATTAAAACAATACAATAACGTCTTAAATGTAGCATAAAATTGCAGATTCGACTATCACTTTCCAAAAAATACGATAAATACGAAACTAAATGAACATTTCAACGGTCTACTTCGAAAGCCAAAAATGAACACATACACTACATCCACCACCATACTCGTGCTGTATATCACATACTACACACCTATAGACTACATCCAGCACCACTCGTGCTGTATATCACATACTACAGACCCGTACACTACATCCACCACCATACTCGTGCTGTATATCACATACTACAGACCCGTACACTACATCCACCACCATACTCGTGCTGTATATCACATACTACAGACCCGTACTACATCCACCACCATACTCGTGCTGTATATCACATACTACGGACCCATATACTACATCCACACCAACTCGTGCTGTATATCACATACTACGACCCGTACACTACATCCACCACCATACTCGTGCTGTATATCACATACTACAGACCCGTACACTACATACCACCCATACTCGTGTGTATATCACATACTACACACCCGTACACTACATCCACCACCATACTCGTGCTGTATCACATACTACAGACCCGTACACTACATCCACCACCATACTCGTGCTGTATATCACATACTACAGACCCGTACACTACATCCACCACCATACTCGTGCTGTATATCACATACTACACACCTACACTACATCCACCACCATACTCGTGCAGTATATCATATACTACAGACCCGTACACTACATCCACCACCATACTCGTGCTGTATATCACATACTACAGACCCGTACACTACATCCACCACCATACTCGTGCAGTATATCACATACTACAGACCCGTACACTACATACACCACCATACCCGTGTTGTATATAACATACTACAGACCCGTACACTACATCCACCACCATACTCGTGCTGTATATCACATACTACCAGACCCGTACACTACATCCACCACCGTACTCGTGCTGTATATCACATACTACGGACCCGTACACTACATCCACCACCATACTCGTGCTGTATATCACATACTACGGACCCGTACACTACATCCACCACCATACTCGTGCAGTATATCACATACAACAGACCCGTATACTACATCCACCACCATACTCGTGCTGTATATCACATACTACAGACCCGTATACTACATCCACCACCATACTCGTGCTGTATATCACATACTACAGACCCGTACACTACATACACCACCATACTCGTGCAGTATATCACATACTACGGACCCGTACACTACATCCACCACCATACTCGTGCTGTATATCACATACTACGGACCCGTACACTACATACACCACCATTCCCGTGCTGTATATCACATACTACGGACCCGTGCACTACATCCATCACCATAATCTTGCTGTATATCATACTACGGACCCGTGCACTACATCCACCACCATACTCGTGCAGTATATCACATACTACAGACCCGTACACTACATCCACCACCATACTCGTGCAGTATATCACATACTACAGACCCATATACTACATCCACAAACAAACTCGTGCAGTATATCACATACTACGGACCCGTACACTACATACACCACCATACCCGTGCTGTATATCACATACTACGGACCCGTGCACTACATCCACCACCATAATCTTGCTGTATATCATACTACGGACCCGTACACTACATCCACCACCATACTCGTGCAGTATATCACATACAACAGACCCGTATACTACATCCACCACCATACTCGTGCTGTATATCACATACTACAGACCCGTATACTACATCCACCACCATACTCGTGCTGTATATCACATACTACAGACCCGTACACTACATACACCACCATACTCGTGCAGTATATCACATACTACGGACCCGTACACTACATCCACCACCATACTCGTGCTGTATATCACATACTACGGACCCGTACACTACATACACCACCATACCCGTGCTGTATATCACATACTACGGACCCGTGCACTACATCCACCACCATAATCTTGCTGTATATCATACTACGGACCCGTGCACTACATCCACCACCAGACTCGTGCAGTATATCACATACTACAGACCCGTACACTACATCCACCACCATACTCGTGCAGTATATCACATACTACAGACCCGTACACTACATCCACCACCATACTCGTGCAGTATATCACATACTACAGACCCATATACTACATCCACAAACAAACTCGTGCAGTATATCACATACTACGGACCCGTACACTACATCCACCACCATACTCGTGCAGTTTATCACATACTTCAGACCCGTACACTACATACACCACCATGCCCGTGTTGTATATAACATACTACACACCCGTACACTACATCCACCACCATACTCGTGCAGTATATCACATACTACAGACCCGTACACTACATCCACCACTATACTCGTGCTGTATATCACATACTACAGACCCGTGCACTACATCCACCACCATACTCGTGCTGTATATAACATACTACAGACCCGTACACTACATCCACCACCATACTCGTGCTGTATATCACATACTACAGACCCGTACACTACATCTACCACCATACTCGTGCTGTATATCACATACTACAGACCCGTACACTACATCCACCACTATACTCGTGCTGTATATCACATACTACAGACCCGTGCACTACACCCACCACCATACTCGTGCTGTATATAACATACTACAGACCCGTACACTACATCCACCACCATACTCGTGCTGTATATCACATATTACAGACCCGTGCACTACATCCACCACCATACTCGTGCTGTATATAACATACTACAGACCCGTACACTACATCCACCACTATACCCGTGTTGTATATCACATACTACAGACCCGTACACTACATACACCACCATAGGGTGGTCTACATCCATGCATTACAATTGTGACGTTTTTATGTCATATATAGTAGCAAACAATCCGCTATTACAAGGCAATCACTGTGTTATATTAGATATTCGTTAGTCCGTGTATTTTGATATATTTTAAATGGAAACGTTTTATTATTTAGAATGATTTCGATCAATACTCAAGATTCACTGGCCCTGAATCTTCGAAATATTGTGTTTTGATAAAAACATATCATGGCCACCGCGTACTTGATGTAAATTTTAGGAAAATATTTTGTATTAATCTATAACACTTAATGTTCAAGATTCACTCATCCTACCTCTACGAAAATTGACTGAAAAGTGCGTTCCATGTTTTCTTAAAGAACTTCACAAATATTCAATGAAATGTTTAATTAAAAATATGAGTAATTCTTGATTTAATGTGAAATTTTGATATGCATCCATTGCATTTTTATGGAAATATAGATAAATTAAAATGAGATTGTACATTTGTATAATTTTGCCAGCCGGTCTACACATTTTAAACCCGTACAGCCGTGTCCTTCCGGTATGCTGATGTACGGGTACGGTGATGTACGTAGGCTGCCGGACACTGTTGCCTTTTACGGCCTAGGTTCGAATCCCAATCTGGACCAACACCATGACTTGTGTTAAGTAATCATGAGTGTTTAACGTCTCAGTCAAGCATATTTCACTTATATCGAGACGTCGCCAGCTATAGGCGAAGGTGCAGAAATTTTGTCTGTGCGTTGCGCTGATTGCATTATATAAGCAAGGTTCTTCATCGTGCCGAGACTACCGTGACACGGTACCTCATTTATTTTTAGTTCCCATCCGAAAGAACCATGACTTTCATTTCGTAATGCCGAGTGCTTGTCGACAAAACATTCACTTCCCACTTTCAACTCTTGAGTAAGATCCGGCCGAGGTTGGAAACCACAACGCCATGATTTGAATTATTTGCCTTAACAATTAAGATCCTTTTCTTCACCATTATGTCAAAAGTGATCCTAAATTCTGGTTGCTTTACAGACCCGTAGACTAGTCTACAATCACTGTCTAAACGCACAGATGCCCTGAACACACTGCAAAGAACAACACGACTGCAGCTAAACCTATAGCTGGTGATGTCTTGATATAAGTGAAATATTCTTGAGACATAAAATCCTATTCAATCAATCAGCTTCTAAAAGATTATGTTGAATATTTTATTATTTAAGAACATCCAGCAAAAATCCCTAAAGATTAACAGTTTGTCAAAAATCTTTCTAATTTTAAACATGTTTTTATTTAAAGTAACAAATCCAAAAGCTCTGCAAAAGTGCTTAAAATGCATAAATACACAGAAAACTACTGAAAATATATGGATGACCTTTGGCCCTAAGTCAAGGTCATTATAGAGGTCAGGCAGGTAAAGCTTATGATTATATTCATATACAAAAAGTGTTTCCCTGATACATGGATCATTGTAACCACATCATACATAGTCCTTTAATTTTTCCAGTCAAGATTCAAAAGGAAACCCAGCTCAAGCTAAATTTATTACAAACATGAATGGTCTTTTAATGAATGGCAACTATGATAGGTCAGTTGATGAGTACTCTCTTGGTCTGTGGGATGTCATGGGTTCAAATCCAGGCCAGGGTCCGATTAAGACTTTAAAATGTGTAGTGACTGTTCTTTCGCCACACACTCTGTGTTCTTAAAGTTACGGTGTCCTTCAAAAGTGAAATATCATTGACTGGCATGTAAATAAATAAATAAATAAATAAATAAATAAATAAATAAATAAATCAATCAGTCTTTTAATAAATGGGTTGCTAAGAGCAGATCTCCCTGTAAATTCTAACATAACACAGAAGACATAAAAACATAAAATATTTTATTGTATAGAAAGTGTATCATGTAATGTATTAACACACACACACACACACACACACACACACAGAGAAAATAAACAATGTTTGATCCGTAATTAAAACAATAAATCACATGATAAAATGCAACACAAATGCTGAATAAAGATTAATGATGATTTTGTATTAGCAAGTTTAATATTAGGGTAATTGTAACTAATATAGTGAGGCTGACGTGATTATACACATATGGCAATATACTACTTACACCTATAGGCATTATTTAAACCCGTCTGTGTTCATAAAAACATGGAAGACATGATGTGTCTTGTAAATACAAATAACAAATCTTGATACTTTCGATATATATATATATATATATATATACAGAGACGTGCAAGAAGTATTTGAACACTTTGAAAATCCTTCTTTGTTTCATATAAAACCACATATTTTTAAAAATTCTGAAAAAAATTATTTTTTGGTCAATTTCCATGAATTTTTCACTGTTAGACTTAAAATTTGTTAAAGTTTTTCTTAAAAATAATTAAAAAAGAAAATTTTGTTGTTTTTAATAGATAAACATTTCAAATTCAATGGAAAACTTCTAAAATTGAAATCTACTATATAATCATGCTTCACATGGCTGTTAAAAATTTACAATGCAGTTCAGCTTCTGTTTTCTTGACTCTTATAAGACAGACAGTATTTTGAAAATTATTGGAAAAAACTACAACTAATTTTACATTTAACGGTGAAAAAAGCATGGAAATTGACCAAAGAATAAATTTTTGAGAAATTTTAAAACATATATGGTGCTATATGAAATAAAGAAGGATTTTACAAAGTGTCCAAATATATACTGCACCATTCTACTTTACTTTTCCATGTTTACTAGACACTTTTATTAAGTCCAAAAATACCACCCATAATCAAAAAACAACCAGAAGAAAACTGACCAAAAATGTTAAAACAACTAACCACAACATAAAAAATATTTATACAAGTGCTATTCACTAATTATCTAAATTCTTTGAAAATGGCAATGATATGTCAAATTGAAATGGAATGTTGACATGATATTAGGCATGAATGATCAATGTGTTAAAATTAAAAGGAACGCTAATTAACTTGACCTACAACAACCAATGAAAATAAAACAAATAACAAATGTCATTAAAACATATCCTGAGTTGCCTCAAGAATTGTTACTATCCTAGAAAGTGACAGGCACTGTGTGGTCCATATGCATGCACTTTTGAGGACTCAGCCACCAAGGCCCCTCAGAGAGATGTTGTAGTAGCAAATAAAACAATGAAGCTACAATGAATAATTTCTGAAAGGACACTAAAAGTACACAACCAGAATATCTGAACTTTAAATAGTAGGGAAGAGTTATGGGGAGAGACTGAAAGAAATATAGAATAAAATGGACAGTTGAGAAATAAAACAAGATGGAATGAATAAAGCAGAAAACATATTCAAACAGACAGCTGTGGAAAAAGCTGGAGACAGCGCTATGTACAATCAAGTAGAAGTAAGTATTTATTTCTGATCAGTGTTAGGTGTTGCAGTTTAATTATACTGTGATTTGGTTTTTTTGGTTTTATTGGGTTTTTTTTCCTTCAAAATTTTGTCATGTGTTCATTCATCAATATAGTTTCCAATGTCTGTTTCCAATCTTCATTTCTTTTACACAAATATGATGGTGTTGCTCATTATTTAACATCAATGAATAATCAGTTCGACAGGTCACATCAATTGATAATGTGTTCTGTAATGTCATTTGACAAAATTTAATTTACCCCTATTGCTTTTGAATCTGCTAATCTAACTCTGATACCAGTCACATGGCTGTGCTAGACACTTGACCATGTCAGTAACACAATCAGAACCTATTCCATCAAATAAATATTGCACCACATATTTATATTTCATTGGACATATGTAATCTCATTGTACATGATGAGTATATATCAGTAACTACAATCAATATTTTCCAACAGTTACAAGAGATGTGTAAATCAAAGCACTAAAAGAACTGAAATCAAACACACACGAAATATCTATACCAGAGCTGCCAACTTTGCATTTACATGTGAATTCCAACTGACCCCCCGAGAAGGGGACTGACATGCAAATGGCCATGTAGAATTTGAAGATTTGCATTTAAGAAATAAAAAACCGTGTTTTTAAAACTAATAATGTATGTAGGTTTTAATGTGTTTAAACAATACAGTAGATCTATGTTTGCAATTTTATACTAGTATTCATCACTAAGGGCATGCCCCCAAACCCCTCTAGTGGTGCGCACCTATGGTTAGCTTCCATTCTTACCCGCAATTACACAAAATATGGTTGGCAGCTCTGTATACACATGTACATCACAACTAGTAAACATTACATGTATGGGCAAACAACATATTGACCTGTCTGCTTGACCTTTAATTTAAATTTTTATTATGGACAAATTTATTCATTATAGGAAACACAGTCATTTATTTTGTCCACATCGTAGGGACATGCAATGTTTATGTATTTACAGTGGATACTAACCTTCCCATGTATTGGATGGACACTCCCATATGAATATTCCCTGTGAAATGTCAAGCGGACAGGTCAATGTTGTTTGCCTATAAAACATGATTATATACTGTAAACCATGTTTTTTTAGCGCAATTGGCGATAAGAGTGACGGCGCTAAAATAAAACTGTCGCTAAAATTTCAAACTAAATAGGTACTGTACAGCGCTTAGAATGGGTATGAACGTACGTTGAATGGTTACATAATCACTTTTCAAATAATAGGATCACAGGTGTAAAAATAGTGGTATGGCTTCCATCAATATACTCATGTATGATAAGTAATTAGGGATTAATGACCAAGTAAACTGACCACTGACAAGCGGATTAACGGTTAAAATAGGGGATGTTAATCATTGTCATTGTGATGCTTACATTGTGTCTTATTGTCATGTAATTAAGTTTAATTGACCAGTTCACCTAACAGTAATTGACTTCAATGATTAAAATCTTAATAATGAATATCAACAATTAGACCCATTGCTCGGGAAATGTTTTTTTTTTTTCTGTGATGTCGGCAACATCCTGTAAGTCCTCATTGTTGACCTCTAATGATCTAAGCGGCTATTATCGGGGTTACATCGACAATGTGTCGAAACATTTGTACAGTTGGTATTTAAATGAAAAATAGGTAATTGTCGATTTAAATATGTTTTCAGTAAAATGTGTAATCAATCGACGAGAGCGCAAAATTATGATGCAAGCGTCCTGCAGACAACTGTCTGTCTTGTGACTTACCGAGATTTTCTCTCAGTAAAAGTCAAACAAATTAAAACACCATTTATTACATAATTATTTTTATTTTTTATTGTAACTTGCCGAATACTGGCATCCCTTCTTAAATTTTTGGGTTTTTTGGCTAAAAGTTGCGGTAATATAAAGATGTATAATATGTCTCAGTCTGGAATTGATTACGCTAAAATTAAACTGCGCTAATATGTTTACCAGTCAACAATCGCTAAAATAAGTATGCGCCAATATAAAGCGGTTTACAGTATATACACAGAGGCAGTTCAATCAGTAACCATGGTAAATATTGTCTATTGTCAGAGTAACAGCATTTACTATTGTTGGCTACATAATGTGAAGATGAGGACCACAAAATTTAGTTGTACATATGATAAAAGAAGTAATCAGTCTTACCATGAATTTGTTACTAGAACATGTGAACTAGAGTCATATATGAATGAAGTGTAGTCGAATATACTATGAAGCCAAAAGATGAGTTCTACCATTCATTCATGTTTATCCAACATTTGAAAAATCACTATTCACACTACCTGAATAATAACTATAGTTACCTTGGTTTGAAGATCAAACTATCTCAATAATTTTATCGGCACAAAGATAAGTTTACTGGCAAGAAAACTTGTACAACCCTTTCATATTTTTTCTTAAATTCTATATACTAATTAAATCATAAATATAATTTAGTTCAGTTAATTAAAATTGTACATAAAATTTGAAAAAATAAAATCCAAAATTCCATTAATGTTGAGCAGGGTATAGGATTTATTGCACAATTGAAATATATACACATACATATCTTAGTCTAAGATTCCTACACAAACTACTGATTTACAAAAATAATTTTATACAAACATATGTTTTTGTTATAAATATAACTCGTGTAACACTTAATGTGATGAACTATTATTTTTATCATGGTAACAGTTTTGTCAAAGTTTCTGTAAATAAATAATTTCAACTTGTGCTAGTAAATCTCTAATCCATGCTGGTCACACGATAAGACTTACACAGTCACAATATATTACAAAAAGTGAAAATAAAGTGCACAGAAATAAAAATAGTAAAAAATAGATATAATAAAACCTGCTTTAATGTCCACATTTACACAGAGACTACCTATCCATTGTGACTTGTGTTTTAAAGCCCCATTGCTTCATATTTCATTCAAAAGAACCTCAGTATATAAACCATCTTCTTGTAAAATCCACATTTCTAAAGTCCCATGGGTGTTCTTTATACAAAGATTTTACTGCATAAACAAAATTTTCATGTAGTGAATTTATTTTGGTACAAAACTTCAAAAAAAAAGTGTCATGGAATTAAAATGATTTACTGCAGAAATGTCCAGAAGTGGGATATCAACAAGTCAAGGAATAACATGTATGTGTTTGATTAATAATGTGTGGAAGATCTGTCAGTCATAATAGTCAAGTTTGTACTTATACACAAGAAAAACTTCAACATGTTATACAGAGAGAAAATATTTTTCACTCGTTTTCCATAAAGGTCACCTCAAGCTATATTATCATCGTATTTTCAATATGTTTATTTACAATATAAATCCTCCTAAATGTTTCAGTACCACCGTATGTATTTTCCACCCAGAAAACATTTATAAATATCTTTCTGAGCAGGCACAATAAAGTCCTCAGTATCACAGATTCTGTTCAGTGTGTCACAAGTTTGGCACCTTTCACTTTTTGATTTTCTTTTCTTCTTAATTTATTGGTAATTTTCTGAAAATAAAAACATTATATGGAATAAATGTACATTACAAAGTCATAAGCAATGTATTGATGAAGGATTTCAAATATCAAACAAGATGTTCTTAGACAAGGATTTGATAGAGTTTTACGCCCCAGTCAAGATCCTTTTACTTATAGCAAGGTGCTCAGTTCAAGGATAGTGAAGTAAACCAGAGTACCCAGAACAATTGAACTTTGACAAGAGAACTGGCAAACTTTCTCACAATAGGATCTGTCTCAGGTAGGATTCAAATCTTGGCATTGAGAGGTGTTGTGATTCGTAAGCCTGTGCTTTAGACCACTCGGCAACCAATGATATTTCACTTGTGGTTCAGCATTACAAGTGTTAGCATCTGGAAATCATAAACCCATCAGATAGCAGCTAACATGTGTATTTATTATAGATATAATATATACAGATCCAACAACAGGCTCTCTACAGATCAGCACAACCAGGGTTGTTGGTTCACTTTATCATCGATCAATGTACCAGTAATTATTATAAGCAAATTTTGTCACATATCACTTGTTATGTAGTACTTATAATACTGATCCAGTTTTATCTGAATGTCATCAATATCAACAGGTGGGTTCATCTCCAATACCATCTAAGGGAGACAATCACCACCAATAGTCAACACCAAGTATTGCCTGCCATTTGTCCTTGAAACCAATCTATCTTTCATTACAAAGTGTAAAAGTAATAATTCCACTTTTTTGGCATTTCATTAAGTACATGACAATTACAAAATATAGAAAACAAAACTATAGGGTCCTCCTATGGATAAGACCTTTAAAATTGAGGCCTGTCACGGTGGTAACAGCTTGGAATAATACCCCTTCTTCATAAACAAATTACAAAGGTATAAATAGCCATGTAACAATACATGGGATCATGTGGAATATAAAAATCAATTACCTCTGAAAAATTTCAATCCTAACTGGTGTTTGATCCCACGAACAGGAAGTTTCAAAGTCAATAGCATAAGTCAAGGTTAAGAATACATGTGTATGTAATGCATCAGTAAAACCTGTTATATATCCTAACCCTAAGTCATAATATCCTAACCCTAAGTCATATAACATACACCTTATGATGTGTGTGTGTAACTACATACATCTGTGTGTGTGTGTGTGTGTGTTTATGTGTTATACATACTCATTTTCTTTTTCTTTTTCTTCCAATTCTTTCATTAATCTCCTCTGTTTGGCTGACATATTTAATTTACCACCTGTTTAAATCAATGAAAAATAAACATCTTACTCTGACATTCAATGTATCATCAAGAAGAGTCAGGGAGGTGACCAACTTATAACTATACGTAGCTAGAAGACCTCAAGGTACAGGTAACAGGTACTCTGTATGTATCAGAGAGGTGACCAACTTATACATAGCTAGAATACTTCAAGGTACAGGTAACAGGTACTCTGTATGTATCAGAGAGGTGACCAACTTATACATAGCTAGAATACTTCAAGGTACAGGTAACAGGTACTCTGTATGTATCAGAGAGGTGACCAACTTATACATAGCTAGAATACTTCAAGGTACAGGTAACAGGTACTCTGTATGTATCAGAGAGGTGACCAACTTATACATAGTTAGAATACTTCAAGGTACAGGTAACAGGTACTCTGTATGTATCAGAGAGGTGACCAACTTATACATAGTTAGAATACTTCAAGGTACAGGTAACAGGTACTCTATATATGTGTTTACACAGTATGTATACAATATACATGTATATATATATATACTGTAAATCAGGAATTTAATGCGTCATGAAATTAATGCTAATTGCCGATTTTGCTGTAAAATGCGTATTTAAATTAATGCGATTTTTTTGAAATTCCAAAAATTACTTTTGCCATTTTGAAAAAAATAACAAAAAATGTTGAATTATTATTTATGACTTGTTTATTATTCCATAAACATGTAATAATCATACACTTTCGGGTAGATACTACCGTAGTATTTATAGAAATAAACAGGGAATAGCTTACAAAGGGTACTGATGGTAAATGTTGATGTGACTCAGGGATTCATCAAGGGTCTATTTAGGGCCGAAATTCGGCCCCATTCCCAATTAGAAAAACCTTAATTTTTTCATAAAATTGGCTGAGAAAATTCCCAATTAGAAAATTGTGTTGTTTTTAAACAAAAACGAAATTAAATTTTGTGAATCACCCAAAATCAGCAAAATCAAGTACATATGTAAAAGAGTCTAGATTATTTTAAAACAACATCTGCAAAACACGATGAAAATACCGCTTCTACATCAAAGGCTTCCGAGGTTGTGAGTAAACTGACTTCTGACATGATGTTGAAGTTTTCCCAAAATGAGCAGAAAGTTAATAGTTTTTCCCAATTTTTAGTTTAGGGCCTTTTCCCAAAAGACCCTGATAAATCCCTGCGACTATATCAGGTTTTTAATTATTAAAAAGAGTGGTTTCTGATTGTCAAAACAAAGAAACACATAGTAGTTTGTTTAGAAACAAACAGTATTACACGTATTGCGCTTGGGGTTGGAGTAGAAAGGCACCACAAAGAAATCTGTTTGTTGCATAAAAAGAATGTCCTGTTTCACTGTAAATCATTGTTTCAAACATGGCAATGTGGAAGTTTGTGACGAAAAAAGTCTCAAACTCCCAACAAGAAAATCACTTATACTGCTAAATTTTCAACAATTTATGAAGAGATTAATAATACTTTACACCAGAACCATGGAGAACAGAGGAGTTCTAATAAATAAACCACGATTACAATTTCCGGTTCAAGGGAGATAAATCAATTTACATTCGGAAAATTATTGCGACAAGAAAATAATGCCATGAAACGGGCCTGGAATTTTTCGCATTAATTTCTTGCTCGCATTAATTTCTCGATTTACAGTATATATACATGTATATATATATATATGTGTGTGTGTGTGTGTGTGGTTTTATGCCCCATTCGAGATACTTTCACTTAGAGGCAGTCAGTTTAGGAATGGTAAAGGGAAGTTGAGTATCAAGAGAAAACCATCCACCTTTGGCAAGCGAACTAGAACTGTCTGAAGTGGAGATCAGACCTAGATGGTTAGAGGCATTGTAATCCTTAAGCAAACACTTTAGACCACTCGCTAAATGTGACCCCTGGTCTTTTATATCATTGTCATTCAATTCAACTAAAAGTAATGGGCGACACAGTGTATAATCATTAGTCCTTAAGCCTATAGTAACTTTTGTGATTAGATTTGGGCCACCTGCTTGATCAGACAGATTTACACAAAGTTTTCAGACCATCCATACATGGCTCATACTCACAACCTATATATTAGTTGTGTATTGTTAAAATTTGGCATCAACAACTTTTCAGGAATTTATGAAGAGACACAGTTCTATTAATCTCAACAATAGTCAAAACACAACCTTCTTTTAATATGCGAGTTTGTACAAATACATATACATCTAAATGAACAATAAGAGAGGAAGAGTTACTACATTAGAATTTAGTTATAATTCTTACCTTTGGTAGCATCCATGAGGTATAATAAAACACTGGCTATTAAGGCAACTGAAATATAGTAAAAGTTTGAAATGTTAATGAAAACAATGTACAGGTATGTTTTCAAACATCTGCCAATAACACCCTATTCTGGTATAAGGACCCGGGGCACAATGGAATTGGGAAAATTACCGGTAGTTCTATTTGAAACCATTAACTTAAGAGAATCTACATGTACAGGTGAAAAAAGAATCATAATTGTACAGTGTACAATGTACATTTACTTGAATAATTCAAATATAATAACTGTAAAGAAGAGGGGAAATTCACTAACATTATGCTTTGAACTTTAACCAATTTTATAGACAAATGGCGATGGATTGGGCACATCCTAAGACGAGAACAGGGAAACATCACGAAGCATGCTCTGGACTGGAATCCACAGGGAAAGAGGAAGAGAGGGCGCCCAGTAACAACATGGCAGAGAACATTAGAAAACGATCTGAGGTTGATCCGAATGTCATGGAGAGAGGCCAAACGAGCTGCACATGACCGGGACAAATGGAGAGCTATTGTCGAGGCCCTATGCCCCTCCAGGGGTACAGAGGACTAAGTCAAGTAAGTCATAGACAAATAGGTCCTGGCATTCCTATCTATACTGTCTTGTTTATTCAATGTTTAGTAAAATAATAATAGTCCAACCTGCCTTAAAGGTCACCTCTATATAAGGGCCACCTGCTTATTAACTATCCCAATTGTTCTTATTTATAATATTTTAACCTGTATATAAAAGAAACCTGTCCATAAAGGTCACTTATACTGGTTCCCTTGAATGGCCCTTATAGGCAGGTTTGACTGTAGATATTTTTGACATTATGGGATCAAGCATTGGTTGTAAAGTAAGAACAATTGCCTCTGAAAGTATGGTACTTGAAGCACATTACTTGATACCATTTTACCTTTATATCTGATGCAGGTTAAAAGTTGGAATAGACTTAACACATGTTTATTGTTAATTTTTGTCCCTTATTTTCTGTTCTGTGTGTGTTATTGTTATTGGTGGACCTTGCTGTTAGGTCCCGGTACATGTTTTTCAGTTAAAACTACAGTAAAACTATTTTATTGCCAACATTTGTTCAGTGAAATTTTGTTTGGCAATAAACATGACTTTGGGACGTCAAAATACTGCAGCAATAATTGAGATGTCAAAGTCATTATTCACAGACATTACAACAGCATTTACTGAACATGTATATTCCTTTTTAGTGCAAGTGAAATGCGGAAAACTCAGTAAACTCAGAATAAGACTGTCAATACCTACCACACAACCATGCGAGAAAGAAGACTTCTAACAACAGATATCCACTAGAATCAACTATAATACCAGCTACTAATGATATGACAGCTAAACCTAAGTTCTGTATAGCCTGCATTCTACAATATTAAACAAAATATTAACGATTAATTTGATATGGCACTATACTTTACAATTTAGTTTGCATATTAAAATAAATCATTTATTCATGAAGAAACTGTGGTATTCATTTCTTAAGACAATATTTTTGATAAATATGATGTTTCTGTATCAAAAAATATCTTGAATATTTTTGATGTCACTAAGTTCCATGTTCCTTTCATTCTTAATTTTGATTTTAAATCTGGCATGTGTAGCTGGCTAAACAAGGGTTGCTTACCCTTCCGAAGCACCAGACCTCACTTCCCTGGTGGGAAGTTCACATGTTTTTAAGACTTCATTTGCCAGTTTTCAAAGTTTTTACTTTACTTTCAGTACTGTGAATTTGAAATGGAGCACCATGTATGTGTTTGATAATAATTATACCTGTACTACTGACAGTAAGTTAATTACAAATTTTGTACAGTGAAACATGCCTATAAAGGTCACCCAAGGGAAGCAATAGAAGTGGCCTTTATGGGCAGGTGGCCTTTATATACAGGTTCAAATAATATGTATTAAGAAAAACTGGGATACAATTTTACTGGCGTTTATATAGAGGTGGTCTTTAAAGTAGGTTGGACTGTATTCTATACACAAATCAACCAAGTTTCAAGAAGAAAACTACCAACCTTTGGCAAGCAAACTGACAAACTATCTCACAACACTAGGATCTTCAAGAATGGGATTCAACTCATGGCAGTCAGAGGTGATGTGATCCATAAGTGGCCGCTTTAGACCACTTGGCCCCCCCCCCCTCCATATAAAGAGGAGTTATTGTATAATTGTGATTAAAAGTCACATGTCACACTTACATTCCATATGCAGTACCTAATTGGTGATTTGGTACAACTTGTGCTGCCATGGGCCATAATGCACTGGCTAATATAGAGTAAGAAAATCCCATTGTTATCTGAAACATTAATAAATCTGTAAGTGAAGTGGAATAACAATTTATAAACAGAGCCCTTGGCTCGCAGGAAATATGAAGGATTGTCTCCCCAATAGAACATTATCTTCTGGGCTGATAGGACCAATTAACCAATAATAGTTTAAGATTTTTCTTTGTGCTATAATAATGTTTTTATGTCCCAGTCAATATTTTTTTACTAATATTTGAACAGTCAGTTCAACAATGGTGGCTGGAAGAAACTGGGTACCCAGAAAAAACCACAGACATTCAGTAACCACTTTAATAAACTTTCTCATGCACTGTAAAGTATTATGGTAAGTAGCATGTGATATTTCAATGAGTAGATCATATCATTAGTAATTAAAAGCTTCATGGTGTGCTACACATTTGGCTGTTTTGTTTCTCCTCCCCTTTAACATACAAGGACTTGTCCAATATTGGATTAGGGTAGAATTCTGTAGTTTCTGCTTCAATTCAACATTTGGAATGAAATAAAGTTGATTTAAGTTGAGTAATGGTATTTAACATCCCAGTCAAGAATATTTCACTTATATTAAGACATACCCAGCTATAGGGGAAGGTGCAGGCATTTTGCCTGTGGGTTGCACTGATGGCATTATGCAACAGGGTTCTTTATTGCGCCTACTGGGCCTTGTTTATTTTAAGTTCCCATCTGAAAGAACCGTGACCTTCATTTCTACTGTCAAGTGCTTGGTGAAAGAATAGTCACTACCCACTTTCAAGTCTTAGTCAGACCTGGTCGTGATTCAAACCCACGACCTCCCACTTATGAAGCAAGCACTTTAACAACTGAGCTACCACAGTGGTTTGGAATGGAATGAAAAACGTGAAGCTAGACTCTACAGGTGGCTGGAAAGCTTGCTACAGTGTTACACTAGACCTGGTCTGACTGTTACAGATCATGATTTTTCAAATGATGATATTAAATTATATAAATGTACTCACCATTGCAACATATGGATTAACAAAGGTGAAGGCCAGCAGTGCATGGCAACCAAGTGTTGCTATGGTACCCAGTATTACCCAGAATACATTTTTTCCTGTTTTATCTATCACAAAACCAAAGAAAGGGGAGGCAACTGCAGATATGATGTATACCAAACTGAAACAAAGTATAACATGACATCAGAATTAATTTTCATCAAATAAGTTAATTATCATAGTAGTGATTATTTTGCCATATATTGTTGTGCAATAGAAATGTAACTCGCAGAAGTGTTATCATCAATATTTTAGTTTAAACAGTATTTATTTAGATACATATACAAAATAATTAAAAATTACAAATCCATATAATATAGGATTCAGTAATTAGTTCTATACACAGTACAACTTTGTGTTATGTCCTTAAACACCAGTTTTAAATCCATAATGCTCAGTTCAATTAGGTGATAAGACAAACATCACATTTTTTTCAATTTTTAACTTTTTTACAGTAAGCATAATGGTGTGAAAATACATACCTGTTAACATTGTTAGCTAGTGATGGATCAAAATCCCACTTCATCTCAAAGAAAACTCTGTAATATAAAAAATACATATATTAATAAAAAATTGCTCCATATGATTTCCATTTCTAAATATTATAGATATAAATTATACACGGCATTTTGGGAAATATGGAGATTTCAGGTTTCAACATCACTTATGTTTTTATATCATTAAACATACAAATTCAATAAACAGTGTGTATTTGGGAATCTAGAATGTGTCATGTAGTATTATACAAAATATGATACAAGGTATTTAAACCATTTTTAACATGTTTAATATAGATACACTAAAATAATCTGAGTTGTTGTTAAACCCAGTTTTTTTAAAAGATGCTTTTTAGTGAGTTTATATCAGAAATGGTGAACACTAAATTATTGATAATCTACGAAATTGTTGATTTTCACCTTGATCCGATATTTTTGTTGTTTTCACATTTACATGTCAGTGAAATCATATATTTTACAAACTAACCATGAACCAAAAAATGCTATGTTTTCTAAGAAACATAGAAATGGGACACAACGGAAATAAATGATTTCACAGTCCCGGTATACCAGAAGTGAACACTTACAATCCTAGACCTATGAATGGAAATACGGCAACATAATAAGCCACACATATAATACATAACAACCAGATAGAGGCTGGGAAATCCTTGACATCTGTGATTCTTATCACCTCCTCTGAAAAATATTACAAGTAAGACTTCCATTAATTTCTGTGTAAAAGTTTTAAAAATTATTTTTCAGAAATGTTCAAAATACTAATAGCTTGATTCTCTCATATATAATCTTTTTCATTAAAATCAAAATTTTAGTGCACGGTACAAATTAAGGATGTCCTTCCATATAAAACTTGATGTGTAATGGCATACCACTCAAATTCTGGTAACAGATCTCCACACTTTATGTTTTATTTAAATTGGCTTTTGTTCCTTGAAGATGGACCCTTGGATACAGGTAGTCCAATGTGGGTAACATAAGTTTACTAAATAAAATTGGAGACCAACATCTTCACATCACCTTTTATTGCTGAGTTATGTTAACTGTGCTGTCGAGCTTTCAACTCAAAGGTGGGTCTTCATCAATATTTGCACAAAATTTTTATTAAGACCCACATCAGTGTTTGCACACTTTTGTCTGCTTCGACAATACAACACAAAACAAATGACATGTCCATAAAATAAAATAAATTACAAAATATTACATGTTAGTATATTACAGCAGTAAGGATGGATAAACAGAAGGTTACTTCATTTCTTCAAGTTTAAATCTTTTCTCAAACATAGGAAGATGGAAGGATAATCCAGCTGAGGCCTGAATATAATAACGTCATGAAAAGTTGCATCAATTTTGGGACGTCACTGTATATTTAGTGAAGTTTCTATAACTCTTTACGCATTGGACTTCCAACATGTATATATTTTTTTTATTTGCCCAGACTTAATTATATAAATTTACCTGTGCTAGTAAAATCTCTTTTTAATACTTTATCTGCTCTCTTGTCAAAGTAACCCAAAGCAAAAGCACATAATAAAGATAAAATGCACATTACACCACCTGTAAAGGAAGAAAACAAAGTCAAGATATTGTAAATGTGGAGTATTTTTACTTATTTTGTTGCAGAGGACTAATTTCCACTTATTTCACAAATGGAACTTTTCCTAAAAAAATTGTACCATGCGTAAAATAATATATATCCTTGGTCTTATAGTCAGTTCATAAATCTGAGAGTATTACAACCTGCAAAAAGATCAGATAAAAATTTTCAGCTTGACGTTGTGCAAAGTAATCAGGTATTGTATACCTGCACTAAGTTGCTGTAACTTAGCACTAGAAAAAGATGTATTTTATTTTATTATAGCAATCTATTTTGACAATCTTAACTTAATATGAATCATGGATGACAAAAATAGAACGGGTCTGAAACCTATGCTACAACAAGTTATCGACAACATGAGTATAGACAAGCAACATTAACCTGTCTGTTTGACCTTTAATTTGAATACCGGTATTTATTATGGACCAGTACATGTAAAAAAGGAAACATGGGTGTTAATTTCGTGTACATCTGGATAAACATGTTTACATGTATTTATTAACTCTGAATCCTAACGTTAACCATTTCTGGATGGATCATCATACATTTATATGAATATTCCAACTAAAAGGTCAAGCAGACAGGTCAATGTAATTTACCTATATTATCATAGAAGTTTTTATATATCAACTTACCAACAAATAAAACTATGCCTAAACACTTGTATCCAGAGAAACCATTTTGTTCTATAAAATTATATATCGGTGACATAATGTTCATATTGACTGTACTGCCCTGAAAGTGAAAAAAAAAAAAAAAGTCAGTGGACATTTACTAACAGACAACACATGCCATCAAGGTTTAACTACATAATAAACTATACAGAAACAGCCACATACTCATGATACTAGAAAAGCTGGACTATATAAAAATGCATTTTAATGAGCCACAAAGTTACAATTTAAAACCAAAACAATATAAATTATCTATTGTCCATTAGGAAATTTCATGAAAACCAGGTTTTTGAACATTAAAAAAATGTACTTGCTAAACAGGTTTTCTACTTTTTCATATGAGGTTAAACTCTGGTCTTGACCTCATGAACATGTAAAAAATTTTGCTACAAACATCATGTTAAAATCTGCATTGGAATGTTTCCAAAATGGATATAAAAGTAGCAAAAGCAGAGGTAATAACAAACTATAGGTCTGAACATGAATTTTCAAATAGTCAAGCTATTTCACGAACAAATTATGTTTTAATATAGACTTACCACTCTGGAGAAACTGAGCTGGAGACCAAACACCATGTTAAGTTCTTTACCTTGGAACCATTTGACAGCATATGTATTCTGAGCTACACACAGGGACTCACCACCAATACTACAAATATTATGAATGTAAAAGTTAACAAATTTCATAATATCAAGAGTTTTATACCAGCTATATGTGAATTCTTATGAAATGTACTTATAGCAATCCTCTACAATGAATGAATGAATGAATGAATGAATGAATGAATGAATGAATGAATGAATGTGAATGAATGAATGAATGTGAATGAATGAATGAATGTGAATGAATGAATGAATGAATGAATGATTTGTGTTATATAGTTCAATCAATATTATTTCGGACTCATGTTGTTTGTAGATCTTTTGTACTTCAAGAGATGAACAATTAAATCTAGTCCATAACAAGGTTATCACCCAGCATTTATGCTGGAAACATTAAATCAAAAGAGAAATTAATTGCCAGCACATGTATCTTGCTTAAGACTGACTAGAGCTGGCCCCAGTTTCACATTGCTTAAGACTGACTAGAGTTGGCCTCAGTTTCACATTGCTTAAGACTGACTAGAGCTGGCCCCAGTTTCACATTGCTTAAGACTGACTAGAGTTGGCCTCAGTTTCACATTGCTTAAGACTGACTAGAGCTGGCCTCAGTTTCACATTGCTTAAGACTGACTAGAGTTGGCCTCAGTTTCACAATCATTTCTAAACTTAAGATTTTCCTTAGCTTTAATCGGGCAATTTAAAAACCTTTATAATTTTGTTAATTGTTACAATATTAGAAAATATAAGGTGCCATTCTAAAGATTATATCAAGCTTATGACATCTGTATTTAATTTTTGACAAAAATATTTATTCATAGTTCCAAAAAGAGCTTGCCAAATATTGGTAAATTTAAGTTAAGGAAAATCTTAGTTAAGGAATGATTGTGAAACTGGGGCCTGGAACCACAACCTTCTAACTGACCCCTGGATTGGTGTGTGGTGCCTAAATGTAATGACTATGTTGATACTTACCCAAAAATAAATCTACCCAGATCCATTAACCATACTTCATTAACATAAGCTCCCAATGCAAACACAATCTATAAGAAAATAAAACATAAATGACAATATTAATGTCTCCAAAAAGTGATCACAAATTGCTGGAAATCAGATTAAAAATTACTTTCAAAAAAATAATTAACATTAACCAATACCAGTATTTAAGATAATTAAAATATGAAAAAATCACATACTAAAAGTGTAGAATGTATTTTACTTTCAACATCTATAGAACTGGTGCCATGTTTTATTTTTCTAGTACATGTACATGTACCGTACACAACATCTACAATATTCAAATACTGTTTAGTTGCTTTATTAACTCTATTAATTATTTAATTTCGCTATATGACTTTATGGTTTGACTTTATAAAGCAGGAAATTAAAAACAAAGTAAACATTTTCCTGTAGCATTCATTAAACATAGACTGAGAAAATCCGTACACAAACATGTTCACACTGGCTACTATTCTGTGAAATTATTTACCTGTGAATAAGATCCAGTGTCTGAACTACGAAATTTTTCTCAGCAGAATTAAACAACTATACAGTATTTTTTATCTAGCTCATTAATCTTCATATCAAATCTTTAAATGTGGAATTTAGGGACCACTGATAGTAAAATATAAAGTGGGAAGTTTTGGTCCACCAAATAGACTTCAACCACACCAGTGGGTTATAATTATGTCATTATATGTAGTGCCCATCCAGAGTCAAGAGTTGGTACATTATACATACCGATATTGACTAATTGGATGGATTTTTTATGTCACAGTCCAAAATATTTCACTTTTATCAAGACATCACCAGCTATAGGTGAAGTGGCAGAAATTTTGACATTTGCAGTGCACTCAGGGCAATGTGCAAGAAGGGTTCTTTAGTACTAGTATGCTACTACTGCCTAACACAGGGTGTCAGTTTTAAAGTTTTCTTCTGAAAGAACCCTGTAACTTTCATTTCTTCATGCCAAGTACTTTGTGAAGATCAGTCACTACCTATTTTCAAGTCTTGGTCAGATTCCTACTAGGTCGGGAACAAAGTGGTTCTTGTAGCTAACATTAATATATACCAGTCAATAACCCTATACTATCATACCTGTCCAGCTGTGACAAATAAACTGAAGACAATTGCTCCACCCCTGACACCGAGAACTCTGTCGATCAGAAATCCACCAAAGAAACACAGGATTACGTTAGGCCAGGAATACCAGGAATAAAATCCCATAAACTGACTAACACTAATATCCAAGTCTCTGATCATGTTGTCTTGTAAAGCGGCTGGGTTGTCATAGCAAAAGTAACTCCCTAGTAACAAAATAACATTACAATTAGTATATAAAGCGACTAAATGCTAATATCTAAATCCTGTTTTGTGATGTCTTGCAAGGTTTGTCATTATTTCCCTAAAACCAAAATGAAAATTGTCCTGCAAGATTTCAATGTTGTCATAGCAACAGTTATTCCCTAAAAATAAAATTTAGATACATGTACAAAACATAATTGCTTCATACTTATATCTAAATCATGTAACATGTTGTCCTGCAAGGTGCCTAGGTTGTGATAGCAAGAGCAATTCCCTAGGAAAAAATTCAGTGTAAACATGAGTTTTTTGTCATTAAAAACCAAAACAATTCATGGTTAGAAAAACCAGTAAAGGTCTGTCATCAATCAGAAATTCCATAAAAATTAATCTTACTTTATTTTAAATCATAAGCATACTGGCCCATATTTAAATTACAATTTCAAAAAGCAAAGTAAAAACTTTGAAAACTGGCATATCAAGTTAAACATGTGAACTTCTACTTGACTAGAAAAGTGAGATCAGGTGCTCTGGAAGAGTACTAACCTCCAGTCTGCCTAAATACACCTGCCACAAGTGAAATGTATTATTATTATATATGTATACATAGAGAAATATACACACTAAGTCACTTTACACAAAATTATTTTGTAGTTATTATTTGGACCTGTGAATGTTGTTAAGATTTTATGTTGTTCAAACATGTTATCAATCAGAAACTTGAAATAAAACAAGGTAATAACAGGAATATTTACACACTGTAATTTTTATGTATTACAATAGTTACAAAATTTATGTTATGTACACATGAGTCTGAAGGTTCTTTGAAAGGTAGTCGTAATTAATTTTTTCTGTTATGTCTGTAATTTGAATGGTAATTACCGATTTCTACATACTGTAAACCAACTTTTATTTATGGCCATCAGGTTTCACGTTTTTTTTTTTTCAAAACCATTTCGTGATTATTAAATTTTGCATTTTGGATTAAAGTTGAATATTTGATATAAATAATATCATTTTTGGAAACATGTTCGTGATGGTTAACTTTGGTGATTATTTTGTCCTCATGAAAGACACAAAAGTTAATCACATGTGAATAAAAGTCTGTTTATAGTATGTAAAATTCTATTTATGGATCAGTAGACATATCCCTTTGTTTCCATCCCTGGTAGCCAAAATCGACATTGACTCCTTCTTAATTTTTTTTTTCAAAATGTTACCTATTTTATTAAATTTGTGACAAAATACTTTAAAAGGGTCTGCATTTTCACAGATTTGTGAAATTTAGCTACTTATCATTTTAAATTTGTTGAAACCTATAGATAACTGGTCCCGGTTTCACAATCATTCCTTAGCTAAGATTTTCCTTAACTAATATCTTGCAAAATTTAAAATCTTTATAATTTTGTTAAGTTTGAAGATATTCAGGAACTTAAGGTGTCAATTTTAAGATAATTGCTAGAATTAAACATCTGCATTTAGTTTTGACAAAAATATTCATCAGCAGATCCAAAAACAGATTACCAAAATTTGCTAAATTTAAGTTAAGGTAAATCTTAGCTAAGGAATGATTGTGAAACCGAGGCCAGGAACATTAAAATAGTGAATGAATGTAGAAAAGTGCCCCATAAACATGATTAAGATACAGCATAAAATCTCTGAAACAATTTCTTAACTTCAGCAGCATTAAAATTAAACTAGAACTGTATCTCGAGAGCCAAATACCCCCACCCTCCAACATCTACAAGGGTTTAATGTCACCATGACCTTTACAATATGACCTTGGTTCAAGGCCATGACACACCTTTGGATTATGAAAATTATTCATGTGAAGTTTTATGACAGTGGTCCAAAGAAATTATGAGACATGCCATAATGGCCTGGTCACAATTTTACACAGACAGACAGATATGGCGATTCCTATATACCCCCACAAACTAGTTTGCACGGGGTATAATAAAATGTAATCATCTAACTATGACACACGACTTAAGTATATAGTAAGTCCGACCTTGTGACTGTATAAGAATTACATAAGTATGTGATACTTATATATAACTTAAGTATGAATCACTACCATCAAGTACTTAACACTTAGCCATTTACATTTCAAATGTAATTCATGAATCAGAAGTGTTTCTAATGAATTTAGAGTGGTGTAGTGACAATGATTATTACAACTGACTGTGTAGTAACATGTGTTAGAGTAGCTAATAACAACTACATGTAGTAAATTTAGGCCTAGGTAGCTCAATTTACGAGTAAAAAGACTTGACAATTCGAGCTTCAACACAGAACTTTTTTCTGCTTTATTCATACCCTACAGTTGCTTTGCATTTTTTCAGCTCTGTTAAGACCCATTTAACAGTTGCCATCAAGTTTTCTGCTCTGTTCAGTGCTGCAGTTGCCATACATTTTCTCTGTTCTGATTAGACTACACAGTTGCCCTACATGTTCTCTATTCTGTTCAGACCCCACAGCTGCCCTTCATTTTCTCTGCTCTGATTAGACTACACAGTTGCCCTACATGTTCTCTATTCTGTCCAGACCCCACAGTTGCCATACATTTTCTCTGTTCTGATTAGACTACACAGTTGCCTTACATGTTCTCTATTCTGTCCAGACCCCACAGTTGCCCTACATTTTCTCTGCTTTCATTAGACTACACAGTTGCCCTACATGTTCTCTATTCTGTCCAGACCCCACAGTTGCCCTGCATTTTCTCTGCTCTGATTAGACTACACAGTTGCCCTACATGTTCTCTATTCTGTCCAGACCCCACAGTTGCCTTACATTTTCTCTGGTCTGATTAGACTACACAGTTGCCCTACATGTTCTCTATTCTGTCCAAACCCCACAGTTGTCATACATTTTCTCTGCTCTGATTAGACTACACAGTTGCCCAACATTTTCTCTGCTTTGATTAGACTACACAGTTGCCCTACATGTTTTCTCTATTCTGTCCAGACCCTACAGTTGCCCTACATTTTCTCTGCTCTGATTAGACTACATAGTTGCCCTACATGTTCTCTATTCTGTCCAGCCCCCACAGTTGCCCTACATTTTCTCTGCTCTGATTAGACTACACAGTTGCCCTACATGTTCTCTATTCTGTTCAGACCCCACAGTTGTCATACATTTTCTCTGCTCTGATTAGACTACATAGTTGCCCTACATGTTCTCTATTCTGTCCAGACCCCACAGTTGCCCTACATTTTCTCTGCTCTGATTAGACTACACAGTTGCCCTACATGTTCTCTATTCTGTCCAGACCCCACAGTTGCCATACATTTTCTCTGCTCTGATTAGACTACACAGTTGCCCTACATGTTCTCTATTCTGTCCAGACCCCACAGTTGCCATACATTTTGTCATTTTCTCTGCTCTGATTAGACTACACAGTTGCCCTACATGTTTTCTGCTCTGCTCAGACCCCACAGTTGTCATACATTTTCTCTGTTCTGTCCATAACCCTACAGTTGCCCTACATTTTCTCTGCTCTGTTCAGACCCCACAACTGCCCTGCATTTTCTCTGCTCTGCCCATAACCCTACAGTTGCCCTACATTTTCTCTGCTCTGTTCAGACCCCACAACTGCCCTGCATTTTTTCTGCTCTGCCCATAACCCTACAGTTGCCCTACATGTTTTCTGCTCTGCTCAGACCCTACAGTTGCCCTACATTTTCTCTGCTCTGTTCAGACCCTACAGTTGTCCTGTATTTTCTCTGCTCTGTTCATAACCCACAGTCGCCCTGTATGTTTTCTGCTCTGTTCAGACCCTACAGTTACTAATCATTTTTTCTGACTCTATAATATCCTACAGTTACTCTGCATTTTCCCCTGTCCTAATTAGACCTATGTTTGAATGAACTGCCATACCAATTAACTTGCATATCAGGAAATTAATAATTCAAAAGTTTTGCATGCATGCACTTGTAACAGCAACAGAATATAGAAGCTGAACAAGGAAGTAAATGTGGAACCTTCCCAATACAAGCGAGATGCTTTAAGGGCAGAGCTACCTGGGCACATAGCTGGCAGGCCTTTTTTCAGTCATGTTTGTGATGAAGGATGTGAAGAAGTCACATGTCGTTAGGGGACTGGGAGATTTCTCCCACAGAAACTTTTACAAATAATAATGTAAAGTACTAAAACTGTGTATTCTCATGCATTTTAGGGTAATAAATTACCTAATACACCAAATTCAACTACCTATTTTCCAGATACTTCTGTTATGCTGTGTTTATTCAAGCTTAGCATGTGAGCATTTTCTCCAAAAATGTGTGTGACACACGGGCAATGTGTGTGACTTGACAGGTGTACACACATAATCAGTCACATATCAAACCTGTTATATCTGCCTTAATCTTCCTTTCCTTTTTCAGTTTCAATTTAAGCCACTGCTGACCAGGTACCATCCTGGGACCAAACTGTTGATCTGTCACTTCCCATGGTGGTAAAACCAGTCTTTAAATATAACATGATAGGAAGAAATGCAGCAACTAGGGCACAAACCTGACCAAGCTACCAAAACACCCATCTAATGAACCTGGTCTGTCACATATCCTTTGTGTGAATTATTTATTTTTAAAAAAATGCATATATCATTGCAGTTTGTAATGTTAATTTCAATTCTTCATGCAAACAATCATGTCAAAATTTATGGAAAAATTTAGAAAAAATATCTGAATGAATGAGAACTTACCAAAGCTCAAGAAGCACATTATTATCAAAATCAGATATCTGTGCAGAGCTCTGTGGGGATTACATGCCATTGTTCCCCCGCATCCCTCCAAGGGCACTTCTTCTTCATCCTCATCAGGCACAGAGTCCAATAAAGGCTTCTTCTCGCTTTCAGTCATTTTGAAAATAGTTTACAAGACTACTCTCACAGTCACTGTGTTTCTGTTCTCAGCTGACTTGTGACACAGGGGATCACGAGACTTCTTAAAATAGAATAATCTCAAAATTGATTTATTTCACATAGCATTAATTTAAGATTAAATTCACACTTTTTATAATAGTTAGATATAAAAATTTATTTTAAGATTAATTTTAGTCTTATATATCATTAAATGCAGTATTACAATATTTTTCTCCCGTGGCAGAGTGATTAAAGAGTTTGTATCTATTTCCGCGTGCAGTATGGATTTCCCCACTTCCGGTAACCCCAAACAAAACACAACACATTTGGATTGTGGTTTAAACATTGAAATATTGGATACATTTCCCGTCCATAAGTTCGGATTTTTGCAGAATCATGAGTTCTGCAAGCAAGGTATAGTTTGTAAATCATCTATTCAGGTAGCATAGATAAAATAGCTGGGGAAGCTGGATCATTTCATAAATTGTCTAAGCAGTACAACAGACAGTCAGGATACCTCCTTTACTAGCTCAGTTGGTAGAGCACTCGCATATAGTGTCAATCTCTGGTGGGACCCTTCATTTTCTCCTTGTTAGTGCAACACTAAAAACAAGGTCTGTCAGAAAACTGGAAACACTCCCTTTGTTGCTTAGCCAAACTACAAATAGTTGATTACAGATGTTATCTGCTAGTATTTTAAAAATTACAGAGCTGCTTTGCATATAGTGACATAAAAACCTGATGTCATCTTGATTCAGGAATAAAATCTCATAAATGATATTCTGTTCATACATGTATCTGACTTTGTATTTCAGGTTGGGGAAATATTTACAGCTGCTGGTGCAGCATTTAGTAAGTTAGGAGATTTAACGATGCAGCTACACCCATCAGCAGAACCGGCTCCAGCTAGGTATGGGTATTTGTTAAGTTATGATTATCTATCATATTTAAAATTCAGATACAGTATATGTTACATTAATTGATTATGTTATGATTGTATGATTGGCACGAGGTTAAATGTAAATTACCTCCCTTGAGTCTGACATCACTTAGACGTCACAACCATGTGGTTAGCACAGTTGGAGTGCGGCCATGATACTGTATAGATGTACACATGTATGTATCCAGAATAAAATATAAATATTAGTTTGAACAAAGCCTTCAATATTATTACAGTATAGTCCATAAAGACTAGTCTTTTCAGATCCCTTAGCTTCTCATCTTAACCTAAAATACCATCTTTATAAAGAGTAAAAGACCACCTGTCTATAAAGTCCATATTTTATAAGTCGATCTGTCATGCTCTTAATGTACAGCCACAGGTGTTACTGAATTTTGACTAGAAATATAATTTTAATGAGCTCAAAAAGTACAAAGTTAATAAAGTGTTAAATAGAAGATTGTTGCATTGTGGATTTGATGTGACAGAATATCATTTCTCCCATCTCTAAATATGAAAGATCGAAGTTTCCAGTGTAGGAAAGCCATGTGGAATATTTCTGTCTTTCATCACATGGTCTTGTTGTCTTTCATCACATGATTTTCAGTGACGTAACAATCAAAGGACAATTGAATGACGTCATTCTATGGGGACATGACATTGTCTTGCGGGAAAATGACATCCGAGTCTCAAAAATTTAGAAATTTTCATTGCGTTTCAAATGTTTATTCTGAAAGATTAGAATAAATAGCTTTGTTTTCTAGTTTATACATTTTGTATAAACCTTATTCAGGTGCATTCTGCCGATGGTCATATTTATTTTTATGTTAAACTTTAAATAACAAAGTTAGATTTTCAAAGATGGTGTCAATGTCGATGTAACTTCTTTTTTAAGCCAAAAATTGTCATCAAAATGGGAGAAAAAGAATCAATTATGAGTTTATCCATGTAGGATAGGGAAATCTCACCCTCAGGGTTGAATATTTCTGTCAGAGACTCAGCAAGCCTCGTCTCTGACTGAAATATTCAACCCTGAGGGTGAGATTTCCCTATCCTACATGGATACTCATAATAGATTCTATTGGTCATGTTTTACATTTACACAAAAAAGTTGTCATAATACAGTAATATATAACTGGTTTAACTTTGATCTCTTGTGATTGAAGGAAGCTTTTTATCCCGGTTGATTTTGGTCAATAATTTTTAAATGTTTTTTTCTAGTTTCTGGTTTTATTGGTCATTTTAGTGATATTTTCATGCCTTTAATGCTGATTTGTGTAACAAATTCCAAAACCAATGTAAATTTCTCTATATTAATTCAATTTAAATAATCAAAAACAAACATATATATCCATGTCCAAATCACAATCCAGAAGCAAAGTAAAAACTTTGAAATGACAAGTTAGCCATGTAAACATCCACCAGGGTAGTGAGTCTGGGTGCCTCGGAAGGGTAAGCCCTCCTGTTTAGCTAGCTACACCTGCCACATCAAATATGTCCAGGGCAGTCCTGGACACTTAGACATTAAAATTATCAGCAATACCATGATAGAAGACACTGTTATGCACCTGGGACACACTCATATTGTTATAGCTTTATAAATATTGGCGTTTCACTTTGATCTGTTTTGAGTTTTTATCTTTTTATTTTAAACACAGTACAAAATGGACACCACATGAGATTGAAATGCTGAGAAGTGCTGTAAAAAGATTTGGGGATGATTTAGACAAAATAAGTGAAATTATAAAAACAAGAACAATGTAAGTTAGCAACAAAATCAGGTCAGACTGCAACAGAAGTCGGTCAAACTTTAACAGAATTAGATCAAAATGCATCAAAATTAGGTCAGACTACAATACAATAGGCCAAAATACAAAAACAAAATCAGGTCATTTTACACAAATTTAAAATTAAAAGTCCCGGTAGCCAAATTTGTGAAAATATATTCCATTTTAAAGCATTTTTTTCAGAAATTTGCTAAAATTGGTTACTTTTTGAAAAGAAATCCTTAGGAATAAGAAATTGGTAGATGATGCCAATTTTGTCTATCAGGAATGGAAACATAGATATTGCAACATAATTTGGTTAGACTTCAACAGAATTAAGTCAAAATACAAATCAGGTCAAGCTAAAACAAAATTGGGTCACCATACATAAAATCAGGCCAGACTATACAGGCCCAAACTACAACATAATTAGGTCAAAATACCAAATAACCTATTAGACAATTTCAGTTTCGGCTTTAGAAAATTGCATTTGACTACTCACTTTAAGAAAAGAAGTTTAACTAGAGCTTGTTAATAGCACATCAACCCACTATGAATGATACAGGCTAACATTCAAAACTGATAAACATTGAGTCAATCATTAAGGTCTATAATTAGGAAAAACCCTTTATTCTAGAAGGCAATTGACTGGGGTAAATAAAAGGTACCCAGTAGATTTCATAGTGATTAATTAGATGAACATCTCCAATAAAACTGGAAATCTTAAGTATCACATTTTCAGAGTTTCATTTTTAGCTCACCTGACCGAAGGTCATGTGAGCTTATGGCATAGCGCAGCGTGTGTATGTGCGTGCGTGTGTGCGTGCGTGTGTGCGTCGTTAACACCTATTTTCGACTTCTCCTCTGAAACTAGTGGACAGTTTTTAATGAAACTTTGTCAGAAGTATATATGGGCCGGTGCAATTCAGATTTGTTCGTGGCGTTGCTATGGCTACCATAACTAGGTCAAGGTGACTTAGGGGTTCAAAAATCTTAAAAAATCTTCTTCTCCGAAAGTACTGATTGGAGAAAAAATCTGATGTGATATTTGGCTTCTCTAGGGTCTTAAGCCTATAGTTTGTTCATTTTGTGAAATTAGGATAAAAAATAGGTTACGCGTTTTTGCGTTTAATTTTAAAAAAATCGTAAAATAGCTTCAAATTGTTATAACTTGACTATTTGACCAGATAATGACATGGGGTTTTCAGTTTTGACATCTTCTTGTTAGTATCTTCAAAATGAGGTCAAGGTCAATTGTGAAGGTTGTGACCTAATTTTTTTACCTCTGATTATAATTATTATCTCGAAAACTATAAACTTTTTGTATGGGCATGTATATTAGAATGTTGTAGGTATCGATACAACGATCATTTTGATGTATAGAAAAAGGTCATGGGTTCAAAGGTCAAGGTCACAGATGTGAAACAATACCGAAATGGTTAATTATCTCGAAAACTATAAACATTTTGTATAGGCTTGTATATTAGAATGTTGTAGGTATTGATACAACGATCATTTTGATGTATAGAAAAAGGTCATGGGTTCAAAGGTCAAGGTCACAGATACAAAACAATACTGAAATGGTTAATTATTTCAAAAACTATAAACATTTTGTATAGGCTTGTATATTAGAATGTTGTAGGTATTGATACAACGATCATTTTGATGTATAGAAAAAGGTCATGGGTTCAAAGGTCAAGGTCACAGATGTTAAACAATACTGAAATGGTTAATTATCTCGAAATCTATAGACTTTTTGTATAGGCATGTATATTAGAATGTTGTAGGTATTGATACAACGATCATTTTGATGTATAGAGAAAGGTCATGGGTTCAAAGGTCAAGGTCACATATGCGAAACAATACCGAAATGTTTTATTATCTTGAAATCTATAAACTTTTTGTATAGGCATGTATATAAGAATGTTGTAGGTATTGATACAACGATCATTTTGATATATAGAAAAAGGTCATGGGTTCAAAGGTCAAGGTCACAGATGTGAAACAATACTGAAATGGTTAATTATCTCGAAATCTATAAACTTTTTGTATAGGCATGTATATTAGAATGTTGTAGGTATTGATACAATGATCATTTTGATGTATAGAAAAAGGTCATGGGTTCAAAGGTCAAGGTCACAGATGTGAAACAATACTGAAATGGTTAATTATCTCGAAATCTATAGACTTTTTGTATGGGCATGTATATTAGAATGTTGTAGGTATCGATACAACGATCATTTTGATGTATAGAAAAAGGTCATGGGTTCAAAGGTCAAGGTCACAGATGTGAAACAATACTGAAATGGTTAATTATCTTGAAAACTATTAACTTTTTGTATAGTCATGTATATTAGAATGTTGTAGGTATTGATACAATGGTTATCATGATGTAAAGAAAAAAGTCATTGGGGTTTAGTTTTTATGTTTTCTTTAAATCTATCAGCTAGCCATTAGTTATCAGGTGAGCGTATCAGGCCCATGGGCCTCTTGTTATATTGAATAACAGGTAAATGACTTGTTGTAAATGTTATTGAATATTGATTAACATACAAGTACATGTATCTATCTTATATCTCTAATTTATAAATTTAAGATCTCAGATTAAGACCCAGTTAAAGAAGAAGGCTTATGAAGAAGCAGGTTTACCACATCCAGTAGAAACGTCACCTAAAAAGACAGTAGCCTCAGAAAAACAGCAAACACCTGTCACTACCTCTGCAGCAGGGGCAGCGTCTATAGAACCGCCAGCTAAGAAACAGAAAAATGGTATGTACACTTATACAGGTAGCAACCTCCATACAGCCATCAGTACATGTGATTGTGAAACTGAAGGAGAGTGAAGTGGAGTAATGGTGTTTTACACCCCAGTCAAGATCACTTATATCGAGACAGTCAGTTGTGGAATAGTGGAGGAAGCCAGAGTTTCCAGAGAAAACTGCAGACCTACAGCAAGCAAACTGATAAAATTCTAGCACTAGGATCTGTTCTGAGTGGGATTCATACCTAGGCGGTGAGAGGTGCTGTGATTTGTAAGACAGTGCTTTAGACCACAAGCCCACCAAGGCCCTTGTGAAACTAAAGATATTATATTATATCTGTACAGATTATCTGAAAACAGGGGTTGAAAATTCTTCAAGCCCGACGCCCGGGACTAGAAGTTTGGCAAGCAGGACTTGGCAAAAAATCTTCTGAAAAGCCCATCAGGCTTAAATACTCAGAAGACCAATGAATTTTATTTCCGACTGTCTTGAAAAAATCTTTAAAAACCATCTGTAGTCACGTTGCGCTGTTGTTGTTTACATTCATTCTTGATCATTACAGTGCTTGTAAGAAATTTTAATCATTAGGTAGGCAGTTCAAGCGTTCAATTGATAAAGAAAAATCTAGATAGTTATAGCGCTTGTAATCACTTCAAATATGTCGCTGTTGAATTTTAATTTCACATCTAACAGACTGCATTGGGCCCCAGTGGTCAGAAAAGAAAGTCACAAGACAATAAATACACCAAATATGATAAGGACAAGCGTGTCCGATTGTTTCAACAGCCATGGATTGACAAATTTCCATGGATAATTTATGATGAGTATAATGCAGACATGTATTGTAAATACTGCCGAAAAAACCTCTAACTGTCGATAGAAATGATGCATATTGATTTGTGTCTTTCTTGATTTTGCCGTAAACTCTGGACTTGATAAAAAAAATTGGGGGCTTTTGATTTTCTGTGTAAAAAAGTCCTGGGCTTTAACTTATCTAAAAAAATTTTCAACTCCTGGAAAATTATTTTAAAAACTTTTTCATTACGAAATGATAGTTACAATTCTTTCGGATGGGAACTTAAAATAAACAATGTCCTGTGTCATGGCAGATGTGGCACGATAAAGATCTTTGCTGTATAAAGCCATCAGCGCAATGCACAGGCAAAATTTCTGTGCCTTCACCTATAGCTGGTGACATCTCGATATAAGTGAAATATTCTTGACTGGGACATTATACACCATTACTCAACTCAACACAAAGTGATAATGTAGGTATACAAGTCATGTGGGATTCCTTAAAGAGATATCTAATTTTTAACCTTTATATCTGAACACACACACACATATACAAATGTATACATATTTATCATCTATCTATATCATGTTTTTCTACAAGTTTAACAAAGCCATCATTTATGTTAGGAAGGATTAGTACATGGACTAAATAAAAAAAGAATATGAATGATTTGTCTCCCTTTATCAAATTTTATCTATTACTTAAATTTGAATCTGCTTTCCTGAATATGTAAAAGCTTATAAAAACCTGTCAAAATTCTGCTGAGTCATTGTTATCACTAGGAATAACAACCTGGACCAAAGCTATAATTTAAGAATATCATAGATTGAGATACAAACTGTGCAATAGCTAGATTTATTAAACTTCTCTTCTTGATAAAGAGTCCTTCTGAAGAGACCTTAAAGACTGATGCCCTGTGTCAGAGTAGGTACCGCTTTACCTATAGTTGGTGACTTCTCAATTTTAGATGAAATATTTTTACAGGGATATAAAAGCCCATTCAATCAATTTTCTTGTTTAAAAATTTCGTCAATATATTTTGTAGCTGTTTTATACCCTGTCTGACTGTTTTTAATACACTTTGGCATATTTTGTAGCCTTCCTAGGTTGATTTTGTCAATACATTTTGTGGCTGTTTTGAGCCTGCCTGAGTCAGGTATTACATTTATCTATTATATATTTACAGATGTAACATTAAGTGCCTTAAATGCACCAGAGAGTGATGTAGATATAGAGGGTGATTCCTCATCATCAAAGAAATTAGAATTTGACTCTGGTGAGTATTTAGTCCTTTGTTTCCATTCCTGGTAGCGAAAATCGTCATTGGCTCGGTGGTTTCAATAAAGCCAGTAAGGCGCCAAAAGTTGTCTGCTACTTGTTTGGATTTGGGTTAAGTTTGTTGCTTACTTCCACTAAGTTAACATTTTATGAATATGTTTTTGCAGTACAAATTATGCCATACTAGCTTACTACTCCATACTTGCTGCCTACTTTTAAGAAATTTGTCTTCTAATTTAAAATTTACTGAAAGAGCTATGTACTTCCTTAGAAACCCTTCTGTTTATCGTCTAACCACTTTATAGGGCCAAAAATTGACCGGACAAATGGTGGTGATGAATCAAGGTTTAACTACCGTATATGTATTTTATCAATAGACTATGTTCTTTTTACAGATACATTTAATTTGTAAATAGCTGTTTATATGTTACATCATTATTTATTTTACAGATGTAGATTCAAGCCTGTTATGATGTGCTACAGTAACTAGTGTTTGATATAGAGACTTTATCCAGGCAACTTTAATATTACCAACATATTAACTACTTATATTACATACCAGAAGTTGAGTTGTGTAAATACCAAAAAGTTATAAATTGTAAAGAAAGGAACGAAAAATGAAGAATAAGATGTAATATGAAGTGAAGATTAAATCAGAAGGAAGTTATTTCCACAAAGGGACTTAACTCTGATGGATTTTAGATTCCATAAAACATGAAAGTATTTAAATAGATTGAAGATTATGAAGGGACATAATTTTGATGGCATTTGACCGATAAGTTTAAATTTTGAAGAACTATTATTTAAGAGATTAAGAGCAACAATTACTGGTAGAATGAATTATTGCAAAATACACACATTCACACGAGTATATTGTGGTATTAAGTAAAAACAATATTGGCAGTATAATTTTAAACCTAAAATTATGTTTAATTACTTTAGTAATATGTGGTTTGAAAAAGTGAAAAAAATGTTGCATTTACAAGGAATTTAGATATCCTACTATCTCCCCGAAACATGAATTGTCTTCATTCTTAATAGCATGTCTTATGTTACAACATAAAAACATTTAAAATTTCATTATTAGATAAGAGGCATGGTTAGTGCAATACTGATGATCTCAATCAGATGTTATAGTCTGGTATATTGTAATATACAGTTTATCGTGGATGTTTTGGGAATAGTCAAATTTATTGTCCGGAGGTAATAACAGAGGATAATAGTTCACCATGTCATCTTTGATACTAAGAGTTAATGGACTCTACTGTTCTAAAACACTCCAGAAATAGATGTTTCTGTCTTATTTTCCAAAATATTTATTTCCGTATTCAACATGCCATCAAATCGAGACTTTGTTTACACTGACCAGGGTTAGCATAACGCTTAAAAGAGGCCCAAAAAGGCATTCTTTGACCATTAAGTTTGCAAATTGAAAAAGTTCATGGACTGTTTCAGGCATGTCTGGAAGAATTGAAAAATATTTTGTTCCCATTTATACAGAAGATAAGGTAATACTATGTATTGCAATACATTAGTTCTTCTATAACATGTGTTCACAATTATATTAATTCAAGGTAGGCTTTGAGCGTTCTGTGAAAACTTTGTAAAATGTAAAAATTTTATGGGTGGACTAAGGGTGTAGTGGATTAATTTTGTGCCTGGAAGCAGGTGAAAAATCACTATGTGCATTATATTGTATCCATTTCTCTAAGACATCACATGACAATGTACTGGTATATTTTTTAATCTGATTTTCATTTATTTTGGGAGGGATGCACCCATTACACCAAATAGGGTCGGTAGCTCAGAGAAAGAGCAATCTCATGATAGTAGAATCATAAACTACTGTACAATATTAAATTCCACATTGAGGATGAAAATATCTTGAAGAATTTTAAATGTAATATGAATTTTATTATTTATATTTCAACATGTTCATTTTAATCTAGAAGATCGTTTTATCATCTCATTCATTTCAGTTTTGTTCATTCATGCATTTTTTGTCATTATTCATTAGTTTTTTAAAAATAAATTTTGTATATTATAGTATTTGTTGATCAGCTGTCTTAGTTTTTTAGACTCCTGCATGATGAAACCGAAGGGGACTGGGGACTATGGTAAACATATTAAATTTAACTTGTATTTATTTTCAAGGTATATGGAATTTAGAGTTGAGTTGAGTAATGGTGTTTAACGTCCCAGTCAAGAATATTTCACTTACATGGAAACGTTGCCAGCTATAGGCGAAGATGCATAAAATTTTACCTGTGCATTGCACTGATGGCATTATACAGCAGGGTTTTTATCCTGCCACACCTTCTGTGACAGGTAACCTTCCCATCTGAAAGAACCATGCTTTCATATCGTAACGCTGAGTGCTTGGCAAAATATGAAATTTAGACTTATCTGTTTAGTTTAATTTTTGCATTTCTTAAATATGCACGATAACAAAATAAGCAATATAATTTTCACTCTGTAACAATTTTAGTGCGAAACAAACAACCACAAAGTAAACGAAAATTAACACACCACAAAAATAAAAATGTTTACAGTATGCAATGTCTATCTTCCTTTCTGGTTTTCACTAACCTTCAGTTAGAAATGACAAATTCCATTGGAACTTCATACAATGATAGTATGTAAAGAGTTCATTTGTTGGATTGTGTTTTGGTCAAAAGGTCAATTATAAAGTCACTACCGGTATTACAATATTGTTTAAACACCTAGTAAAGACCCACTACAGGGAGGTTGGAAGGTTGATTGACTGAACATTGCGATGAGAAAAGTTGTCTTACTAATCTCAAAGATTAATCTAAACACAAGTTACCTGGTAATGTGGAACGTGATTTTAAAGCAAGCATTTATGATATGCTATGTACTATTGCACACTTCTGGCAATCTTTAGAGTGCTACCACGCCTGCCGTCAGTGTTGCAGATAAACATCGCAAACCACTCTGTCAACTGCAGGGAAGATAACTTTCAAATAGAAATGTGTGTCAATAGCAGCAGGAATACCTTGAATTTCACAGCTAATGATTTCCAATGGAATGAGTACAAATTAATAAATCATTCACTTACATGAGTTGTTGCTAAAAATCTCAATTTCAATCTAATGCATACAATATATTTGCTAGATTATATTTTGAGTGGGTGTTTATGGCAAAACAATAGTGTGCCTTTCATGCAACGTAATGATGACAGAAGAGTTTACTATTTACGTAGGTGGGTAAGGTGTGCAATGAAGGGTAGCTCAAAGATCGGGTTGACATTAAGTGTTAATTGACGTATCGCCGGCCACACCCACAATGTTCTGACGAAGGCCTGGCAACACACAGGCATAATTTCTGCACCTTCACCTATATCTGGCAACGTCTCCATATAAGTGAAATTTTCTTGACTGGGACTTTAACACGGTTACTCAACTCAACAAGAATCAATTTCACTCACTGACTGCTTTGTCATATCTTCAGCATGTAGTGGATGTAACAGGGTTATTTACATGATGAATAGTAGGGTTATTTCATGTTGACTACTGTAAATACTCCATGATCATTATGATTTTTTATATTTTAATAATGGTTAACATATTAATCTTGGCAAAGCTTTAAACAAACCTGCTTTGACATACTACAAAGTAAAATGATCTATCCTTGCAAAAGTATTTTGGCTACTCAGTATTCAATGGATTCAGAGTTGTTATTCACAAGGACAAATCTATTCATAATTGTATGAGTGGAGTAATGGAGCTTTTCACCCAGTCTAGATTCTTTCATTCATACGGCAATAGTCTGGCAATTAATGGTGGAAGAAACCTGTGCCCAGAAAAAAACCATTGACCTCCCGCAAGTGAACTGATAAAATTTCTTACTGGGTTCTCTCCGAAGCAGGGTCCAAACCTTGGCAGCAAGATGCAGTATGGTCCGTGTGTGCTTTAGATAACTTGGTCACTGAGGCCCTTATAATTGTATGTGAACAAGTGTTTTCCGATCCGTTTTGGTTTTTTTAGAACTAGTGTTCACTTAAGACACTTATACAGTGTACAGTCAAACCTGCCTGTAAAGGCCACTCAAGGAAACAAGTAAAAGTGACCTTTATAAGCAGGTGGCCCTTATATAGAGATGGCCTTCAAGGCAGGTTTGATTGTACGAACACATTTTTCTACAAAGTTAAATATTGCAAGCCCATAGGCTTAACAAGGCCCTCAGAAAGTTTTATGGCTCTCATCACAATATTGTTAAGTATGATGTCTCTGTGAAAGTTTGTGTTTAACTTAATTTGACAGTTTTCAGAGTTTTTACTTTGCTTTCTGGATTGGGATTTAGACATGGATTTGTATGTGTTTTTGATAAACATCACTTATTACCCTATACATAATACTATAAATGGTACCACACCAAGTAAAGGTCCATGGAAGGAAAAACAAAGCTCAAGGTCTACCAGGATCAAACCAACAGCAATGAGCGGAGTTGTGTAATGGTGTTTAATGCTCCAGTCAAAATTTATTCTCTTATAGAAGCTACCATGGGATGGTGAATTAAACCAGTACCCTCCCAGAGAAAACCAACGATCTCTGGCAATTCAAGTGAACTGACAAACTATATCACATTAGGATCTGCACAGGTGGGATTGGGATCCGAGTGGTAAGAAGCACTGATCCATAAGTTGGTGCCTTGGACCAACCCCCACCCCACGAGATCACTTGGGTTACACAAATTGTGATTTGTGCTGTGTATTTTAATGCATTACTGCTATGTAACTTCAAGAATAACCTATATCACACTTCTGAAAAACTTCACTGTAAATAAAAACAGACAACTGTTTAATAAAAATTATTTTTATTTTTTATATAATAACAACAATCCTAAATTTGAGGTCATGCCCTGACCTTTCAGGTCAAACTTGGGCCCCTGTGACCTACATAACCCCCACAATCACTAGTTCATGTTTTGTTCCAACTACATGACCCCTATCAATCATTTAATAATAATAACTATGGAAACAGTTACCTGTTACCATGGAAATTTTTTCACAAAAATCACCTGCATCAAGCCTAGCTGACTGAGAATATGTCAATATAATTATCTAATGGAAGCTTAATCATTTATTTATTTATTCATATAATGCAATATTACTCATAGGATTACACAGAAAAACACATTTGTTTTACATCAGGATATCATAGCATCCATATTCAAACAAACGATTTCTTATAAATTGATTGTCATGTTATTTTGTATATGTGTTACATTGTGGATCAGATAAGATTAAATATTACTTACAGTGATCTAGAAACAAGTTACAAAACTCACATTAATCTATCTTGGTTGGTGGAATTTAAAGTTGACAAGATTAAATATTATTCAAAATGATTTAGAAAGAAGTAAAACAACTTGTACTGATCTATCTTTATGGGCCAAATACCTAGTGCACATGGGATCTTGTTTTATGGGAGGAAAATCATTCAACCAGCCCAAAATGCCAAAGATCAAACCCTGCCTATGACAGTGACAAAATCTTTAACCACTGTATCACATGACCACATGAAGACATCCTGATGTAGAACAAAGTTTATCTATATATATCCATGATGTAATCACCAATATAGTACATATACATGTATATAGAGTATATATTGTATATATGATATATATACACCTGGCCCTGTATGTATAGGCAAACAAAATTGACCTGTCCACTTGACCTTTCATTAGAAATATTTATATGGGATAATCCACCCATTATATGGGTAGTATCAGAATTCATCTTTCATATATGAAGTAGTCGCATTTAGTCTTTCTCATTATGCACATGAAATAAACACATGCTGCGTTCCCTATGTATAAATTTACTGGTTCATAATAAATATTCAAATTAAAGGTCAAGCGGACAGGTCAATGTTGTTTGTCTATACCTTGAAGCATGCATTATATGTAAGCACTGTATTTATACTGTTGTTAATATGACAACTTAGTTATAACAAACAAATCACACAACAAGCAAGTAAACTTCACACCTCTTCTATGTGTATTATGCAAAACAAAAACTTTAATGGGCTTCACCACTGTAGCACATGATATCACTTCATGTCCATGCCAAACTATTAAACACATGTGTAATAAAACATTAATGGGCTTCACCACTGTAGCACATGATATCACTTAATGTTCATGCCAAACTATTAAACACATGTGTAATAAAACATTAATGGGCTTCACCACTGTAGCACATGATATCACTTAATGTTCATGCCAAACTATTAAACACATGTGCAATAAAACATTAATGGGCTTCACCACTGTAGCACATGATATCACTTAATGTTGATGCCAAACTATTAAACACATGTGCAAAAAAAACATTAATGGGCTTCACCACTGTAGCACATGATATCACTTAATGTTCATGCCAAACTATTAAACACATGTGCAATAAAACATTAATGGGCTTCACCACTGTAGCACATGATATCACTTAATGTTCATGCCAAACTATTAAACACATGTGCAATAAAACATTAATGGGCTTCACCACTGTACCACATGATGTCACTTTATGTTGATGCCAAACTATTAAACACATGTGCAAAAAAAACATTAATGGGCTTCACCACTGTACCACATGATGTCACTTTATGTTGATGCCAAACTATTAAACACATGTGCAAAAAAACATTAATGGGCTTCACCACTGTACCACATGATGTCACTTAATGTTGATGCCAAACTGTTATTTCCGTGGGATAATGAATGGTAATGTTGCGACCCTTTGTTCCCCAGAGAATTCAGAGGTATAAGACAAGTAAGTCAACTGAATGGTAGAAGCTGATGTTATTTCCACTTATTTTAGGAATACGAAATTCTCCATAATCAGCAGACATAATGAGCACACGGTAACATTAGTAGATATCTTGTGAAACAATGGCTTGCCACAGTTATATGCAATATATATTATTTTCAATTTAAGCAACACATTTTTTGAATACTGAAGAAAATAAACCTTTCCTTCATTCATAGCTTGTTTCAAAAACAAGTTTGTCACACACATATGCTGGTAAAGAGAGCAGATATGTAAGTCAAACAATTCCTACTAAATATTATGCTATAAGCATACAGTTAACTAACATTATCTAACTGAGAAGGGTATCCATATGCACATACAATACAACACAATGTGGATTTCTAGTTTTACAATGTTGGAATTCCATATGTACATGTAATTAATTTACTTAGGTAATTAACTTTAATGTTAAACATTTTTTTTATGTTGAAAATACAACTTTCTGTCACACTACTACATGACATGACACACATTGAAGAAGATAAATAGGCTGGTTTGTCATTCTATCAATGGTCTGACTTTGACCAACCAACCAATGTTTTGATTTATGGAATTGAAGAGTTCAAAATATCAAAAAATAGAGTGAAAATTTTTTAGATACCAAAATTATTCTGGAACAGAAAACAAAGTTCTAAAATTTAAGAGCTATATCTATCTACGACCACATTATATGCAGATAAGGATGTTTGTTTACACACACGATACTTCAAACAAAACAAACAAACACAGCACAACAATCCATATTATACATTAACAAAATAATTTACATATATATAACATGAATTAATAATAACACTAGACTGTAACATACTATATAGACCACATACTATATAGACCACAGGTATCTCTTATATATAGATATTTAATAGAGAAATATTCTACACAATATATACCAGTGCTCATCTAGGGATTGCATTCTCGACAGCTTCCTATTCTTATTCTTGCTTATTTCACTTGATCACATTTTTTTTTGTATTTGTAACTACCAGAACATGTATTCATAGGTGCAAATACTAGTATGCTGTATTGAAGCCAAAAAGTGTAAAAGTTGTCCCCTTCCCCCAGTGTCCACTAGTTCAAAGCAGACATTTGCTTTGACTTACCGGTACATGCTACCATGCACAAGTTACAGCCAAGATGGGAGCCTAGTGTGATCTGACCATAAAAGTGTTACAAGGTATTAATACTGAGTATTGAGACCTGTGCTGCACTAGAGTACAATAGATCGGAAGTATAGAAATAGTTAAGTAATTCTGACAAAGTATAGCTGAAATCTGAGGAACAAGGTGTTAAGATTGCAAAAATAGGTAGATGGCAAGAATAAGTCTGATGATGGCAGTAGTGTACACTCTATATATAGTAACAATATAAATACAGTGCAAAGACAGTTTATATAGCTAATATAGCACTACTACTACACTTTATAAAGAAAACTGCAACAAAGCAAGGCTGGATCTCCCACCTTCAGTTTTAGAATACACTTATGAAACACTATTCATATTAATATAAATCAAATGTTTAAAACCTTGCTCACACATTATATTACATAACAAAGTATATACACGTTATAAATTGTACTGTATTGTAAAGAAAATCAAACTTTTGTAGAATATCGGACAAAAATCTAATCTATCGGCAACAGGGAAAATTGTTCAAAGACACAAAAATATTATAAGAATTTGACATGAACAATGATTTTTTTCAAGATGCAAATGAAATAATGAAACTTTTGTGTCAACACATGTTGGGAATTTTTTTCAAAGTCAGAAAGTTATATACAGAAAAGGAAAATAAATTTTATATAGCACCAACAGTTTAAATTTTTTTTTGATATGTTATAAACCTCGACACAAACAATTTTCTTGATTTACATGACAATATTGCTCCAGTAACAAATATTTCAGACTAGTAATTCCAGTTGAATTTTAGGAACGTTCTGGTCTTAAAATCATGGCCGGACTGTGAAATAATTACATTTCCTTACAGCATTATGTCATCTGCACTCATGTAAAAAACTTAAGTACTGGAAGACCTATAAAATTTATTTACAACTTAAGTTTTGACAAAATGCAAAAATTTGGTTTTTTAAAATAGAGCAAGAAGCAAATATACATGCCAAAATCTACCTTAAATTTATGATTGTCAAACGAAAGAAAAATTAGATTCAATGTTGTTCACAAAAGTACCATGTAACACCCTTAAACAGGTACCATGTATGACCCTTTAACATTTACTGGTACATGGATCTGAGATATATTATTGCTTTATATCGGGAATGTGCCCTATAAATTTCCATAACCAGTGAAAGAGTTTGTTTTTGCATTATAAACATTATAGGGTACAACATGTTATGCCTTTGTTTGAAACTTTGACTGACTTTTACTTGATAAAACCACATACATACAAACATTGTTTTGCCAAGTGAATTTTTTACTAAAGATGAAGAATGTTGAAGCTAGCTGACAGTGCAATATCTGCGAGTATAAGTGATATCCCTGATAAACAAAACTTCTATAATATCACAACTGAAAACTTCAAATTCAGAGGTCTTTGTATTTCTTGATGGATATGTTGGGAAACATATAACAAAATATTTTTATTCTTGCCAATTTTACTACAAAGTAACTTAGTTTTATCTTCATACGATTCTTTTAAAATTTGGCTTGGGTCAGTACAAATATATAAACATTTATAACTTTTTTTGAGATATCTAGATCTATACATTTCAAAAAGTAATTTTTTACAGAAGCTCTAGACATACTGATCTGGACAATTTGAATTTCAAAATCATAATTTGTTAATATCAAGATAGATAAGATGTTATATAATGACCTGCCTAATCTTGTGCCTTTCAAATTTTAATTTATAAATTTTTGTTTATTTAAAATACCATAAAAGATTGACTTCTTCTAAATTGTGAAATATTACACTTTATTGCTTTTGTTGCTCTTGCTCATAACATCTATGTACCAGTTTTTATCAACAAATAAATCTCTATATATCTGCACCAAGTAATATGCACCAATCAAGTCCATATATGGATATATCAATTTAGTCCATATATGGCATATATGTACCGGGTATGCACCAATTACCGCAAAGCCATATATGTATGCACTAATGAAGTCCATATATGGATATATCAATTTAGTCCATATATGGCATATATGTATGTATGCACCAATTACCATAAGGCCATATATGTATGCACTAATGAAGTCCATATATGGATGTACCAATTTAGTCCATAGATGTACAGGTATGCACCAACTAGGTCCATATATGGATGTAGCAATTAAAGTAAGATAGTAAAAATAAGACTATTACAATGTCAGTACAGAAAACATAGATTATAACATATAAACAAATTACATGTAATCAGGATTATTTTTATCATTAGTAACAATATATTCAGGATTATTTTTATAATTAGTATAATTATGTGGTATAACTCTTCTCTATAAACACATTGTTTCGAAAAGAATCACTTTTATTCTGCATATATGATAGACAACGTCTTTATTTTGATGAGCTGAACAATGCCATTATTCTCATCAAAACCTTTGATTTTTTTATCTTTAGCTTATTGCAACTTATTGATGCTAATGTTTTGAACACAATTTTGATTTTCTTTTGAAACATGCATATACAAAACTGTTGTCACACTTTCATTTTTAGTTGCATCCATTGTCACAGCAATGTGACAATCTATACAAAAATACAGTTTGGTGAGTACAGCATGTTCTTTTGGTAAATATATATCATGGTGTTGTAATTTTTATGTTTACACATGATATTAAATTTCTGAGAAAACAACTTATCGCCAAGTTCTCTAAATTCGTTCATGCTCTAAAGTTGTACAGGCTTGTTTCCTTAATGATAGATCTTTTATAGATTTTTGTTAATTTTTTCCTTACTTAATCAACTTTGGGTAATGAAGAATAACATATTAAGGATAAAAGGATTCTTAACAATAATGTATGATTATGCACCAAAACCCTTATACATGGATTTATATCAAATATAAATACTATAACAAATAATAATATAATAATAATAATAATAATAATTACTATACATATAAATGATAAAAGGTAAAGTTAAGAGGGGTATAATAATAATATTTATGTTATTGATAATGAATCTAGAAAATATCTTGCAACATCTAACACTTTATTTTCTCATGAGAAATGACATCATAACAAATAATGACAGTCTACCAGTAAGTTTTTGGCATGATTGGTAATTTTTAAAGATAATCCTACTAATATATTATTTCACAGAAGCTAGTAACAATTACAGTACAGGGCTTGTTCAAATTTCAACCAAGTCTCGAAAACTGCATCATCACAAGTCTTACAACTTGAAGGTGTCTTATCATGTAAAATGGAAATAAACATGTGTATATATATAATAAACATGTATATTCTCCTTGCTAAAGTTGTCAGATTTATAAATATTTTTAAACCATTATGGACACAAGCTGATTAATAATTACTTTTCCTTTTAATTTTACAACAATTATTACTCCTTGTTAATATTCCTTGGTTTATTTCAACTAATTCTAACTAAGGCATTCAGTCCATACAGAATATTAAACATAATCATTAATGTGTTGTGAATTATGTTTAAGTTGAAAATAGAAAATACCTGTGATTAAAAAAACAGTAAAACAACCTACAAAATGTTTTAAAAGTCTAGCATGATATTTTCCAAACCCATTATCAAAAACTGATGGCAACAAAAACAAATATTAATTTATTAATTAACAAATATAAAATTTTAAGTTTCAGCTCTAGGGTGATACAGAAACAGATAAAACAAATATAACAACTCTGCACCAAATAGGAGTAATAAAATGTAACAACTGTTAACAACAAAAAAATTAACTAGCTATAGACTAAATTAAAGCACTCATATGTAAAAACTACTTAAAGCCATGTCAATGATTTGAAGATTTGAAAAATTAAGGAACATTTGGCACAATTTGTATCAGAATCCTTATTTCTGCGGAACTATTATTTCTGTGGTTCCACCATTGCTGTGGGACTGTTACTTTTGCAAAACTGTTGTTACTAAGCAACTGTTATTTCTATGGGAACCATTGAATGCCTTCAGCAACATTTCCCATTCAATGCATCTTTCCCCGGGGCAATAAGATGTAACATTTTGTATCAGAATTGTTATTTCTGTGGGGATCGTTGATTGCCTTCAACACCCATATCCCATTTGATGCATCTTTGCAAAGGTGACTTGATATAAATAAAACCTAATAAATAAAACGTAATAATGTCATGTCCATGGAAACATGTCTACAGTTCTATAAGAATACAAAGTTCACAGACAAAATGTTCCTGATGTTATTTTGTGCCAAATTTTCCCCAATTTGAAGAATGCCTTAAGATTTTCTACAATAAGCAACAAAGCAAGGAATATTATCAGATACCCAAAGTTTCTAAATTTTCTCTTAGTTTTCTTTAAATACAACTTTAAATAAAGCAGTTTTAATTTTATAGATGCACAAGATTTACTTGGTCATCAAGTGATTCAAATGCACAGGAAACATGTGTTCTAAATTACATATTTTATATAAATTTTGGAGTTTTTATTCTCAGTGCCTATGCATTCTGTATGCTTATTCAATAATTATAATATTGTATGGTTATTCAATAATTATAATATTTTAAGATGTAATTAGATGTAACTAGCTATCTAAACTGGAAATCTTAAAGCATCCTTAAATGAATGTAAACATTTTAAATTTATTTTGTCTCGTTTTTAAATTGACTTATTTAATTGAGTATAAAGAAAGGGACGGATATCCTCAAAGAAGTGCTTTGAAGATGTAACATGATAAATGGATAATTTAAACATAATTTACTAGGATTTTATTGTCATAGAAACACATTTTATTTTTTTAAACATTCGAATGGAGAATTTAATCAATAATAAAATATATTAATTGTTATTAAGTGTGCAAGATATTAAAACAAATAATTTATTCAAATTATGCACCAGGATTCCAAAGTTGAAAAATACACACCACCAACATTGTGAAATAACAACAATATTAGTTATTAAATGTTTTTGCTGTATTGCACAAAGGAATGCTTATGATTATGACACTTGAATGTAGATGCACTTCTATATGTAAAGCTATAATGACTAACCTACTGCTTGATATAACATTTAAGGCTTCCACTTGTTCCTTTTGGACTATGTGGCTTCCATGACTTCTATGTTTCTGACTTTTTGAATTTGAAACAAAATCTGAACATTCAGGGAGAAGCAGTTGTCTTTTATAGACAGACTCTTGAATTTTTTCTTGAAAAATTTAGAGGAACCTAAAGTCCAGGGTCAAATGAAGGCCTGAATGTCATTTATAATGGCACTAAAAAGCAAATCATAAAATTATCTGTAAAAGGATTGGTAACACAGCAGTAGGTCAATAATTTTGTAGACTAGGTGTACGTAAAATCTCTAATTGATCAACAATATACTAACTAATAACATAAATATAACAGAAACATGGTGATCTATAAGGAAATGGAGGGATTTAACAGCAACAGTAAGTGTACCATAGCAATGGAAGGATTGAACAGCAACAGTAAATCCACCATAGCAATGGCAGGATTTAACAGCAACAGTAAATCCGTCATCGCAATGGAAGGATTTAACAGCAACAGTAAATCCTTTTGATTTACGGTATATGTATACTGTGGTTTATCATTAACTTGTCAAAAAATCATTTTATTTTTATAACAATGCTAAAAAGAAAGTGATAAAGTTCAAGACAAAAACCATTATAAAATGATATTTCCTAACAAAAAACCAAATTCTTCAACCAGTATTTAAATCAACATGAATTTAATCTCAAAAGTTGGAAATAACACATAATAAGGATAAAAATTTGAATGGCATTGTCTGCACCAATAACTTAACAAGAAATTCGGACATACTTTCAAATTGTATATTTTTTAAATGAAAGAAACTACAAGTTAAGCAGCTAACCTATAGTACAATGTACTAATATACTAATATAGTAATATTTAATGAATTTCACACATAATCATCAGTAAACTATCAACACCATGAAAAATGTAAAATGAAAGAAAAATTGATACATTATTAACAAATACAGAGTATTAATGAATTATCCAGTAATTCAGAACTTAATTTTCCACAATCAGTTAATTAAGCCTTCTTTGGCAGTATTTATTATTATATTTGGTTACCATAGCAATATCAGCTGCATCATGGGAGCCTAGAGCAAACACTTACCAGCAGTTTATATATATATATATTTATTTATCATAACATAAGTAGTTTCTAGCTTCATCCAATAATACATTATTTTTTCCTAAGAAATGAAGGCACACCAAATCTAGATGTAGGTTTTTCTGCAGGTGCAGGTTGAGTTGCTTGAGGTTTTGCAGCAGTTGCAGGCTGGGTTGCTGGTGCTTTGGCAGCAGCTGTTGCAGCAGGTGCTGGCTGTGCTGCTGGTGCTTTGGCTGTGCTTGTGGCTCCAAATCGAGAAGCAACTGATTTAGTCGCTGATGGAGTTGTTGTTGGTTGTTGTGTTGCTGGTGCTACCTTTGTTGCAACTGGCTGTGTTACTTTTGTTGTGGTTGGTGTTGGAGCTGGGGCTGTCACCTTTGCAGGTGCTGGTGCTGGTGCCTTTGCAGGTGCTGGTGCTGGTGCTTTTGCAGGTGCTGGCGCTGGTGCCTTTGCAGGTGCTGGCGCTGATGCCTTTGCCGGTGCTGGCACTGGTGCTTTTGCAGGTGCTGGCGCTGTTATCTTCACTGATGTAGTAGTTGCTGCTGGTTTAGCTTGAACTGTGGCAGTTTCAGTTTTAGCTGGAGCAGTTTGGGGAGGAGTTGAAGATACAGGTTTTACAGAACTTTCAACTACAGGTTGTGGCTTTGGTGCTTCTTTAGGAATAAATGGACTAGAATTGGAAGCAGGTGATTCCTCTGGGGGTCCTTTTAGGGATTCCAGTAATTTTTTCTGTATATTATCAAATGCATCTACTCCCAAATAATCTGCCTGGCCTCTTTCCCAATTGAACCTCCTTTCTCTATCAGTAAGGGGAGGTGGAGGGATACCTTCATATCCAGAGCCGGAAGACAATCCCTTGACTAAACCAGACTGTAAATAACAAGAAAAATAAACACAAGGATTAAATTTTATGACAAAACATATAGCAAGTCCCAAGTTTAATCAACATATACAAATAAGTGCAAGAACCGCATATACTGGTATTGACTAGAGCTGTCATTGATGAGAATTTGAATATCAATATATCAACTGAAAAATATATCAATAAATCGAAATATCGGAAAAGTGATTAAAATAAGTATGTTTTCTGTTGAATCTTTTATAGACAGATTATTTTCCATCAATGCATGCCTGTTGTTGTCTTAAATGTTTCTGATATTAAATTCACTCTTGTTTTGTAACCAACTGAGATAAATTAAAATGATGGGTTGTAATAATACATTTACAACCAGTTTAATCCATGTGTCATTGACTACTCAAACCTTCCCCTGGAACTGGCAGCCATTTTTGTTGATATCGATACTCAAACAATATATCGATCTATCAATGACAGCCCTAGTATTGACACATCTGAAAATGTTTGAAGTTGGTTAAACCTGAAAAGTAAGCATCTCAAAACGCATGGCTTTAATATTATAAGTTGTATAAACAGTAAAACCTAGATTGGTTGTCATTATTTCTTCAGTAAAAGTTTGGTGTTATAAAGAAGTTTTGTTTTTCAATTAATTGAAGGAGGATAATATGATGAGACATAGAAGAAATAGATTTGTGAATTGAAATTAGTGTGGCAGGGTTTTACCGGACGAGCATTTGTGTCCTATACACACATGCTCTCCAAAATTTGGTATGTGCATCAACTTGGACACATGAAAATTATACATTAGCCATCATCAGTGTGAACATATGATTGAACATGATATTAACATATAATAATAACAACATTGTGTCGGCCAAACAAACCAGTTCTTTTGGCTGAAACGAAACATAAGACTCTAAAGTATTCAAGCCTTGTTTGTTATTATGGAAACATGGACCTTCATTTCTTTCTACCCTGCATCTCTGGGACCTTCACATTTAAACATAGCACTGTCGTGCTGCTGTACAGCGTAGTTGGGAAAATTGTGTTGTGGCAAGACAGAATATAACCGAAAATTCGGGGGGGGGGGGGGGGGGGGGGGGGGGGTGTCGTTAATCTATGCATATAGTCCGACGGATGGGGTTTTTTTTTGAAAAAGAAACAAATTTTTATGTACCAAACCATGTATTGCTGAATTAAATGGTAGAAAAATTAATTTCATAAATATATGAAAAAGACAATCGGTAATTAAAATTTAAAAAAGTTGTACCCGATCGTTTTGTCATTTCGGATAGAGAGAAAGTAGAGTTTTGCAGATCCTACCGTCGCTATGAGGGGGTACATTCTAGCGGTTGTATGCATAACTGAATCATTTAGTTGTTTTACCAGTTCCGAATTTTTACTACCGAATAATCTAAAATTTCAATCCCGTTCAATTAAAGGAATCGCAAAATAACTTTCTCAATTTGCTGTTTCTTCAACCGCTTCCTAAATGTACGAGATTGTTGGTGACCTAGTTTAACGATGTAAACAAATCGTGATCACGGAAATGCTTTTTTCAAGAAAACATACCACCACGTGTTTTTGAGGACAGGTGTCGATATTTTGGAATCAGTAAACATTTGTATTATTACACCACATAAATTTTATTTCCTCTGCTTGTGGATGACGTCTGCAGCAGCGCTTATATGAAACCCTGTTCGGAACTGGTAAAACGACTGTATATAAAATTTGCATACAACACTGTACGAATTATCTCCCTTTCACGAAAGTAAAATCTAATCGATAAACATTTTAAAATATGACAAAATTGACTCAACATTAAAATACGTTATCATAACCTTCAAAATAAATTTAAATTTCCGTAGATTTCACGAAGAATTAATTAAACCTGCCGTTGCTGTTCATTTCTTAAAAAGTTATGATTTTACATCGTAGGACGCAAACTTCTCGAACTACTTTTTATTGTAAACATGAGATCAGTTCGCCAAATTGCAGAAATTATTAGATGCATCCCGTCGCAATATTTTACTAGATTCTGAAATGTATTCCGAAAATTTATTCCAAATGTGCATATGTAACCAAATGCATTACCCGTCTCAGAATACATATCTCACGATAAAACAGATATACTTCTTTCACGCTCATTTATCAGGCGCACTATTTCCAGGTGTACTCATATCTTATAATTTCATAGCAAAGAAGCTCGATATCTTGGAAGAAAGCGATGACAAAGTACAGGTTCACTTTGTTCACGCTGTACAAAAATGGCTGTAATTCCCTGGTATGGTATTAAGTGAGGTGGTAAAGTTATAGAGAAGCATTATAACAAGGTTTTACTGTATTTGAAATCTCAGTTAATCTTGTTTTACTATTATATACAATGTGGATACAACACAGGTTAAAGAAAAACAATGAAAAGTAACAGTTAACCTTCAAAATCAAATATTTTTCAACAAACAAAAATCTCCCAATCTACCAAATATTGAATAATATACATGGAAAATTTGCTCGTAAAAATGTTAGTGAATCTGTGATGGTAAATAATATGAAAATTTAATGTTGGATGATTTTTTCTGATATTGTTAGAAAACTGAAAAACACAACCATTAATACACAGTCAATGATGACTAGATATTTCCAATGGAAACTAATAATCCAGAACCTGTAATAATAACCTTGACCTTTAATGTATGAACTTGATGCTCATGATCGACATATATCATGAACTATGGAGACCTTGACCTTTATGGAATTGCCATGGTTCAAGGCCACAACAAACCCAGCACATTAAAAGAAAACCATGGAGATACCCAAGTTTCATAATATCCTTTCATTATGACCTGGTCACAATTTTGAAACACATCCTCTGTTGTCTTAAATTTTAAAGATATGACATTGGTTCAGGGTCATGACACCTCCCTAGGACCAACTGGGGCCTTTGTGTCAGACCTTGAAGTTTCCTCAAAAGCTGTTAAGTGTTATGGCCTGGACATACATTACAAAGATGGACAAATAAGACATACATGGTGATTCCTATTAACAACCTCAAACTGTGCATGTGTGTGGGGGGAGTGTTATGCACCAGTAGGTTCACGGTATTATAGCAACAATACCAAGCAAACTTAACAGTTCCAACTGTCTTTTTGAAATTGAGTTGCAGAAAGAAAGAAAAAGTTAAATAAATGACAGATTACAAAATGTTGTGAAAGTATTAAATAATTCTGTACTACTTTAGGTTTTTGTCTTATCATCAATTTATCAGATATGTATAAAATTTATGTTTTGTTTTGTGCTTTCAATACTGACAAAAACGTTGTATAGCTAGGGGTGTCTAGCAACTTTACTATGTATTTTGAATATTCAAAGGTAAATATCCAAAACAAGATATAATTTTTATCACTGGGTACCTGTAGTTCTCATCAAAACATACTAAATAATATTAATAATTAAATACTTCAATAAATTTTATACATGTATTAAAATCTAACTTTTTTTCACAAAACAAGGTCTGGCTACTTATTTTTCGCTACTTAAATACATTTAATGCAATGACCTTTCATAAACAAAGCCCAGACAAATTTCCAATTTAAAGTTAAAAGTATATTTGTTTATCTCTGTTGACCTACTGTACTCAGATAACCCTGTCACACTGTTAACTACCAGCTCACCTGGTCTATCCTTTCTTGACCCCATCATAACACTCAGTATACACGATTCATACCAGTATTACTACCACCTATAACCTCTTTCCTCAGTCCTCATTCAATAACAGCACACACACATAAACAGTTATATACAGTAATACACATCCATTATTCAATCAATAAGCCTCACTTTGCAGTTTCAACTCTTATGAATTTTATATTGTATTCAAGATGTTTCACTTATGGTTTGTATGGTAGGTCCTTCCATTTGTATCCCCACTTTAATTTTAATTTTGACTGAAATGTCTAAAACCAGAGTAAGCCATTTTATACATTTCTGTAAAAAAAATATATATATTTTAAAACTTTTACACAAGACTTAATGGATGGGGGTTACAATTGGAAGTCTTATCTATTTTTCTCAGACTTGATATTTATCAACAAACACTGCTATTTAAGATCACCTGTTTGTCATGTTTTATAAAGTGTCCTATGGTATGATCCCATCCCTGGCTGTCACACTCCTGTAGACCCTCAATAACAGTCTGTACAGTGTCCTTGTAACAATTTATACAGTAAATAATTTGTTTTATCACCAATAACATGTGTACAGTTTTACGTGTGACTACCCCCATGGTTTACACCTAACACTGGTAAATCGGTTTTTGCAGAAAATTGTATTTTTACAATAATGGACAAATTTAAGATTTTACATTTAATACAAATATCTATACTAGTAAACAGTAGCAAATACTACATGTATTAGATTTCATCATATCACCAATGTTTTTATTTTTTTTTTTAATTTATAAAATGTGTTTTTCAGATTTTTAAAATTTTTTTTTTAAATGTTTGATCTTTTAGGAAGTTTACAGTAGTGCTTTACTTAGTTACAATGCTTACATGTAACTATGACAGTTATTTTAATAAATATAATCTGTCACTAAATTTATTCAAATAAGCTGATGTCTATTTTTTTTTTTTTTTTTTTTTTTTTTTTTACAAAGTTGTCTAAATGGTATATTGGTAATAGAGAATACATTTCATATAAAAATGCAAATAATTATTGCATTTGGGATGTAATGATTTTTACAAAATGTATCACAAATGTGAGTTTAATCAACATAAAGCTGCCATGAGGAAAAATTAACCTAATTTTAAGGACACCAAAAACACTATATGCTTAGACTTGCAACTGGCTTAGGGTTAAGTGGGGTCAAGACCACTTACACCACCGACTGCCAGCTGACAGCTTCCCAGACTGCATGAATTTATCATGGTATGTGCATGCCTTGTTTTTTTCCAATGTAACTGCTACCTAGGCAGCATGCAACGGCAATGATGTGTGCATGGTTTATTTTTCCAATAGTGCTCCTCTAGACCCTCAAAATTTCATGCACAATCAGCACCATTATTAAAAGCAAGGGGTTAAAGGTCATTTTTTTGCTGAATTGATAAAAACAAGGAGATCACAAGGTCATTTAAATGTGAATGAAACAGATTCCAAAGATAACTAACTATACTAGCATTCATTATATAATGTATGTAAATGATCTAAAAGTACTGGTGGTAGTAGTAACAGTTTGACTCATTTTTATCATCTGAACACTTTTAACAATTATCTATCCATGACAGATGCCAATGGTGTCATTATGACATCTAATTATTGTCATTATGACCTAATTGCTATAAAATTATATTTTAACTACACAGTCACAATAAACAGAAATATTTGCTGTCCCGTAAAAATGAACTTTATATTAGTATAAATAGATGTATGGTTTATTTTATGGTACATGTGTATGCATATTTAAACAGCATCAAGACCAATGTCAGAATCACTGTGTTTGTGGCAGTGATTTATGCTTAATTTTCATTTAAAATCCAATAAATTTGAATTATGTTTGGTACATGTATTGTTCAGACTAATTTAGAGAAAATATGCAAGTTCCACTTGTTTAAATATGAAAGGTCAAACCAATATAGATTTTCCTAATTAAGACACATTGTATAATATCTGATCTAGGTTCAAATTGGCAGGTCAAACAAGCTAACATTATTAAAGATTCTGTATTTTGTATCAGTTGTCACATATGCAGACTCTGTCCCTGAATAAATGTATAATCAATGAAGAAGAAATGTGTTACAATGTGAAATCAACTGTAAAACTGGCTTGAGCAAACTTTTAATTTTCTTGACAAATTGACATTAACTTGACTGGCTGGTGGGCTGGCTGGGCATTAATAAGTTTTCAGCCATTCTTGGGAAAGAAATGATTTGCTGTCATGTTTAGGCACATAGATCACTTATACTAATATCAGGTCAACAGATAATGGTACATGACAACGCAGAAGACTACAATCAGTGACAGCTGATATTTTGAGTTTTAAAAATCTACAACAGAAGCTGACCTTGTTTACAAGCAGTAACACATATAATACAGTGGGGTGTGTCTTCCAGGCAAAACAGTTTGTTCAGGATTTTCTGGTTTAAAGTTTTCATTACCAAACAATATTACTCTATATAGTATATATTAAAATTGTCTTTGGTTTACTGATGGTTCAGTATTCTTGGTTTACAGAGTTTTCACAAGTTCCATAGCAGTACAGTGTTTTTCCTCTAGAGCCCCCTCAGATCATGTAATGAATACATTATATAGTAGACATTGATATCAAGGTTACCAAAAGCAAACATTCTAAATGAACCTTACAGTAAAATGTAATGATTCTGAAATTAACCCAACTTCATTCCCTTGGAAACACATTTTTACATGATTTACAACCCAGGAAACATAAAAAAGTCTGATAAACAAGATTTTCTTTTAGACCCTCAGTATTTTTGTTACAAACACAGCAAATTTCTGTAATTTTAAGATAACATTGCATAATATATCTGTACTGTCCCCATTAAAGTACCAAATGACTGGAGGCTGATAGTAAACAAGGTCAGACATGTAACCTGTCAAGGTCGTTTGTAAAGGACGAAATGTAAAAGAACTGGAAGTGTAACAATTAAGTCAAGGTCACTTAGAAATAATATAGAATAACAAATTACCAAAAAAACAGAGAAGAATCTTCCTTGATATAACTCTTGTGAAGAACAAAATAGTGAAGTTGTGCTTATATGATTTCTGATACAGTGAAACCTGCCTTAAAGACCACCTCTATATAAAAGCCACCTGCTTTTAAAGGCAAGTTTAATTTTATACCAACCACTCTTTGTTCATGTTCTTTGAACCTGTTTATATAAGGGCCACCTGCCCATTATGGCTAATTTAACTGATTTCCTTTGGTGCCCTTTATAGACAGGCTTGACTGTACCAAAAATGTCAGATATTCATCAACTTTCATTCAACAGAGCAAGTACTGACAAACTGTACCATTGTTTCAGGTGAAAATCAAAAGTGTTCAAATCATTAAAAACTGTCCAAAATGGAGTTGCTCAAATTAAATGCATGTTATGAATTCACACTCAAATTGTGTTTAAATTATTATTTTCAATAATAATTTTGGAAATTGTCATAGGGAACATACAAAGTACATTTAACATACATTGTACTGCCATCTTCTCACACTCAAAATTTTCACTCATCTATACATCTCTAGTAAAACACATACACATATAGAGCTACATATGGATAATCTTAGAACATTAATATTCCAGGAGCTCAGAATAATTTGGTGTAGATTAGCCCATCAAATAACTTTCAACACTGGACTATTATTTGCAAAAATTCACACCAGGTTATGACATAAGCTTTTCTGATTCTTTTGTGGCCTTGGTGGCAAAATGGTCTAAAGCAGAGATTTACTGATGACAGTGCCTCTTATGGCCTAGGTTTAAATAACTTGATCAGAGCCTAGTTTTTTCAGTTTGACTGCCAAAGGACTGTGATTACCAAGTAATCCAGTTCCCTCCACCATCTGAGAACTGATTCCCTCAATATAAGTAAAATGATCTTGTCTGTTGCATTAAACACCACTACCTGTACTCTTCTACTGTGCCTTCACACAAATGACTAAAAATTAAACAGCCATATTTACATGCTTGGGAGATCATAAATTTCTTTGTCTGGTATAACAAAATAAATATAAATTCAAAATAAGATTAATTATTTCAAAAATGTATAAACTCTCAATTGAAATTTGAACAACTCCATTACATACTGATCCACATCTACTACCAGATAAATAAATATGGAACTAAAAAAATCTATCATAGTTTCCAAAATGTATATATACATATATATAATGCTAGGCTTCCAAAAATTTGAAATTACTAAATGCGAAATTAAGTGAAATCATAGTCTTTTTAAAATGATTTTTTTTCACAATTTTGCTAAAATAGGTTACATTTTGAAAGATTTTCTCATAAATAAGTAGCCGGGAAACAAGGAAAGGAAACATAGCCTGTATCATTTTCTGAAGTGAAATAGAAGGTGCATTGACCTAGACTGAATACCAAATGTAATAAGATATTGCAAGAGTTATTTCCCATAGAACAGGTATAGGTTGTCCAGATCTGATGGCAAGTATACAGCAAATCTAAGTTTAATAGTGGGATAATTGTAATGAAGAAAGCATGACCCACCTGATTATACACATACAGCGATACACTCCTTACATCTATATGTGTTATTTAAACCCATCCACGTTTATAGACACTCTGCCATCAGATCCATGGCAACTTAAAATACACCAGTTCATATTTTTCATAACAGGTAAATTGTAATTTTTGAAACTTTTCTTTTTCTCCTTGAATACAAAATCCATAAAGATATCTGGCAGTTGAAAGGACTGATACATAATTTCAGTTAAACTATATATAAAGGAAACCTGTCTTAACTGAACATTGACTAAACTGAGATTCAGTGTACAACAACAGAGTGGGGAACCTATGTCATAAATCCGATTCCGTATACAGAAACATAGCACTGTCGTGCTGCTGTACAGCGTAGTTGGGAAAATTGTGTTGTGGCAAGACAGAATATAACCGAAAATTCGGGGGGGGGGGTGTCGTTGATCTATGCATATAGTCCGACGGATGGGTTTTTTTTTTTGGAAAAAGAAACAAATTTTTATGTACCAAACCATGTATTGCTGAATTAAATGGTAGAAAAAATTAATTTCATAAATATATGAAAAAGACAATCGGTAATTAAAATTTAAAAAAGTTGTACCCGATCGTTTTGTCATTTCGGATAGAGAGAAAGTAGAGTTTTGCAGATCCTACCGTCGCTATGAGGGGGTACATTCTAGCGGTTGTATGCATAACTGGATCATTTAGTTGTTTTACCAGTTCCGAATTTTTACTACCGAATAATCTAAAATTTCAATCCCGTTCAATTAAAGGAATCGCAAAATAACTTTCTCAATTTGCTGTTTCTTCAACCGCTTCCTAAATGTACGACAGATTGTTGGTGACCTAGTTTAACGATGTAAACAAATCGTGATCACGGAAATGCTTTTTTCAAGAAAACATACTACCACGTGTTTTTGAGGACAGGTTCAATATTTTGGAATCAGTAAACATTTGTATTATTACACCACATAAATTTTATTTCCTCTGCTTGTGGATAACGTCTGCAGCAGCGCTTATATGAAACCCTGTTCGGAACTGGTAAAACGACTGTATTAAAATTTGCATACAACACTGTACGAATTATCTCCCTTTCACGAAAGTAAAATCTAATCGATAAACATTTTAAAATATGACACAATTGCCTCAAAACATTAAAATACGTTATCATAACCTTCAAAATAAATTTAAATTTCCGTAGATTTCACGAAGAATTAATTAAACAACCTGCCGTTGATGTTCATTTCTTAAAAAGTTATGATTTTACATCGTAGGACGCAAACTTCTCGAACTACTTTTTATTGTAAACATGAGATCAGTTCGCCATATTGCAGAAATTATTAGATGCATCCCGTCGCAATATTTTACTAGATTCTGAAATGTATTCCGAAAATTTATTCCAAATGTGCATATGTAACCAAATGCATTACCAGTCTCAGAATACATATCTCACGATAAAACAGATATACTTCTTTCACGCTCATTTATCAGGCGCACTATTTCCAGGTGTACTCATATCTTATAATTTCATAGCAAAGAAGCTCGATATCTTGGAAGAAAGCGATGACAAAGTACAGGTTCACTTTGTTCACGCTGTACAAAAATGGCAACACCGTCGAAATGATGCGAGTTTTTACTGAATTTCCATACTTCCCATAATTTATAGCTAATCTCAATGTGCCTAAGCAAGGCAGAATGAGTACAAATGCTCATTTAATTAATATTTATACACATTCTTAAAGCTGCTACTTTTATTCAAGTATTCGCAAAAAAGTAAACTGTTGCACCACAATGTCAAGCACACTTTTTACCATTTTTGTGTTTATGAAGTCGGGGTTCATGACATAGGTTCCCAACCCTGAACAATCAAAATGTTCAGTGTAAACAATGATCAGTTGAGACAAGTTTTAATTTACAAACAAAACACTAAATATTAAATCTAAATGTGTAAAACAGCTCCTGAACACAGCAGTGTAACTTACCGAATCTGATAGTAGCTCATGCTTTAAAATATCATAACTTTCACTGTTATTGTTATAATTTGATAAACTATCAACTAAAACTGAATTGTTTTCTTTATTATCACATTTAGAAGAATCTGTTTTATCATCATCATGCACTGAAACGGTTTTATCTGTCATTGATGTTGATTCTCCCCAGTTTTTCATAACTTCGGATACATTGTAACTGGAAGGTGGTGGAGAATCCATGTCAATTGACGTCATAGGTTCTTCTGAAAAGTGTGATTCTAAAGTATTATAAGATCGAGGTATTACAGGAATTTCTACAAACTCTCTGTGACACTGACTAGAATTGTCTGACGAGCAGTCACTGTTATTATTATTCCAGATGTAAGGCGGGATATAAGGAATGATGGCTGGATATGTTGTATGGGTGCCATGGTGACATGGAGGTTGATGGGATTCCTTCGTCTGCTGGAAACAAAACAGAAAAACATTTCCTTTGTAGGTAGGCAGACACATTCCGGAATATAAAAGGATTCTAACTCTCAGACTCTCGATAGGAATTTTGGAATTATGAAAATTTCTCGGATTTTTTAATTTTTAGAATAATTTCCACTGTAAAGTTTGGAAATTAAAATTTTAGTAAATTTTTGTATTTTTATCCAAAAAATATAGCCAGCATTTCTAAACAATCTTTACTTGAAAATAGCCTACTAAGTGATTAAATATTAAAATTCATTTTATGATTTTTGAAACAAAGCAGAATGAATGATATTATGCTTGTACATAGGGAAAATTTTAAGATACATTTTCCATGTGGAAATACAATAGAAAACATGCATATGTTTAGAGCCCATATGGAAATAAATGTAAATCATATAGAAATCATGTTTTTCCACATGGATGTCCATAATGTTGATCTAAGGTTTCCACATACTGTCTTATTGAATTTTAAAAATTCCAAAATAGGGTGTATTAAAATAAATATCATAATATAATTCAGGGGTTCAAAATTATGTTTTGTAATGGAAGGTCTGGGACCCTTTGCCTTTGTTTTTAGTAGGTCCCACATTAAGTTTTGCGAGTCAAATATCCATGTGCAATGTTATGCGAGAATAATTTGAAAATGGGATCCTTGTAATTTAAAAAGGCAGGTCCATTGGGACTTTTACAGTTTAACTATCAAGGGTCCCAATGTAAAATCAAAAGGGTCCAGGACCTCGGACTCGAGGGAATTTTGAACCCCTGATAATTACTGTTTTTAATTAATTGCGATTTTTACTCCGATTTAAGATTTGTTTTATTTGACAAAGCTGTTGAACTTGATGAACACTTTTATTCTTTTAATGACAGTGATAAATTTCTTTTTATAATGAGCAACTCTTTTATACAGCTTACACTCAGCAAAGTTCTTTTTAATATGTATAGGCGCAGAGAGTATTTTAGCTAGATCGGTTAACATAACTTTTAATATTCAATATTGTCTTTTAAAATAGTGTATATAATTTTAAAGTTTTTAAATTTCACTTTCATATTTTAACTGTCTCGTAAGCCCACGCGGCTAGACAATTAGGTTTTAAATGTGTTTTAAAATATGTACAAATTCTTTAACCTTGTTGTGTGACAGTATAATAAAAAATTAGTAGTAGTAGTAGTAGTAGTACTGTTAATCAACCACCAGCCAGATATAATAGAAAAATAATCCATTATTTTACATATTCAGAAACTCTTCTGTACAAAAACAAAAATTTCTGCATTTATTTCATTTGGTTCCTCATTCATTACACTTTGTTATATCATTATCAAGAATGCACTATTTCCTTTATCATGTTTTCTTGTTAAAAAAAAAACCTTGCAAACTTCCAAGCTTGCTCCACTGGAAAGAATTACAAGCTTTAATCAGATCAGTGCTTTAGTTTATGACAATACAAAAATTTCCATGATCCATAGTCATTGGTTTTAATACTTCAGTGGAAAATAATGTAATGCTCAACAGCAATGTTCACACATTAGTGTTCTTGGTTGATTGGAACATAAGGAATAAAGGAATGTGTCCAAGAATTAACAGTATTTTCTGACCTGAAAGCCAAATGGATTAATGTTCTAAAGTGGAGATATTCTTTAATACCGACTTCAATCAATGACATAGTTTACTTTGTTATTCCCAATATCGTCATTATCCAGTTTTAAAACTTCTATGAACATACCAATTTGCCATTTGCTCTATTCTGTGTTGTGAATATATTTACATTTATGGTGTTTGATTGTATTAAACTCTGTTTTAGACCAAATGAAGTTATAGGACTATAATTACATTTGCTAATGTGACGTCACTCATTTCTTGCCGACACCTATGCCCGTGACGTCATTGATAGGCTGTTCCAGGAATTGAAATTGCATGTCGTACACGACAGTGTTTTAAATTTATTTTAGGATGCAAAAACAAAAATAAGATTTTCAAAAAATGCGAAATGTAAATATTATCATTGAACTGTCTAGAAATGGCATTTATAGTGCTATAACTTCCATTGCCGTGCAAAGCAAACTAGTCATAACGCGCTAGTGCGTAGCTAGCGCATTATTCCGTTTGCTTTGCGCAACAATGGAAGTTATAGCACTATAAACGCCATTTCTAGACAGTTTAATGGGTAATTAGTTACCACCCTTGACAATGATGGTTAAATGTAAACAGTCAGGAGCTTGAACATAGACTATATATTTTTGGGGTTATGACTATTCAGGAATTTCTGTGATTAGATCCCTATATTGTATGATTACGTGTCGGGAGGTGAACATTGCAATGTTACCGATGTTAACCAACTGTTCAGACCTTGTAAATTGCGATGTAACATGCAATTGAAAATTGACCAATCAAAGCTTAAGAATTTCTTTTATATGTAGATCGTTTATCGACACCTGATTAGAAATTGACCAATCATAGCTCAAGAAATTTGTAAATCTTTTGTCTAAAATTTATACCCATGTTTCCAAAGAACACAGTTAAGTGTGGAAAACTATGAATACCTTTCATAAAAGAATCACTATCACTAGTTTAAATAGTAATATGATATCCACTAACGTTTTTGTGGAACAATCATTACATTCCTAAAATTTTCAACATAAACATTTTCCAAAATGTCCTGCAAAAAAGTTAAGGGTTTTGGTCAGGTGGTACAGTGGCAGATTCCATTATATGTGCTGTAAAGGAGAATCATTCCTGTGTAATGATTGGCAAGATCTTTCATATTTGTAGGTCTTCCCTTCCTCATGTAGATGGCAACATTCATAATCTAAAATTTGAGCTAACTCTGGATTTATATTCATGAAATAAACATTAATTTAATTAAGGGAAGACATACATTTGTTTTTAAGTGAAAGTATGTGAAGTTTTTTTTTATACTTTATGGTTTTTCAGGAATGAACATGAAGGTAAATGCCATTTTTGATATAACCCCCTATAAATAATATAAATAATATTCGTAAAAATTCTTGCATTTGTCTTTTGAATCAATAAGATTTTTTCCTGAATCAACCAATATTTCCATGGCAATCTTACAACAAAAAGATGGTGGAAGAAGATTTTGTCTATCAACACTTAGGTCGAGGATCTGTCTATCTATAATGTAACAATTATGTTTATGTGTATTACATCAACAGGTGACAGCTAGGATCATTTTACAATTACTTTGGTATGCTTTAGCATTACAAAAATCTTATTAGCAAGTGATAACGGAAAATAAGGGCATTCTGTAAAACATAGTTAAGAAGGATTCCACGAAACAAATACCTCAGCAAAGAAAATATGGGCATTTTGTGAGAAATAATTAGGTAGGAATCCACGTAACATAAATGTTTATGTGCCAAATTTAACTTTCCAAATATGTCACCCCTTGTAAGATAAGTTACAACCAGTTTGTATTTTCCAATGAGACTTAAGAATTAGAGTAGCTTGACCAATGTCAGTGTTTGAATACCAGTCACCTTGCATTGTATGATTGTGTTTTTCAGTATGACCACCTTGTACAGGGTTCCCACTCTTTTCTCTTTTAAAAATTCAAGGGCTTTTCCAGGTTTTTTTAAGTTTTTTTCACACTTTTCAAGGACAGGATTTCTTGATATAACCCTAAAACCTAATAGTCTATTTTCAGAATCAGATGTTTCCAAGTCTTGCTGCGCCCAATCAGGTGCATGGTCATACATGTCAATAAATTGCTGCAGCGTTTTCCCGAGTTTAACGTTCACGTACAAAGCCCTAAAATCACTACCACATAAGACGTCACTGTGTGAATGATAAAGTTCTGTCCAAGATAAGACCTCGACCCACGTATCCACGCTGGTGTAAACTTAAATATTACCAACTTTGGGCACGAATGCAGAATGCGTAAAACTTCTTCTGGTCCAAGGTAAAATATTCTCTCGATGTTTAAGAAATACAATTCTTTTAAGTTACAAATTAAGTCCGTCACTTCATAAACGTCTAATGCCGTTAGCTCTGAAAAATGTCCTTGATGTTGGTATGATACAGAAAGAAATACTAAAGAAGATTCGTCTAAATTCACCAAATCCGATTTTAAACAGACATTGTTCAATATTATTGCTTTCGGAAACTTCGTTCCTTTTACAAAGCCAAGCGTTTCTCTTGATATAAAATATTTAACAATATTAATGTTGGACCGCCACATGGTATAAAATCTATGTTACTTTGAAGACATTAAAACCATGACAACATCATATTATTTCTCATCAATTACAAACGCATTGATGACTTGATCGGCACTTATAATTGTTCAAACGAAAAATGAATTGGTCGTTTCCGTGTTTAGCGACTAAGAATTGTCGTGCAAGTAAGAGTTATCTCTCTTTCCCCGTACCAACGTAACGTATCGGCAAAATTCAAGACTTTTTCCCGGATTTTTAATTTTTTTGTGGAATTCAATGGTTTTCCCGACCGGGAATTAATAAATTGAAATTCCCGGGGTTTTCCCGTTTTCAAGGATGCGTGGGAACCCTGCTTGTAATTCCACCTTGATTCAGTCCATACAGCTGCTGAAATGTATTAATTTTAGGCAAACAAAACTGCTGGCATCCCATCAAAGTGAATTCCATGGAATCTGGTTGGAAACAGACCCACACCATGTTTTTCATCATGCCAGATTTACACCCTTGTTAAGGGTAATGACATGACATTTTTTATCATGTATACTTGTGTTTTATCTGTCGGCCCACAACAACAAAGGTAATATCTTAACCAGCTGGAAACAGACCCACACCATGTTTTTCATCATGCCAGATTTACACCCTTGTTAAGGGTAATGACATGACATTTTTTATCATGTATACTAGTGTTTTATCTGTCGGCCCACAACAACAAAGGTGATATCTTAACCAGCTGGAAACAGACCCACACCATGTTTTTCATCATGCCAGATTTACACCCTTGTTAAGGGTAATGACATGACATTTTTTATCATGTATACTTGTGTTTTATCTGTCGGCCCACAACAACAAAGGTGATATCTTAACCAGCTGGAAACAGACCCACACCATGTTTTTCATCATGCCAGATTTACACCCTTGTTAAGGGTAATGACATGACATTTTTTATCATGTATACTAGTGTTTTATCTGTCGGCCCACAACAACAAAGGTGATATCTTAACCAGCTGGAAACAGACCCACACCATGTTTTTCATCATGCCAGATTTACACCCTTGTTAAGGGTAATGACATGACATTTTTTATCATGTATACTAGTGTTTTATCTGTCGGCCCACAACAACAAAGGTGATATCTTAACCAGCTGGAAACAGACCCACACCATGTTTTTCATCATGCCAGATTTACACCCTTGTTAAGGGTAATGACATGACATTTTTTATCATGTATACTTGTGTTTTATCTGTCGGCCCACAACAACAAAGGTGATATCTTAACCAGCTGGAAACAGACCCACACCATGTTTTTCATCATGCCAGATTTACACCCTTGTTAAGGGTAATGACATGACATTTTTTATCATGTATACTTGTGTTTTATCTGTCGGCCCACAACAACAAAGGTGATATCTTAACCAGCTGTGTATTTTTTATATTGACTTTCTCTATCTTGCCAGCATCAGACATGATAACCACATGAACTGTTTATGAACTACATCTTTGTTGCAACAAATCTATATATACTGGGGTCTTAGTATTGATCAATGTACAAATTGTGCAAAATACTAAAGTCTAAATCTACAAAACAAACCCTACACAGTAAAAATACTATAGTAACCACCTGTCTATTGAAGATCAGTGTTTCATGTCATTTTGTATCTTAAATTGTAAATTTATGTATTCGTTGTAGCATGTACAAATTTTAGTGCAAACTACAATTTGTGTAATCCTGAATTAGTGTAAATCTCATGGATTGCCTTGTGCTGCATTAAGATTGAATTTGATCTTGCAATGATTTAAATTAATGCTATTGTATCATCACGAAAAATCACTAAATTGGTACACAGGGATGAATGAAGCTTAATTATTTTGGGTTAGGGGTCCAGTTCACTTTAAAGAAGAAGTTATAATTGTAATACATGGGTAAAATGTGTAAAAATTTAGGTGCCTAAACTGATTTTTAGGAGCCATTGGCTACTGGGCCCCTGCTAATCTTCATCCCTAGGTACACCCTAAAATTAATGTTAAATATCTGTATGCATAGACCACCTATGAACTGCTTATAATGACCATAAGCAGTTTTTATTGTATACAGAAATGACTATTGTCCCATTGATTTTCTGGTGGATTATATATAAGTCAAGAGAGCATTTTTTTGAACATTTGTAACATTTTTCTACTGATTCAGTACCTGTATATTTGATTTTCGTCATGTTTTGATGTTACCATCATTTGACTTTAACAATAATGAACTGGCCCTAATTATCCTAAAAATTAGAGAGAGAGAGAGAGAGAGAGAGAGAGAGAGATAGAAAAGAGAGAGAGAGAGTTGGGTAGTGGTTGCAAAATGGATTTTAAAGAATAAACAACAATTTAATCTAAATTATTTTTTTTGTCCTAATGGTTTAGTATTTTAGCATTTTTATAAAAATAAGGTAGAATTTTGTAAAAACTTAGTGAAAGATTTTGAAGCTAAAAGAGGTTAATAATTTACAGAAACAATAATGATGCTAAGTAAGAGAACAAAATAAAAATAAGGAACATCTAGATGATTACTACAACGACATGCCAAATAGACAACTTTACTAAAAGCTTCATGATAACTAAATTGCTAAAAATATCAAAAAGTATTATGTATAAATTGCTTTAAGCATTACTGGTAAATTTTATATGGTGTTTTTCAGTGAATCAAGATTACGCAATTTGATTTCTTGTAATAGTCGTTGATTGTTGACAACAAAATGTAGGTTTTTGAAACCTGGCTAGCATGATCCAAAGGACTATTTATACGAGAAAAGATAAAATATTTCAACCAAATAAAACACTGGATTTGTGCAAAATTTGATTATGTTCTCATGAATGGAAAAGCCTATAGTCTATTTAGAAATCAAATTTCAGATGAATGAAAATTGAGCACATAAACAAGTTTAAGACTTCCATAGAAACATTTCAGGGTTTCTGAAACTCAAATGCTCAGAGATCACAAATTTTACTCATTTCTCAGTACCTGGTATTTCCATCTAGACTTTCAAACAAAAGAATAATTTTTTTATACAGATTGAAATTCTATGGTATTTTGCTCCCAAAGCAACAATAAACAAAACATGTACTAATCTCTTTCAGTTACAGAATAATGTTGGAAAAAATGAAGCATTTCTATTACTGTACAATTCAAAATGTACCAACTCAATTTGCAAATCAAACAAAATGGATTGAATACCATAGCATAACTTCACAAATACCCCTAACCACTATGACAAGACCGACTCCTTCATGCTTTATTTTGTGCAGACAAGCTACTATAAACAATTGGCTTCATCATACAAACAAGCCAATTCAGAGAATTATGTTACCCCACTACTTGGTACATTTTTGTGATCTGCACTTATCTTCAAAGGGCCATAACTCCTAGGAAAATGAGCAAACCAACTCAGGTTAATGATATATGCATCTCTTGTCAATGCTTATTAATGTTAATGCTTTGTGCCAAGTTTTGTAAAATAGAGCTTTATAGTTTTGAAGAACTACTCCAGACAGGAAGTGTCTGGATTGATGGATGGACAGATGGACAGAAGTTGGAATTTAATATAACCCCTCTTTGTTTGAAAGCCAGGGGACAGTAAGCATTTTAATATTCAGATTTGAACTAAAAGCTTTCATGATAAGAACACATATGACATACAATGAAAAGTTGTTTATAAGATGGAAGAGTCTGAGATTTAGAAACCCATTTATTTAATTATGAAGACAATTATATATACTGTTAGTAACCAATCAGCTGACATTATACATAAATAAATCAGCATAATCAGACAGAACATAATGAAAGAATAAATGTGATTGGTTAATATAGAAGTAAATCAACCAATTAAACAAATGAAAGAATAAATGTGATTGGTTAAATATTGAAGAAGATCAACCAATCAAGACAAACTTAGAAGAAAGATAGAGTTCAAACTTGTTGTTAAATGAAATAAATAAAATCATAATAAGCAAGAGTGATAAATCTAGAATATATCTATTACACTTATATTCATTAACGATTAACCATATTAATAAGCTTTTATAAATTACACCGTCAGAAACGGTCCAAAAACTGTCTGACTGTATTATGATCTATATATATAACAAGGTCTCTATGTAGGTCATGACCTACATTTCAGGTTGTATGATTTGAGAGCCCTGACAAACCTCATGGTATGAAAACATCTGAACTCAATGCAACTTTACATGAAAATCAAGGATGAGCATTTTCCATTATTTCATTTACAATTCATTATTTTACTGTATATATGCATTTTAGAGTATAGTTTAACATTTCTGGACAATGGATTAAAGACCATTATGGTTTCACATTCAAGTGATCTCTTAAGTAAATTTAATTTCTAGGACTAGGCTTTTTAATGCCTGTGATATTGCTTTTTAGTAGAAAAACTCTTAACAAAATAATTACTGCAGAGAGGATTGTTGTAACATTTATTCTTTAACCCATTAAATCATGAACCATCCATAACCTTTAAATGAGTCCCCTGCTAAACTTAAAATTTCCACATAACTTGTAAACTAAAATGTGATTTGTACATTGTATTACATCAAGTGTTTTACATGTTAACAGATTCTAGTGTGGCAAATGAAACATAAGGTGTATGTATAATGCCATCAATTTTTATGACATTTGTGACAGGGATTTGACCTTGGTTTTTTTTTAGAACAAACAACAGCTTTACTTATTCAGCTATTTTTTTATTATATCTTTTTATTTTTGTGTTTCAATCTTTTGTCTTTTTACCTTGTATTTTTTAATTTTTTAATTATTTTTTTTAATTGGTTGATAATAACAAAGCAATGATTTCTAAGAACTGTTGGCAGTACTGGTACCATCCATGCCTAATATGTATTGCCTAAAAATTGATTTATGAACTTCAAGAAATGAAGGCTTGACTTCTCAATTCAAGCAACATTTACCCAGAATTTTGACCAATCAAGTAATGTAATCATAATCACATTGGTCACCATGTATATCAGCCAACAGTGAAATCTTGTCTTCAGTAAGTACCTTTGTCTTAAAAGTGAAAAAATTGAAATTATGCTGCAATATGAAAAGGCTTGCAATAGCCAAGACCCCTGTTGCAAAGATGTCATGTTTTTACATTATTTGAAATTTTGTATGTGAGAGCAACTTGCTTTAATTTGCTGGTGTATCACTGTCGTTTTGGGAAATTTTAGTGATGAAATTCGGAATTTTTTTTACGAATTTCCCCAATGGGAAACTACATATATTTGGTAGTAATTTTAGGCAAACAAAATCATTGACAATCTAATATATTACTACAAGATATATAAGGATTTTATAAATCTATGGCATTTGGAGAGAAATGTTGGTGAATATAAAAAGTAAGGACATGCACATAAGTATATAGACAGACAGATAGAATGAGGGAGACATTGATTGCTACTGGACTTATATAAAGGTCCTAATGATTTTACTAAAGGCATATTTATATATATCGCCATATAATGTCTAGAAAATATCTACAGAATATATATGGTAACTATTATTGTAAAATCAATGTTACATGTTTTAAATTTTTACATCAATTTTAATTTTTTTATGACTTACTTCAGTTTTGTATTAGAGAGTGTTCGTAATATAATAAAGAGTGCATTTACTACACAATATGCAGAAAACTCCAGAGTACAGTCTTAACACACAAAGTTTTAAATTTCAAAATTGTATTACATGGAACAATTTAACACCTAGGTAATTTACTTATGGAAATTACTTTGTAAGGTTTCTAACTGAAACAGGAGCCCCCCTTAAATAGGCTTACCAGATAAATGAAATGGAATAGGTTCAAATAACAGTCTGTCAGTCAAAAGTGTAACTTTTATGAAAATTGAACTACAGTAAAACTTGGTCTTAATGCCCCTCAATAAACAGATAATTTGATCCTCAAAATTACTTTGTAAAGTTTCCCAGTGAAACAGGAGATCCTAAAATAGGCTTACCAGATAAATGAAATAGAAGATAGGTTCAAATAACAGACTGTCAGTCAAGGCTGTAACTTTACTAGAGTAAAAACTTGTTAAAATTTCCATTAATAACTATGCCACCTCACTTATTGTTGAACTATTTTAAGTCCCAAAATCCATTCCCTTTATGTTTTCCTTTATTAATAAGCTTCCCTAGTTTTACTGCCAAACCCTTTCATAATGCCAAAGTCTGAATGAACAAATGATGGCAATGAATCAGAATTTTATATGTATAGGAAATCAAACAAAAATTACAACATTAGACCCAGATGCTGATGTTGATGTTTGATGTATGAAATAACTTCTTCTGTATTTTATAAAGACAAGATAAAATGAGTGACCAATGAATGTATAAATTAGAATTTCATCAAATCATTAAAAAATCTTTATAAGCAGGTGGCCCTAAATTTACTGATATGGCCTTTTCTAAATAGCAAATCCCCATCTCTAATGAGATGTTGTTTTATGTGAGTAGGTGTTCGGGGAACACCCACACATACATGCACTCTGGAGTATTTCTGTATAATATGTATACTGTTAGGATATAATAAATATAAAGGTGCATATATAAAAGTAAATAGTGAATCTATATCAACATGTAAATATTTAAATGTTTAAATTATAGGGCTTACCACATTTTTATCCTGCAGCTGTAAGTTGTGCATGCAAAATAAAATAAAAATAAAAATGCCATTAATTAGTAAAGGGTAAAAAACAACATGGAGCAAAAATATCACATTAATACAGGTAAAACACAGCAAAATAAAATCACACAGCATGGTCAATTATTTCAATTCAAAGCTTAATTAAAATTGCACACCATAGCTGTTCAATCAAAAAGTTCATCGCAATAACACAAACATGGCTACTTATTCAAACCTTCATTCAAGTCACACAACATGGCCATTTGTTCAAAGCTTCATTAACATTACCAGATGGTCAGTGAAATATTTGGATCTTGGTAATATTTCAGCAGGGGACCCGGGGTCGACATTCTGTCTTGTAACGTAAGGTGGTTATTTTTTGCCTTTATTTTTAGCATGTCTCATAATAAATTTGAAAAATCCAATATTAACACTGAAATGTCCTCTGTGCAATTATGTTATAAAATAATGATTGTATTGTTTTACATATGACAATAAAACTGAAATTGATCAAATTTATTAATAAACGTGAATCACCAAGATAACATTACCTGAATATGTCAAATGGTCAAGGGTTCAAAGTCATGCAAAGTCTAATATCGATTTCGGGACTTTGTCGGACAATAATTTACACTTTAAATATTCAGGATTCAGATGTAGAATCTAAAGGTCCCGACTTCAGAACCAGGAAATTTTGAAAACCTGTTGTAGATGGTGTTGGTGGTAAATATTTTATGTTTTCTGGTCCAGTTCTCATATAAAGATGATTCACATTGTTTCTAGTCTAGAGGAGGAAATTATATAAACAAGACCAAAACAAAAACCACAGAATGTTTGCAAGCCAAATAGCTCAATATTTTTTTTTTTTTTGATTTACAGCCGGATATAGGTCAAGTCATTGCATGCCGATTCTTCCTAGATGGTTTCTATCTTACCAACTGCTTATGTATACAGTGGTGTTGAGAAAACTTTTAAAACCAGAAAAACTTAAACTGCTGTGCTAGAGGGTGTCTAGTCACTCATGGTGAAGAGCACTTTAAAGCATATTGTAGACTTCATTATGATTGGCTAAATGAACATACACAATCAAAGCAGAGATGATACACATTTTGATCAACATTTTTTGTGCTGTTAAACTATTTTTGACAAAGTTTTCATTCACTTTCATTTTGTTGCAGAAATAAATATTACAAATCAGAAACCATGTGTATCTGTTCTATGTACACAAGAAATCAGTTAAATTTTCACTGAACATCTAGTTAAGCTAACAGACTTTTGAACAAATGGGCCTTGGTATCAAACAATGCATTTATCATCAAATACAAGCATCAAACATTAGCTAAAATGTCACACAATGGCTTTTTTCTTGTGCAACATTTGCCTAAATGCTAAACAAAGAAAAATTAATATTTGGTAACCAATGTGAAACTTTTAACATGAAAGAAGAAAAGGGACTTTTATTCTGTTTAAATGCTTATCACCACGGAAACTGAAAATTTCCAGGAAAAGTTTTTCCAAGTTAAATCAATGAAGTTCAAATTGGTGTCATCATAGAATGTATGTTTCTTATGGAAACAAGTCCTGCAATATGGACCCTGAAATGTCTATTTAATGTCATGTGGTAATCCCTAAGGTATATCATATTTGAAATCTCATTTCATGAGACAACTAATCAGATGAACATCTCCAATAATATCAGAGGTGGAAAAACACTATGTAGTATATGTATATACATGTGTATTGTGGTTCAACAGTTAACAAAATCAGAAAAGTTTTTCAAATTTATATTGTGACAATGTTGTTTCATTCAGTTCAAACAATGGGTAAATTACCCGTCCTTGGCATGGCAATCATTAATATCAGTTTATAATAACAAAGCAAGCAAAACTTCCACACTTTTAACAATGGTTAGAAAAATCTACAGCAATGCTGGATAGGAATGGTAAATTTTCAGCATGCATACTTTTAAGTTAAATATCAACCTAACAAGAACTGTCAAAGGCTATTACCTACATTGTTTATTGATGCTTACATCTTCAACATTTCAATAAATTTAATTAAATCACTCTATTTTCAAATGATGAATCACAATGCTTTTCAATGCCTTGATTAGGATTTCACTCTGGACAGACCTTAGTGTGAAAAAGTTTGTCAGTTCTGATTGCTGAAAGTCAGTGGTTTTCTCCAGGCACTCTGCTTTCCTCTTTCATCTTTATTTGACTGCCTCAATATAAGTGAAAGAATCTTAACTAAAAACTGTTATTCCACTTCAATTTTCTTCAACTGAAAAATATCTATTGTCTCTTGCAATGGGAGGTGGGGGCATGTTGGGGATTGAGTGAAGTAGGTTGAATTCCACAAAATGTCCCTTTCTGATTTTACACATTGATCATATCTAAATAATTTTTCATCATACATACAATCAGTACAATACTTAATTTTTATTAAAGACTAAAGCTTATCCTTTCAATCAGACACCATTATCTATCTATCTTTCACTGCAGAATCATTTGAAACAATAATTCTATTAGGATACTGAAGCAAACAACATTGACCTGTCTGCTTGACCTTTTATCAGAAATATTTTTATTGGAGGATTCACCTAGTACATGTGTAGTGTTATAATTCACAATTAATACATACACAATGCATGTGTTTATACTCCTGTGTCCCCTGTACTCATTCATAATTAATATTTAAATCAATGTTCAAATGGACAGGTAAATGCCATTACATTGTTTGGTCAATTGTGTAAAATAAATCCTTGTCCAATGATAGGAAAAAAAATCTTTCCAAGATGCTATTTAGCTTGTAAGCAGTTTGAGTGGACAGGCTTTATTTTCATATGATGAAAACAACTTACAGAATAGCTAGTTGTCAGCAAAGTTGTCAAGTTGCCAAGGAATGCCAATGCAACTTGTTTTGTTGGAAGTGTATAATTAATTGTTGATGGTAGTATATATCTGATAAGGTAACTCTTCCTGGAACAGACTATTAACCAACAGGTGGGAAAAAGTGTGTTGTGAATGTGTATGTGTGTGTGTGTGTGTCTAACACTGAATAAATGCCTCTGTCAGCCAATTATAGAAGACAGGACAGAGGGCTAGACATTATGAAATATTTTTTTGGATTCTGAGAGAGAGAGAGAGAGAGAGAGAGAGAGAGAGAGGAGGTAAGAGTAGTGTCTGAAATACAGCTTAAAATTTCATCTGACCAAAATCTCAAAATTTCAATTTCTTCTATTAGAGGATACAGAAGAATTTGCATAACATTACAGGCCTGTCTGTGAACTGACCTAAATTTTAAACCCAATTAGTAGACAGATAGAGAGAAATACAATGTCCAAACATATGACAGTGACTTTAGTACAAAGAAACATCCCGAACAAGTCTATGCTGTGAGAACATAAAAATGCTCCCTGACTCTAACAATTTTCTGCTTGAAATGGTAAGAGTCAGTTGAAGTTCAGAAAATGCTTCTAAATAGCTACTGGAATACAAGTAAAATGTGAACCGTTTCAAAAAAGAGTGGAACAGGAAATTATCCAGACTCTAAAGTAGTTGTGCTAATTTTGTGACACCTTATTGTATGGCAAAAATCTTCCAAAAGGTATATGAATGGGTGAAATGGAGTACAGGTACCACTTTTAAACATGTATATGATGCAGTTTTAAGATGTAAAAACAAGTGATTTGGTAAATTTGCATAAATCTATACCTATAGATTGGACCAAAAGAGATTTTTTATGTGAAACAAGGGATTAAAGGCTTTTCTTGTCCGACAAGAGAAATACAACACAATTTTATAATAATTACCTTAAAAATATATGAAAAAGCTCTTGAAAGACTTGAACAACATAAAGGGAAGAACCTTAACCAGAAATATTTAGGTCTAGATCGCCAAACATGGTAATACTCATAATTAGATATAACTAAACAAGGAGTTCTCTCCCCTGATCTACTCCTAGAGAATCTCTAATGGCAGCATGTAAGTATAAAGAAAACAATCCATTAACATCACAGAATAGTGATAGGTTCCATGAAAGAAAAGTTATTGTTTGACACGGGGCTCGAAAAATCCATCCTGAATCCAATGGTCCATCCAGAATCCACTGGTCCATCTTGAATCCATTGGACCAAAATAAAGTTTAAAATCCACTAGTCCATAACAAATTTCTACTGCCCCAGTAAAAGAGGGCTATTCACTATTTGATTTACCACATTATGGCATGTTTTAACATTTTTTTTTACCAATCCTTCCTGGTCAATTGGACCAGTAACTGAAACATGCACTCACAAAAAAAGTCCCCTGGATTTTTCGAGCCTGAGGTATAAGAGAATATCAAGATTTTTCATGAAAAGAAAAGTATTACCAATCATGATGAAATACTAACAGAAAAAGCTCAACTGAAGCATAGAGAGTGATTATGAACAGAGATAAGCTTAAATTATATTGAGCTGCCTACAGTGCATGTGAAATGTTTTGTGATTTATGGACAAAGTAAAGGCATTGAATAGCTGAAATTAAACTGCATTCATGCAAATTATTTTATATGAATAACACAGCATAGAGGAAATGTGTACAACATAAGAAAATAGAGGTTCCAATACAGTATTGATGCAGAAAGTACAGTTTAATTTCTTCAGGGGTGGAAATTTTTCAGATGAGCTAAAGCCCAGGACTTTTTAATGCAGAAAATCAAAAGCCCACAATTTTTTATCAAGTCCAGAGTTTGATTAATGGCAGAATGGAAGAAAGACACAAATCAATATGCACCGAAATATCGGTGGTTATTTACAATACATTTCCACATTATCCTCATCACAAACGACCTATGACTGTTAAAACAATCAGGCACGCTTCTCCTTATCATATTTGGAGATTATTGTTTTGTGACTTTTTTCTCACCACTGGAGCCCAATCCAGTTTATGTGTTGAATACGAAATTAAAATTAAACAGTGACTTCATCGTACATGATGACTGAACATTCAAAGCGATTACACGTGCAATTACTATCTAGATTTTTCTTTGTCAGTAAAATGCTTAAGCTGCCTAACCCAAAGACTAGCATTTCTTACAAGGGCTGTAATGATCTAGAATAAATGTAAACAACAAGGCAACATGACTACGGATCGTTTTTCAAGACATTAGACGACAGTTGGAAATAAAATTCACCAGTCATCTCAGTATTTAAGGCCAACAGGCTTTTTAGTGAAATTTTTGCCAAGCCCTGCTAGCCAAATTTCTAGTCAAGGGCATCAAGCTTGAAGAATTTTCAACCTATGTTTCTTGTTGCATAAACCCAAACAAATCACAAAATCCTTCTTCCTTATAACTTTAATCTAACTTAGTAAATAAGCTTTATAACTTTAAGTCTTGTTTGGAATGTCCAATTTTGCACCAAGACATGAAAGTTTTACTGACATTTGATATTAGATAACAGATACCAATGTTAGTTACATCAGCTAGATCATCAATTGTTTGGTGACCTCATTTGACACAGTTTTTAATTTTATCTATGTTTTTGAACCAAGACATTGCTGGTCAAATGGTGAGACTTGCAGATCATATAAAGAGTCCACTTAATAGTTATTTAGTAATATACCACTGTAAACATACTTGAAGTAGGACTTGAAGTGTTTTGTGTTTATAAAACTTCACTTAACATTGTTGATCACTTAAATATTCAATATTGACTAATAATATTGAGCATCGGCTGAAGTAAGTGAATAAATTATAAAAGTGTACATATCCTATCATAAATCTGTAAAATATTTGCATTTTTGATTTCGCTAAAGTAGGATAAACAAGCAGTAACTTAAGTACAGGGGGATGAGATGCTAAAATTTGCATTATAACACTGTATCAATTAAGTAATGCATGTCAGCTGCATAATTTCTTTATATTAAACTATTTGTTATTAGAACATTGCAACTATACAACATATACATTTATATATATAATTATGGTGGAAATATTAGCAATCATCAAAATCAGATTTAATGGGATACCCTGCCATGGTGAAGAATATAAATGCATTATTACTCATAATGATATCACAATGTCACCAGCTATATTCTTGTGGCATGTGGTGTAGACAAACTAATATATGCTTATTGTTTAAGATGTATTGCAAAATATATAAAACTCTGATATGCACTTAAAGAACTAGGAAAAGTAGAAATAAATAGAAGCAAAATATTTAAACATAGGAGGAAATGGATCAAATATTCTAAATATCAACATAATATTCTGTATATATAACTAAAGCAATGGGGATAAATGGCTGAGGTATCAATACTCAGTCAATTTATGGATCTTGAGCCATGCATTATACAATATATATTTTTTGTAATATATACATAAGCTTTGTATACATTTGCATAAATACAACAAGTTGCATGTATCTCGTGTATGTGCAGAATTGCTATAGTGTCACTAGCTCCAGGTCTGTGAGTTCAAGAAAGACACCAAACTGTGACTAGGAAAAATACAACATTATCACTTTGAATATTTATGAATTCAAAATCATTAAATATGTATATTTTCTGTCAACTAAATCAGCAATACTTTTTCAGGTTCCAGTTTTACAATCTTTTCTTAACTAAGATTTTTCTGAACTTAAATCTAGTAAATTCTGGTACCAAAAATACCACATTTTTGAAGAAAAAAAAAATTTAATTCAAAAGTTTGAAGCTTTGAAGTTGCCTTCAAGATAACAATTAAAATTCTTTAATAATGTAAAAACTATCAAAATTATTAAGATTTCAAATTTATCAGTTCTTAGTTAAAGAATGATTGTATAACTGGAACCAGATACTTAAAGCTGTATAATACTGTATACATGTGGGGTAGAATAAAGCTAAAATCATAAACAGCAATAAAAATCTATACAAATTAAAGAGAGGGAGGTAAAGCAAAACTCCTTTCTAACTAGCTTACTAACAGTAAAATCTACTTGCACTTGAGTTTTAAATATATATGCAAGACAGATTTTACTATACTGCTTATTATAACTAAGTCAACCTGGTGATCTTTTTTTACATTCAGTTTTAAAACGATGCAATTTGTTTTTACTTTTCATAGAATTAGTAATTGTTACTAATGCAGTACAGTAAAACCTTGTAAATATACCACAAGGTTACCTTGCTATCTTGCTTAACACTACAATTTTTTGTGAGGAGGTTGGGGTGTTGTAAATTTCATTTCTATATTGTTATTGCCTCTGTCAATCCAGTTCTTTGTCGTAACTCTTCAGAAGCCATTTGACAGATTGAAACCAAATTTTGTGTAGGACTTTCTTACAAAAAGCGGGATCTCCAGACTGTTTTCATTTTAATGCCCAGCCCCATGATTTCTTGAACAGGTCAAAATATCAAATAACATTAACCTTCATCTATATGGTTTCTTGCATTGATTACAATCAAAGTAAACTGCAATGATTAATTTTAATGTGGTGTATGCAAATTTTTTCTATGATCTCTGAGGTTCAACTTAGTTAGGTTTGAGATTAGATTTGGGGGTCAAGAGGTCACATACATCTTTTGTACAGTCATGAACACTAACATACATGTAGTTCTATGGTGGTAAAACAAGGTTTTACTGTACATAAGTAGCCTATGACTAATCTTAAACACTAGGGAAATATTTGGAATACAAAAAATGTTATTGGGGTTCACATTATCACAACTTAACTAGAAATTCCTAAAATTTCCCAAAATTTATGAAATCTGAAAAAGATGGAATTTTTTTTATGTTTTTCAAGTACTGAAGTGACACAATATTTGTTTAAATACGTATTGTTTAACAATTTATCAACACTTTTTTCCACCATTTTGTTATGTTTTATGAACCCCTCAAGGATTATTTCAAGATGTTTAGATCTTCAAAAGTATTTAAAACTGTTATCAATTACGTTTTCATTCCAGTTGAATATGTATTGTAAATTGTTGTTGAAATCTATAATTTTTTAATTCTGAAAATGTCAAGACATCAATTTTTCAATGTGTGAAATGCTTCCAGTTAAAAATTTAGGAATTTCTAGTTTTATCTTAATGCAAATTCTGAAAAAGAAAGTAACGTAAATTTTCAAAAACAATTAATGTCCTCATTCTTTGAACCTGGTCATGTGACGATCATGTGATAATACCTTCTTGTTCTTGTTTCTGTACTTACCAGAGTTGGATCTAGGAAAGGTTGCACCATTTCCATAAATATGTTCCACCACATCTGTAGATATTCTTGACTATGGCCTCCCTCTGACAGTGGAGTTACGGTTCCTGTCGCCGTGTTATACGGGTGATGCCAGGGTTTTATAGCACCAATAAAATGAACTATCTTTACATCATTTTTAAATCTAAAATTAAGATTAAAATATGTCAAAATTTCGTTAACAATCATCACCAGTGTATAACATGGAATACAATTTACATATCATGTTTGTGAAATTAGCAACATAAAGACTGTTATGTACACTGGCTAACAATGTCAAGAATAAATACACAATACTGGCACAGGGACAACCATGAAAGTTCCACAACAGTAAAAAATCCTTTTTGGTGTATAGTGAATCAGAGTCAAACACAAACCAGATGTCTTGGGTTTGAATGCTTGCGCTTTCAACACTTCAGCCTCAACATTCTGGTTAAATTTTGTCTTCATGTAAAAATTGCACAGCAAAGCATCTAACAGGTCATCATTGTAAAAATGTAACAGTGTAAGTTTTACTATGCAACTTATTATTAAAATGCTAGTAGGTCAAGTTTCAGGTGAGCTAATAAACAATTTACAGATATGTTGTATATACTTACTGTTTTAATGCAGGTAAATAACTATAAAATGCCTGTGATACAACATTATATGTAAATGGTAAATGTTTATTTATATCTTCTCTAGCCCAGTTTCTAAAGTAACTATTTAATAGACCTTGATCTCCACCTGAAAAATATAAACAAACAATGTAGAAATAAACTAGCATTGTATGAGAGGGGCTAATACTCCAGACCCTGTTATTGTAATCCCTCGGTAATTTAAAGATGCATCCTTGCATAGTTCATTCTAAAATGGGGCCATATGGCCAATGATCCTTTATTTTGCCAATACCCCCATTGTTAAGGCCTTAATAGACTATGCATATTTAACATTACATGAAAAATACTTATGTTATTGTGTTTTAGAGGATTTTTTGTGTGAAAATGGCGACTTCTGAAAAATCCTAAAATCCTTAGGCCATCATTTGTGTGAATATTACTTAATTTTCAAGAAAAAAGTCCTAGACAGTCACATGAATTTACATAGATGGGCTGACAGACATGGTTATTCCAATATCATTTGTCTAGAAGAGTACAGCCTGAATGTAAAGCCTGTTTATCAATATATTTTACTGAAAACTATTTAGTCCACAACAAAACACAAACTTTAACAATGGAAAGTCGTGTTTATGTCTTGCCAGACTGCAGATTGAACTGTCAAGTTAAAATATCAGTGAACATGGTTGTTTGAATCGATACAGTAAAACTTTAATAAGTCAAAAAGAATTCTGATTAATCAATATGTTTAAGTTTTTGATTTCCATAAGATTACAGACATCTTTTGATTTTTAGAAAATGACATTCAAGTTATTTAACTTCTACTTTGATCGGACCTTGGTGCTAAGGGATCACAGTTCCTCTGGGGCAGATTTTAGTATGAAAATTTGTTAGTGTGCCTAGTAAAGGTTGGTGGTTTTCTCTGGCACTACATTTTCCTCCACGATCCCTGAACTGATCACTCAGTATAAGTCAAAGAATCTTGACTGGGGTATAAATCAGCGTTCGTACAGATATTTGGACTCCAAATTTAAGGACTTTTTAGGGTCTTTTCAGGGTCTTATTTGCAAATTTAAGGCCTAATCAGAGGGACAATATTTTAGCAAAAATATTAGTGCAAAGGCAACTCAATCAATCAAACGTGTTCATAGTAACAACATGTGAAGTGGAGGTTGAAGTTGGCCGTTCAGTTGGGCCCTGTACCTTTAAATTTCACATTTCAATGTAACATCAATTAATTATTTATTTATATCAGTCTATTTGCAACCACTAACTATTGAAATACAGGCACCCAACTGGCTAAATTCAAGGGCCTTTTAGGGCCTTCAGGATAAATTCAAGGGCTTTTTAGGGTCTTTTTAAACCTCAAAATTTAAGGACTTTTCCAGGCCTGTACCAACCCTGTAAATCACCATTATTCCACTTCACTCCACTAATTACCTACCGTCAAAGCTGCCTTGTGACAAAGCAAACTGTAATAATGCTTGGTATGTGTCTTCTGATGGACGAAATACAAAAACACCAGAATTAAAACAGTCTGGCCAACCAGCATCAGGTGCTGCTGACAACTCTTCTCTGTCAAATAATTCATCTACATTCTGTAATACCTGTCAAAATAAAATCAAAGTACTGAAAGTGCTGAAATCATTTTAGTGAGATATATTGCTGGTCACTTTTATACAGTCAAATCTGTATATATAGATCACACAAGGGAGCCAGTAAAAGTGGCCTTTATGAGCAGGTGGCCCTTATATACAGGTTCAAATAACATGAATAAAGAGTGATTGGGATAAAATTTTATTGGCCTTTATAAGCAGGTGACCCTTATATAGAAGTGACCTTTAAGGCAGGTTTGACTGTACCTATATCACTCATTGAAATACTTGGTGTTTCTGCTAAATGTAGTGCTTTGAAAAGCTGAAATTTTGATAATTGTAATAAAAGAGATAGATCTTGTGATCTGCTTTAAAAACCTGATTTTTAAATTTTGAAAATACTTTAATACTGAAATATATCATCCATAATAAATAAGAACACAAGCCTTATACACTGTCAAAGAAAAAGAAGAAAGAAAATAATGAAATATTTTCTCAAAATCAAACCAGTGAATAAAACCGGTTATATGCCTTGTGGTTAAAATTAATTTACTCATATCGAAACATTGTCAGCTATTATTGAAGTAAAAAAAACTGATAACTGTATCAATGACAATGTACAACAAGGGTTCTTTTTACTTTATATTCTAGAAGAAGCCTTGATCATTAAATGGGCCCTCTTGACTTTCATTTATAAAAGCTTTAAGATTTGTCATTCACTCACGAAATCTCGAATCTGTAACCTGACCTGGTTCGAAACTGACACATATTTAGAAAGTGAGCACTCTACAACTTGATCTTCTTTATCGGGACTTCAAAATAACTTTAATAAATGTAGGTTGTTTAAGGATGCAGTTTTCACTTTTCACACTGACAATTAATAATTTTACTTCATCAGCAGTTTGATTAAAAGCAGATAATACAGGAAATAGTACAACAAAAACTCCCGCCAAATCAATGTACTTTAATACGAGTATAGATAACATCCGATTAAGAAGAATAAATAACTTCCCTTATCTATTACTAGAACACTATGTACTCGTAAATCCCAGATAAATAATTTCCTGTTATGTTCTAGGTACAGAGTTTAAGTGGCTGAGGGATTTCATTCAACAAATACACTACTATAGAATGTCTACAGTAATAGGATCACAAACTAACAGTAGACTGCCACTACCTTTTCAACTTGATTTTTTGCCTCACTCTTTATATATCCATAAATGTTACATGTCTCTGATCCTTTTAAAACCTGTCCAACAGGGACGCTCAAAATCTCGAAATTTTTACCCTGTCTCGAATTTTGAAAAACCCGCCATTTTCAAGAAACTTCATTGTCTTCTAAAACTGTAATCATATTTCATGACAAAATTTCTTCAAAAAGATCATGTTTAGGCATTACTGGCTAAATTTTGAAAATATTACATGATTTTTTAGTAGGATTTACCACAAATTTATAGTCAGACCTGGCTAAAACTTTTGACAGATATATAACACTGCTTACGACTTGAGGTATTTGACTATTTGACTTTGACATATGACTATGCGAGACTTACTAGTGTGTCAGCGTCTAAGAATACTGCTTTATCATACATGGTTAACCTCCAACAATGGAACTTTGTAAACGTAACATTGAGGTCTGGACGTCCCAGTAATTCCAGGTTCTGAGGGTCTCGGCTGTCTAGTAGATTTACATCATATATCAAATCAAACACTCGTGATAGTTGGTCTCTATAAATAATACAAATAAAATGCATTTTAAAATTGACTGAATGGGTTTAAATCCCAGTCAAGAATATTTCACTTACATTGAGATGTCATCAGCTATAGGTAAAATTGCAGAAATTTATATCTTTGTCTGTCTTGGCACAGGGCATCAGATTTAAAGGTTTCTTCCAGTGGACCCCATGATTTCATTTCTAAATACCAAGTGCTTTGTGAAACAATAGTAATTATTACACCTTATGTAAAAATCTAGCAATTTCATTGGATAAGAGCTATGTAACAATTTGTACTGTCACATAAAATTTATAATGTCACATAGCAACGCGCGTGACTATGTGACAGTATGTTTGTTCGAGTCGCCTCCCTTCACTGGATCACATCAGGGCTTTGAACAAAACATGTTTTCAGTTGTATCTACGGCAAGCGTCTCATTCTTATTGATATTGTTTACATTCGTCTGTAACAACAACGGTCGGATGATGTTTGTCGAGGTTGACAATGACTTTCTTGGCAATTTGTTAGAGTCTAAAGACTCTGCATCAACTAAGCGGATCATTAAGCGGACCGTGGATATGTTTCTTAAATTTCTTGGCTCAAATGACTGTGGATTTGAGGCATTCCCGGTTGATAAATTGGATGAAAATCGGTATGGGCATTACAAAAGACGAAGGATGCACATCATGTATTGGTAAAATAAAACAAACATTCGGTGTAATAAAATAAATATTACATTTCTGACAGGGTGCCAGTACATATTGTCACCTCTCGAAAAGCATTGTCAGCCTCGGCTATCGCCTCGGCAAACAATGCTTCCTCGAGGTGACAATATGTACTGGCACCCTGTCAGAAATGTAATATTTATATATTACTTATTTTGAAGTCTTGGTCAGACCCAGCCAGGTTTCGAACCACGACCTCCCACATGCAGAGTAAACACTCTACTTACTGAGCTACCATAGTGGTATATGCATTTTGTAAGTATAAGAGCCATTAGACAAACAGTGCAAGTAGCATGCATAGCTTATCTATCCATCATTGAAGCCAGAAACATTTATATTGGATGCTCCACTAACACTATTGATAAATGACAAGTTCTACTACTTTGTACAGTAGAGTAGTGTAGCCGAGTGGATTGGAGTAAAGGTGTTTTAACCCCTAGCTATGATTCTTTAACTTATACTGAGGTGGTCATTTCAGGGTTGATGGAGGAAACCAGAGACCTCCAGCAAGCCTGGTGGCAAACTTTCACACCAAGATATTTCTCAGATGGGATTCAAGCCTAAGTGTTGAGATGGAATGTGATCCACCACAATGTTCTTTAGACTTAGCCTTTTGAAAAGATTCTTTCACTTATAGCCAGACAGTCAACTCTGAGAAAACAGGAAAACTGCCACCATGAAATAGGCTGGCGAACTGACAAACCTTTTCAAAATGCTATTTGAAGCAAGGCGGCAATAGACCCTGTGATCACAACCCAGAGCTTTAATTCTTACCTGACCACTGAAGATTATCCCTGAACAAGTACAAGGAAACTTAATTTACAATGCCAGATAGTAAATAATTTAAATTTCTGTTACTATGTTAATTTTTATACTATAAATGTCCTTATACATGTACATTTGTATATGCAAACATATTTTTTCAGCTTTAGATGTAAAAATCTTTGTAAAATAAATAAATAACCATGTCTATTAAGGGTTTCTATATTTGTCATTTTATTAAACTACAGCAGATTACATAATATTAAAACCTTAGGGAAGACAGAAACTGTAGAAAATATTTCTAATACTTAAAACTTTAACATCAATTCCTATTCCACACACATTCACTTTAAAACAAGAGGCCCATGGGCCTGATACGCTCACCTGACAACTAATGGCTAGCTGATAGATTTAAAGAAAACATAAATACTAAACCCCAATGACTTTTTTCTTTAAATCATGATAACTGTTGTATCAATACCTACAACATTCTAATATAAATGCCTATACAAAAAGTTAATAGATTTCAAGATAGTTAACCATTTCAGTATTGTTTCACATCTGTGACCTTGACCTTTGAACTCATGACCTTTTTCTATACATCAAAATGATCGTTGTATCAATACCTACAACATTCTAATATACATGCCTATACAAAAAGTTTATAGTTTTCGAGATAATTAACCATTTCGGTATTGTTTCGCATATGTGACCTTGACCTTTAAACCCATAACCTTTTTCTATACATCAAAATGATTGTTGTATCAATATCTACAACATTCTAATATACATGCATATACAAAAAGTTTATAGTTTTCGAGATAATTAACAATTACGGTATTGTTTCGCATCTGTGACCTTGACCTTTGAACCCATGACCTTTTTCTATACATCAAAATGATCGTTGTATCAATACTTACAACATTCTAATATACATGCCTATACAAAAAGTTTATAGTTTTTGAGATAATTAATCATTTGGGTATTGTTTTGCATCTGTGACCTTGACCTTTGAACCCATGACCTTTTTCTATACATCAAAATGATCGTTGTATCAATACTTACAACATTCTAATATACATGCCTATACAAAAAGTTTATAGTTTTCGAGATAATTAACCATTTCGGTATTGTTTCGCATCTGTGACCTTGACCTTTGAACCTATGACCTTTTTCTATACATCAAAATGATTGTTGTATCAATACCTACAACATTCTAGTATACATGCCTATACAAAAAATTTATAGTTTTCGAGATAATTAACCATTTCGGTATTGTTTTACATCTGTGACTTTGACCTTTGAACCCATGACCTTTTTCTATACATCAAAATGATTGTGTATCAATACCTACAACATTCTAATATACATGCCTATACAAAAAGTTTATAGTTTTCGAGATAATTAACCATTTCAGTATTGTTTCGCATATGTGACCTTGACCTTTGAACCTATGACCTTTTTCTATACATCAAAATCATTGTTGTATCAATACCTACAACATTCTAATATACATGCCTATACAAAAAATTTATAGTTTTCGAGATAATTAACCATTTTGGTATTGTTTCACATCTGTGACCTTGACCTTTGAACCCATGACCTTTTTCTATACATCAAAATGATCATTGTATCAATACCTACAACATTCTAATATACATGCCTATACAAAATGTTAATAGTTTTCGAGATAATTAACCATTTCTGTATTGTTTCGCATCTGTGACCTTGACCTTTGAACCCATGACCTTTTTCTATACATCAAAATGATCGTTGTATCAATACCTACAACATTCTAATATACATGCCTATACAAAAAGTTTATAGTTTTCGAGATAATTAACCATTTTGGTATTGTTTCGCATCTGTGACCTTGACCTTTGAACCCATGACCTTTTTCTATACATCAAAATGATCGTTGTATCAATACCTACAACATTCTAATATACATGCCTATACAAAATGTTTATAGTTTTCGAGATAATTAACCATTTGGGTATTGTTTCGCATCTGTGACCTTGACCTTTAAACCCATGACCTTTTTCTATACATCAAAATGATCGTTGTATCAATACCTACAACATTCTAATATACATGCCTATACAAAAAGTTTATAGTTTTCAAGATAATTAACCATTTCGGTATTGTTTCACATCTGTGACCTTGACCTTTGAACCCATGACCTTTTTCTATACATCAAAATGATCGTTGTATCAATACCTACAACATTCTAATATACATGCCTATACAAAAAGTTTATAGTTTTCGAGATAATAATTATAATCAGAGGTAAAAAAAATTAGGTCACGACCTTCACAATTGACCTTGACCTCAATTTAAAGATACTAACAAGAAGATGTCAAAACTGAAAACCCCATGTCATTATCTGGTCAAATAGTCAAGTTATAACAATTTGAAGCTATTTTACGATTTTTTCAAAATTAAACGCAAAAACGCGTAACCTATTTTTTATCCGAATTTCACAAAATGAACAAACTATAGGCTTAAGACCCTAGAGAAGCCAAATATCACATCAGATTTTTTCTCCAATCAGTACTTTCGGAGAAGAAGATTTTTTAAGATTTTTGCACCCCTAGGTCACCTTGACCTAGTTATGGTAGCCATGGCAACGCCACGAACAAATCTGAATTGCACCGGCCCATATATGCTTCTGACAAAGTTTCATTAAAAACTGTCCAGTAGTTTCAGAGGAGAAGTCGAAAATAGGTGTTAACGACGCACACACGCACACACGCACACACGCACATACACACGCTGCGCTATGCCATAAGCTCACATGACCTTCGGTCAGGTGAGCTAAAAAAACAATGAAGATTTATAGAAGTAAATAAGTGTAAACTTGTAAACATAACACCTGCAATATAATGATCTGTTTACTTAAAACAAGTGATTGTGTGATGAAAGGTTTTGCACTATTAAAATGAATATCTGAATAAGGGCTGCTAGCAGTCAAGAGCACATCCATGATCCAGCATGCACATGTACATATATATGGTGCAATAGTCCATAAAGATGACTAAATAAATTGAAAAACTTGACTGAAGTTGGATGTCTAATTTTATCATAAGTATCCAAATTTCTTATATTTGTGAAAATATAGTCCTCCTAAAAGCATATTTTCAAAAATTTGCTAAAATATGTAACCATATTTTTTGGAAGAATTTCTCAGAAACTAGTAGCCAATGGTGATTTTGGCTACCAGGAATGGAAACCTAGGATTTCTACACTGAAGTGTGGAGGTATGACATTAGCTTCAGGTACTGTTATAAGAAGAAATATTAGCGGTAGGAAACTTTTGAGTTTATTATCCTCTAAACTATTTCACGGCAACAAATGTTCACGATTCCCACTTTAGGGAAAGTAAACCAAGGGAAATAAATAAATTTGCTGAAAAGAAATATTCGTGGTACGTGTCTCTGTAAAAACCGTGAATATGTCTTCCTCGCAAATCCTTCTTCTTGTACAGTACATACTACAGGTAATCAGAACACTGCTTAGTTTATAAACATACCTCATTGGCTTGGAAACACCTGGTGTTACCATGACAACTAGTTGCCGAGTGGTCCCAACTCTCCTTAATGAATTTGCTAATACCAAACATCCTAGTGCATATGTATCATTAGTTGACAATGTCACAAACGCTTCCCTAGCTCCTGAAACAGAACAAAAAAAAAATCTGTAAAAATGTTGTCAAGTAAAATTAAACATAGCACTGTCGTGCTGCTGTACAGCGTAGTTGGGAAAATTGTGTGTGGCAAGACAGAATATAACCGAAAATTCGGGGGGGGGGGGGGGGGGGGGGGGTGTCGTTGATCTATGCATATAATCCGACGGATGGGTTTTTTTTGGAAAAAGAAACAAATTTTTATGTACCAAACCATGTATTGCTGAATTAAATGGTAGAAAAAATTAATTTCATAAATATATGAAAAAGACAATCGGTAATTAAAATTTAAAAAAGTTGTACCCGATCGTTTTGTCATTTCGGATAGAGAGAAAGTAGAGTTTTGCCGATCCTACCGTCGCTATGAGGGGGTACATTCTAGCGGTTGTATGTAACTGGATCATTTAGTTGTTTTACCAGTTCCGAATTTTTACTACCGAATAATCTAAAATTTCAATCCCGTTCAATTAAAGGAATCGCAAAATAACTTTCTCAATTTGCTGTTTCTTCAACCGCTTCCTAAATGTACGACAGATTGTTGGTGACCTAGTTAACGATGTAAACAAATCGTGATCACGGAAATGCTTTTTTCAAGAAAACATACTACCACGTGTTTTGAGGACAGGTGTCGATATTTTGGAATCAGTAAACATTTGTATTATTACACCACATAAATTTTATTTCCTCTGCTTGTGGATGACGTCTGCAGCAGCGCTTATATGAAACCCTGTTCGGAACTGGTAAACGACTGTATATAAAATTTGCATACAACACTGTACGAATTATCTCCCTTTCACGAAAGTAAAATCTAATCGATAAACATTTTAAAATATGACACAATTGCCTCAACATTAAAATACGTTATCATAACCTTCAAAATAAATTTAAATTTCCGTAGATTTCACGAAGAATTAATTAAACAACCTGCCGTTGATGTTCATTTCTTAAAAAGTTATGATTTTACATCGTAGGACGCAAACTTCTCGAACTACTTTTTATTGTAAACATGAGATCAGTTCGCCAAATTGCAGAAATTATTAGATGCATCCCGTCGCAATATTTTACTAGATTCTGAAATGTATTCCGAAAATTTATTCCAAATGTGCATATGTAACCAAATGCATTACCCGTCTCAGAATACATATCTCACGATAAAACAGATATACTTCTTTCACGCTCATTTATCAGGCGCACTATTTCCAGGTGTACTCATATCTTATAATTTCATAGCAAAGAAGCTCGATATCTTGGAAGAAAGCGATGACAAAGTACAGGTTCACTTTGTTCACGCTGTACAAAAACATGTATCATGGACAACAGAATTTAGAAAATATTTTTCTCTCATTGTCATCACCAAATGCCATCACTGATTCTTGGAGGGTTATAATATGGATGTAAACAAGAACTTGGTAGAACTGATGGATGCTTTTCAAATCTATACTTGTTCAAAAAGGGTTATTCCTATAAATAAGTTTTTTTTCCAAATATGATTACAAATGAAAAAGATTTAAGATGAAAAATAACAAAGGGCAGTAAGTTCTAAATTATGCAAAAGAGTAACAATTCCTTGAACAATGCACTTTTTATCAAGGTCTATCCACTATGAAGTTTCGTGTTGATATAAGTTATATAACACATTTAGTTTTGATGTGCCAGACAAAGAAGTATGATAAAAAACAATCCTACAGTCAGTGTTGATGCAACACTCATTCCATACCATCATCAGTGTGAATGAAGCAAAATGAGAGGTCTGGTAACACATTAGACAATAATAACAGAGATTTAATGCCCCTGTTTATAGTACTTAGACAAAGACTGAAAACCCATTTACTGTTCATTGTCATATTAAACCATATTGCTACGATGTGCATTCTGGGGTCTCAATAGGACGTTTTTGGGGCAGATATTCTACCTCATTCACAATTTAAAATCTTATGGTTTTTTTCACAATCACTTTGCCAATTTTGAAAATTTCAGCTTTAAAACCAGTACATGTATATTTGGAGTTTCCCATCACTTTTTTCACAATTTTGACCATTATTTTTACAGCTGCAAGGGCCCTGTCCCCATTCACAAAAGTGTGAGAGAGACCTGGCATTTCTATAACTCTACAACTGGTGACATCTAAATATAATCATAATCTAGGTTTATTCACTCGCTTTCACATACCGGTACTTTACAAAGGGACCTTGGTGGCTGAGTGGTCTAGAGTGTGAGCTTATGAATAGCACTAGCAGTACATCTCACTGCCTAGGTTTGAATCACACTCAGGACAATTCTTAGTGTGAGAAAGTTTGTCAGTTCACTTGCTGAAAATTGGTGGTTCTACACACAATCCCTAAATAATACAAGTAAAAGAATCTTGACTGGGGAGTAAAACTCCATAAATCCACTCACATATATTTTATAATCTGTTTGCCTTCCTATTACAGGAGACAACTTGTGTACATCTAGAGTGGAATGATGAAAGATTATTATACAGTACAAACTAAATAACATGATGGCTATGTATATATAGTGTGTGTATCTAGTACCTGATAAAAACTTAATAGCCACAGCACTGTAAAATAGAAGATAAATGTAATATAAGGACAGTGGAGGTCAGAATTAGCCCTGACCTCTGTAATGGTCTGTGTCAATAATGACAACATACAGTATAAGCAAACAACTTTGACCTGTCCATTTGACCTTTAATTTAAATCTTTATTAAGTGCATCTGTATAGGGATCAGTCCCGGATCACATAGAGTTACTTTGTTTAAATAATGAGAATACTTATCATGTACCTTGTGCAGATGTTATTAACTGAGAATTCTACACTACCATGTATTTGGTAAATCCTTCAAAATGAATATTCCTAATGAAAGGTCAAACAGACAGGTCAATGTTTTTTGCCTATACATGTTGTATGATAGAGTACAGGTACTTTCGTGTACAGACTATATATACATGATACATATGTCAATGTTAACATCTTAGGTGGGACGCTACATGATAAAATAAGGAAAACTTTTGTTATAAGTTTATACACACATACTTCAAAATCTGACCAACTTTGTGTGCGTCTTTGTGTATATGATGATATGGTTAAAGGTACATGTAGCATGTAGTCAAGAGTTCACTGACCACCTTGTATATATTTGTTTTGAAACTTGTTTTGTATAGTGGTATATACCAGACATCCTTTTTATATGAGGAGCATATGAGTTGACCATGAGTGCAGTGATTACTAGTAAGGGTTCTGTATTTGTGCTATACCAACCATGATACTTAGGCAGGGCTCAAAATAAGGGCGAAGTTGGGCGATATCTTCGCCCTGTTTCCAAAAACTTCGCCCTAAACTGTCCAAAAAGCGAAGTTCTAGTCGCCCTTAGTTTTGACAAGTGTATTTATCCCCTAAGGCGCCTCTTATGTATTACACACATTCAACGGTAAACACAGGTAACTCCCGATATATCCAGGTGTTTTAATCCGATAATTAGCTTAAACTGAGATCATCCATGCATGTCATGGATTCATCAACCTGTTGACTGATGTAATTAAAAGCCATCTTGGTGAAAAACCTCGGATATTTGCCATAAAAAACGTCTGTACCCCAGTATATAAACGGGGGGGGGGGGGGGGGGGGGGGGAGTTTTGAACAAAATAGTAGATCGTTTTTTGTATGAAAATTTAATAAAATAATAGACCCTCACAGAATGTTGCCTTTTCACAAAGGAATCCATACATAAAAGCATTTTCTGATAGAATGATTGCAAATGAGTAGTATCATCTTTAGAAATTGGGAGTCAGACACAGCAGCCATGTTTGTTGCCATCAACACGTTTGACAAGGGGGATAACTCAAAAATAATGATGCATATATTTTTTTATTTTTTTTTTCATTTATCAGTTTTACTTCTTAATATGTTGTTAATCTTTACATTATTTTTAAAAAAATAATGTTTTAAAGAAAATTGTACATGTATTTCACATTTACATTGAAATCAAGACATTTAGTGATGTGATATGATCAATGCATTTTGCTTCAATGAAAAGAGCATAATTTAAATAGCTTTTAAATAACAAAAAAAAGTACAATAATTTTTTAGAATTATTTTCAGTACTGCTACACTGCTACACCAAGCGTATACATATAATAATTCTGCACATATCAAAAAAAAAAAAAAATAATAAAAAAAAAAAAAAAAATAAAATTATGAAGAAATTTATATTATGATTTATTGGATTCAATAAGTAATATAACAATTTATGTAATATTAAAGTTTTCTGTAGGGATACTCCCATTTAAAGTCAAACATATTGGGAACATGCGTCGCCATGTAAATTTCACTCGCGGCGGAAAAACTTCTCCCTGTTTTGAAAAACTTCTCCCTAACCTTGGCTGAGGGAGAAGTCACTTCTCCCTGTTTCAAAATCTAATTTGAGCCCTGCTTAGGCATCAGTGTTCTAAGTTGATCAGAGTAAAGTTGAGTGCCCTGTCTGAGTGGAATGAATTGGCAGAGGAGTGCATAATACACCTCAATTTATAATGTGTCAAGGTTGTCAGTTCTGGGATGGAGGGGTGGCGTAAGGTGCCCAAAAGAACCAAGGTCTTCACCAAGCAAACTCAAGTATCTTTGTCACCTTGAAAATACATTCATCAGCATAAAATACATATATTACATGTGTATGTGAACAGTACATACATCTATGTGGCATAAGGCAACATCCAAACTAATTTGTAAAGTTCTCGAAATATAGGTTCATTCCATAGTTAAGAGTACTGGTCTCAGTTTAAGATCATAGGCCATGTACATACTTATGTGTATAATGTATATTTGCATTATTATATCTAAAAGACTTCATACACACCTCATAGAGTTGAGAAACGGTGTTCAAGGTTCCAGTCAAGAATATTTCACTTACATCGAGATGTCGCCAGCTATAGGCAAAGCTGCAGAAATTTTGCCTGTGCATTGTGCTGATGGCATTATACAGCAGGATTCTTTAACATGCCAAGCCAACTGTGACACGGGACCTCGTTTATTTTAAGTTCCCATACGAAAAAACCATGACTTTCATTTTGTAACGCTGAGTGCACTTTCAAGTTTTAGGCCAGAACCAGCCGAGGATCGAACCCACGACCTCCCACTTACAGAGCGAGAACTCTACAAACTGAGCAACCGCAGTGGCAAACCATAGACCTTAACTTGATAAACTAAGTTTAATGCATTCTACCAATCAATCACTACATAGCCCTATCCTCTTTCTTTGAATAAAACTACAAAGACCATATCATTTTACACCCATTGTAATAAACAAACATATTTTATACATAAATTATTTGACAAATCCTGGGCTATATGAAGTCATTTACTGGTATATACCAGTCACTAGATACAGCTACTTTAACCTACTGACCTTGATCAATGAGGTGACAAAGATTTCTGTTTGTAAAATGTTTACCAGTAGATAGCATGATATAGTATGATTTATTGATTATAAAGGAGAGATATAGTAAAGATAACAGGGATTTCAGAAGACAGTATTTATCTCACCTCACCCACACTTAATTTGAAAAGAACCCATTCTTGACAGGAAAATGTGCATCAGAATCTAAGTAAGGGGAGTCCGTGGGAAGATGGAAAGGGGGGACACTGGTGACAGAATTTGCTGTCCAGACTTTTGTGTGATTAAAAAATCATAAAATGTAGATTGGTAATCAAAGTTAAATAATCATTTGAAGGATTTGATTGATTGAATGGGATTTTGTGTCCCAGTCAAGAATATTTCACTTATATCAAGACATCACCAGGTTTAGATGAAGTGACAGAAACTTTGAAATTTGCAGTGCGCTAGGGGCAATGTGCAGGGAGGGATTATTTACGTGCCAAACCTGTCATGACATTGGACCTCGGTTTTTAAGGTCAATTTTGAAGGACCTCAAGGCTTTCATTTCTAAATGCTGAGTGCATGGCGAAAGAATAGTCACTAGCTATTTTTTAAGTCTTGGTCAGACCTGGCAGTGTTCGAACACATGACCTCCCACATACAGAGTGAGCACTCTACCACTGAGCTACTGTAGTAGTCTCTAAAGAATTTGACAAGAAAATTATATTTTCTACATTTGTATCTATTAATTTAATACTGGTATATATATAATGATTATTTTTTAATCGCTTGTTACTTAGATCTAAGACTACTGTTCAACTTTTCAACAAAATTATGCATCCTTGTCTAGTTTCTAAGTAACTTCTGGTATACTTTGAAAGAACCCATATACCCCCCCCCCCCCCAATTGTTACTGTTATGCAGAATCTTAAATTTAAATCATTCCAGACCTTGGTGTTTTATACAAGAACTTTACCTGGAAAGAGCATTGACATTATATGTCAGGTCAGACTTAAGAACCCACTGGCCTTGAACCTGCATACTAGTCTAATTTTTTTAATCTTGGTACTTGATCTGGGCCTATTTAGATCTATGCATTTATGAATAATTATGTTACTACTGTAAAGTAAATTTCATGTGAAGTAGATATAATGAATAGTTCTGAATGTCCCCAATACTTAAGAATTGAACAAAGGAGGTGTAGTAATTATGATTGTGTAACTTCCGTAGCTATTCCAAGCAAACTGAATAGCTTGTTATAATTACCGTAGTTTGCTTGGAATGTCGCTATGGCAGTTAGAACTTAGATATGACCATAATTATGATTATCATAATTTGTATCTCATTAGTTAAATTTTTATATTTATATTTACAATTATGTTTATTCTAAACCAGATGATCACTGATATTTTTAATTTAAAAAAAACTGAACTATATAACATGACCAATCATGTGATGCCGCAAGATGTAACAGCAATGTTGTTTACAAAGTTACTGGACGAAGAGTGGACGTGAGAATTGTTGTTGCTAATTAAGATGTCATGATGTGATGTATTGTTTGCAGCATATATATAAGAATTGACATAGTGTTTTCAATGTGTCATTTGACAGCGAAGCCTGTCAAATTCAAATTCAACATAATCTGCTTGAATTTGCATGAGCTTCACCGCTGTTTATCACCTCATAATGACACAAAACACTATGTTAATTCTTATATTTACAATTTTAACAAAAACACCATATTCAGTACCGTAATTCATAAAACTGAGTGTGTTCATGTTGCAATGGACATTGTTGATGTTTCATCATGACCTATTTCAATGGGTTTTTTTTACCTAGATGTACAAGTGCTGTTTCAGGGCCTGCATTTGTTCAAACAAACATAATAGTTCTAAAATTTGAAGTTCTATAGCTACTGGATTTGTTTAATTTACTTGTGAAAAAAGTTTACAGTAAACAATGTATTCTCGCAATATAAACAGAATCGTGAGAGGACACATATCTTTGTACAAATAGCATGGTCAAAAGCTGTCTCCATTTTGTCCGACACCTTCCTGTGCTAATTGTTGTTGACGTCACAAATTCCACACTCTGTACCAACGTTATTGACAAATTCGCATGTTTTTAACTGGCGTTATTGGCAAATAAACGAGAAAATTGCTACCATGTTTACAATAGAGCAAAGCAGTTGCACAGGGTAAAGATTAGCAGGGGCCCAGTAGCCCATGGCTTCTAAAAATCAGTCTGGGCCCTTAAAGTTTACACATTTTAGCTATTTATTGCTATTACAACTTCTTTTCTGAAGGGAGCTGGGCCCCTTACTAAAAATAGTTAAGCTTCATCTGTGTTGCAATTGTAAATATTTGCCAGTGAAGTGCTGACACAGTATATTATGGTTCGATGACACAATTACAATTTTTTATACAGAGGCAAGAATAAAATACTGGTATACAGTAAATGCAAATAAAGTACATTTGTATTTTATGTACCATAAAACATTCATTGAAAGGTTTAAACAAATAACAAACTAAACTGATATCTGATAGACTGGTATAGTATAAGTTCATTTAAGTTAAACAATGACCTAGATTTTTTTTCAATGTATCTTTCCCCTACAATTTTCTGAAAATGGGTTTAACCCGTCTCAGGTAAGGTTTAAAGTTTAAACTACCGGTAAACAACATATATATCCCAGTATTAATATCGGCCCATTCAATAAATTCTTGGAAATATGACCCGAGGAAAACCCAGCAATCAATTGACAATTCAATTAAACATGAATGCATTTATTTTGTTTTATATAGACTTTACATGTTCATTGCATGCATTCATAATTTCTGGGAAATAGATGAGCCATTTACAAGCATGCGGTAGTAAAGTAGTAACCTTGAGTTAATAAACTAGATTTTGGCAGACATGTCACCTGATAGCTAATGACCGTCTCATTCATTTGGGGTACATGACCTTCGCATGTACACAATATTTCAAACTCTACGTGCCAAGGTCAAAACCGAAAATAGAAAATTGACCTCATTTTTACTGTTACATTGTTATGATATAAAATAAAATTTACACGTCCTATATATAGCTTTCGTTTCACTTTGAACAATTTAAATACATATCAGAAATGTCGTTCCATGTAAAACTATTGTTGCATTTAAAATAAATTGACCGGTTGCTGAAACTGAAAGTCATTCCGAATCTACAGAAATTATACACGTTTACGTAGTCGTCGTCGGCATGTTTTATGTCAATTTGTGACATTTTCTTCGCCCGAGACAGTTTCTCTACACAGAATAAAAGTACGAATTAATTTAAAATAAGAAGTGTTACTTTTGCACACAAAATGTGCAGTTGACAGTTAAAATTTATGAATATTTAACATACCACGGTCTGCCATTTCTTCCACTTGCTCGCCTGACTATCCCCGGAAAGGAAATCTCTATATGAAAACCAATGAAAATCGATTGACGAGTCACGTGATTGAAAATGGCGGCGTCCATGAATTTTGTTGATGTTTGCATCGCTCTGAGAAAATTTAATATTTTAGTCAAGATTTGTTGGTGATATAGCTTCTGATCTTTGGTTTCCACAATTTAAATAAGTAAAGACAAAAACAGGGTGAGACTGAATTTATATCTCAGTAGCATAACGCCATAAAATCAAAGAAATTGATTCGTAACTAGGAACGCTACCTGCAAGAACTTGCTTATGAATGTCATGCACCATGGCCATGGTTTTAACAGGATCAAAACAAGGATGCCCATTAGTTTTTCCTTTTGTTACTGTCCAATGATATGAACATTCCGTTTACCTACACCTAATTTCTTTCGAAAGCTTTTGATTTCCATTGCAAAATCATTTTACACTTTATTATTTTTCTCTCCAAATATTGTTATCCTCCATTGTTCTAAGTTCATACAGCTGAGGAAAAAATGAATAAATTGTATAAAAGATAACATCAGTATCAAATCCATTGTTCCTACCTTTAAAACCATTTATTTTCTGGCAAAAATAGCTTGTTTTGTTTAAATGTACCTAAATTAAAATCCATATTTTGTGGTCTTTAGTTCGTCTGCTGATATAAGATGACTGCACCAAAAAACTGTGCCCTTACATCATGCACTTTTTAGAAATCCCTCCAATTTAGGAGCACTAATAATTATGTTTCAGTCTTTAGCCCACTAACAACCCAGATATATAGTTGTTTTCATCAACACTGGAAAATATTGCCATAATACCTTAGAAATAAACCTGCACAACTTTAGAGCATGCATGATTTTAGAGCACTCGGTGATAAGTAGCTCTACCAAAATTTCATTTGTTATGCTATGTCTTAAAGTTCAACAATAATTTGATTGTAGGTGCACTTATGAGGACAAAACTTTGGCCTTTCTGGTTAATTTCCAATATTTCTGAGCTTTATGGCATGTAATGGAAACATGTATGGATGATAATTTGATGTCCTAATCTCAGAGGTTAAGATGGTGTCAAAATTAGCAAATAGTAATTACAGTCTCCACAGAACTGACATTTTGTTTGTCGACATTACATATACATTTGTGATGTTTTAATGAATTAAACTTTGTTTGAGATCAAATGATAATTTTAGGAGTAATTGCCATTACTAATTACTAATGTGATGTCATTGATTGGCTGTTTCAGTGATTGAAAATGCATGCTGCACACAACATTTCAGGATTAAAAAAACAACAACCAAAATAAGATTTTCAAAAAATGTGAAATGTAAATGTAACCATTGAACTGTCTATATTGCTATAACTTCCATTGCCTTGTAAAGGGTTAGTGCACATGTGCGTTAATCAGTTTGCTTTGCATGAAAATGGAAATTATGTGTTACCTAGGTATTGAAACCCTCCCCCTTTTAAAAAATTCCTGTATCACATATGTGCAATGATTATTTTTTAGGAAGGATGTCTGAGGGAACCAGAACATCACAGACACAATGGAGGGACTGGGTTGGGGAGTTATTTACCCCCACTTTAGATGTAGAAGTGGAGGAATTGTTAGGGAATGTAGAAGATGATAGTCCTATACAGTCTAAAATTAAACATGTGGCAGCATTTGATCCAGAGGCCATAAAACAGGTGTATGAACGGGTACGGGTCATGATGGCTTTAGATGAAGAGATGAAGAAATCAGATAAACAGAGGAAACAGGAAGAAAGTAAGTAAACTACAGACATGTTGAAAGTTTAACACAAGTCTAACAAACAAGTGCCTATCAGCTACTTATATTGGCTATTAGTTAGTTAGATATACTGGTACTTTAGCTGATTTTCTATAGTTGCTATATACCCCTTGGCAGCTAACTATCCATATCTCAGCCACTCTGCAGCCAAGCTTTTACTCCCTTGCTTTAGTTCAGGGTTAAATTTTCGACAGGTCTCTACTGTATAGTCAAACTGGTCTTAATAGTCCATCTTTATATGGATTTCTCTGGCCACTCACATGGTCTGGCAAAAGGACCCATTCCAATTGCCAAAAACCATACATTTCCCCAAATTTGTAGGTAAAACTCCTAAATCGACTCTGCATAAACGTTGGGGGTGGGTGGGGGGACTCTATAAAAGTAAAAGCCTAGCCTTTATATCTTTATAATAACTTGCATTTACACATATGGTCATTAAAACATCAAATTGAGAGGGTAAATAATAGTACCAGTATCTTCTTTTCATTTTTCTAAAATATGGATTTTGTCTAATGATTTTTCCAAATTTGATTCCCAAACTTCCCTGAAAAATCCCTGACTTATTTACCTAATTCTATTTGTTACTATCATCAAATAAAGCCCTAATTTCTTTTCAGGGATAAGCAAACTGGGTACATTTGGGCATTTGTCACCAAAAGATGATGTGTCATCAAACATGCTTAATTTTGTAGCTCAAAGGTCAAGATCACAAAATAAAATCTTACAAATTATTGAATTTAAGCATTGTTTTTCGTATCTGGTCTGTGTCTTCTACACTCCATAATAGACCTGGATCAAACCTGGTACAGTTATGATTACCAAAAAGACATGAGCTATGTTCAGCTATGTACCTGGTTGTTCAAAACTTTAAAGGTCTAGCTAACAATGGTAAAAATCTTAATTTTTTTTTTTCTTTAAATATTTTAAATGTTTTATTTATAAATAGGTATGCTAAAAACCATGCTACAGTGTATATATGTGTGTGGGTGATATTATTAACATAATTTATCATGTCTATGGAACCATATACACCTGATTAAGTCAAACCAAACACTTGTTAATGATTGCCCAACCTTCAATGTACCAGTTACAGAGGAAGAGCTTTCAGTACATTTATAAAATGTTACCTAGATATAATATATTGTTTGTAGTATATTAACAATTCTGACACAAAATTATTTAGAAATTATTTGGATGGTAGCTGATGGTCAGATAACTATGTTGGATAAAGTGCATGTGATATTGATTTTCGTGATGTCCCTCTGGGTCATGACTTTTCTGTCAGATACAGCAGCATTGGCTATACATGACATTTGTGAGAGAGTATGATTAAAATATTATAATATGTTAAAAGTGTTATACATGATCTAGCAGTGGTTTTAATAAAGTCAGCAAGGTGTTTGATTTTATAATTTACTGATCTAGGTTTCCACATGCATGTATTTAATATAATTATTAGCCAAATTTTCCCTAATTTAATGTAGTCCCTTTTCATAAAGTTGCTAAAATAGGCTACTTTTTGAGAGAATTTCTCACAAATTAGTAACCAATGGTGATTTTGGCTACTAGGAATGAATAAATAAAGGATAACTATACAGCATTATATCTCTTCTTGATATCTTGCTAATTTCATCAGCTGATTGTAATTTCAAAATTTCTAAAAAAAAAAAAAAAAATTAATTTTGAAACACGAAATATTAACTAAATTCACACAAAATACTAAGTAATTTGGATAAAGAGTAACATAGACCTGTGTTTGATCAAGAAAATCTGTACATCATTACATGGTGACAACAGGTATAAATGCCAGTAGAGTATAGAATTTGTGGTCGGTGATGTTAGAGATTTGACAAGAATTATGATCGTGAAGTAAAAGTTTTTTTTTCAACAATACTTTAGAATAGTATATACAAAAGTAATTAAAATAAAAAACAAACTGTTCTTTCGCCAAGCTTTCTACATTTAGAAGGTCCTTTTGGGAGTGACTTAAAAATCGATGTCCCATGTCATGGCAGGGATGGCACGTTAAAGAACCCTCTGTGTACATTACCCTGAACACACTGAAGATCATTAAATGAGATGATTTAGAAATAAACTGATAAACTTAATCATGTGAATGGACATTGGACATATTTTACTCTTTTACACAATTTATTTCGCAATTTTCAAACTTAATATCAGATTCAATTCTTAAATAATTATAAGGGAATGAGTTCAAGTGGCTAGATCGACTGTACTACATGTAGTTTTTCTAACAATATTTGTAACTTTTTTGAGATATTGTCAATTCTAGTATTCTACTGCTAAAATACATATGTTGGTTTTATATCTACCATATTAGATAAAGAGTGATCTCCCTTTGAGGTGAGAGTCTTGAGTTCTTGTTGACTATACTGCTTTAATACAACTGTTGATTTTCTAACTACCGGTACCATATTAAATCAAGAATTATCTCCCTTTCAGGTGAAGGTGTTATTGAAGAGGAAAAGAAGACTGTTAAGGAGAAAGAAATTAATTTAAATGATTCTTGTATCTGGGATTCAAATGAGATCGGCATACTGCGACATGTGTTTAAAACTGTAAAGGAGGAAAATACGAAACTAAACGTCAGAAACAGAGAACTAGAAAAGCGTAATTTATACCTAGAGACTAAACTTAGCTCGTTAACAGGTGAATATGATAACGAGAAAAAAGAGTTAACAGAAGCACAAAAAGCAAATAAAAGATTGAAAATACATTGTGGTGTGTTACAGAATGAACTAGACCATGCAAACGCCAAAGCCACAGCAATGGAAGAAGTGTTTAAGGAACTACAAGAAGAAAAAAACAAACTAGCGAAGGAGGTTCACGCTTTGCGAGTCGGAGCCGATAAAGAACGGTTAGATAAGAGTAGACTTCAAATGAGGTTAGACACCTTACACCAGGAGGTCACCAGCGAAAGGATGGTCGCTGAGGAATCCATTAAAATTAAATTCCAGTCTATTGTTATGAAACTTAAACTGAAAAATAAAGAATTGTCTAATGAGTTAGAAAATGAGAAGCAACTACATAGCACAACTCGAAAAGCTCTAGATCATTTACGACAACATTTCGCAAGTTTACCTCTAAACCATATAGTACCTCCAAAAGCTGTACAAAATGATCAAGTTAGCCAGTTTGATTATTCCTGATGTTAATTAACATAATATATAAACTAGGACATGTATATACAGATATTGTATCCTCAGACTGAATATTTTATAGTACCAGTATTAGGGGTGTCACAATATGTTCATAGCTTACTACAATATATTGCAATCTAAGAAGAGTGTATTGCAATACTTACCACATTATATTGCCTTTAAATATCTTTTGTCTCTATATTTTGCTGTGAATAAACATTTTATTGGTAATTAATTCATACTGTGACGGCATCACATGGATGCTTATGTATGTATGATATACTATGACTTACAAACGCCTGTGTGACAGATACTTTTTTTTGCGTAAAACAGGTAAACATGAATGAATTCAGTTTTATACTTTTATGTTATAAAAAAGAGACGGAGAAAATATGGATAAAACAACTGATTTTCAAAAGCTGTGAAAATATCATGAAATACCGGTACAGAGCAATCGTATGGCAATACAATACAATTTTTATTAAAATTGCAATATACCAGTATATCAGTATATAGTGACACCGCTAACCGGAATACCATTTGTAGTCTAGCAATTCAATGTTATAAATAAATAATTTGACAAATAGACATACATAGAACTGATATCTTTGTAAAATTTTGTTCAAAGTCAAAACAAAATTTTTTAAGGCAATTCATTGATGTCATAGAATATTATTTGTCTCTTTCTAAAAAAAAAACAAACAGGATGTATTATGATAAGATATTGTGTATCGGTCAATCTGAAATGGCTGGTCCAGTCTATTCCTACGACACAGTTGAATATATCTTTATTAAACTTGATATTTAAGTTTACCAGGATATGGCATTGTGTGCACCAGAAGAAGAGATAACTCTGTGCATATTTCTCAGAGTTGTGCCCCTTTGTACATTTATCTGGCCTACTCCTCCAACACTGCTGAACAGAACAGGACATATTATGGACTACAGCCCCAGTTTTTGTTTCCAATTTACATGATACTATTTAAACACCTTATCAATAGTCTTTCACTTATATTGAGGTAGTCACTTCTTGGATTGTAGAGGAAACCAGAGTGCCAGAAAAACCTCTCCCCTTCACCAAGTGAACTGACAATCTTTCTCACACTAGGATCTGCTCGAGTGGGATACAAACCTAGATGACAAGAGTTGAGATGAGTAATGTTGTTTTAAGTCCCAGTCAAGAATATTTCACTTGTATCGAGACGTCACCAGCTATAGGCGAAGGTGCAGAAATTTTGCCTGTGCATTGCACTGATGGCATTATACAGCAGGGTTCTTTATCGTGCCAAGCCTACCAAGACACAGGACCGCGTTTATTTCAAGTTCCCATCCGAAAAAAACATGACTTTCATTTCACAATGCTGAGTGCTTGGCGAAAAAACAGTCACTATCCACTTTCAAGTCTTGGGTCAGACCCAGTCTAGGTTCAAACCCATGGCCTCTCACGGAGCGAACACTCTACCAACTGCTACCAGTCGGCAAAAGGTGCACTGATTTGTAAGCACATGCGTTAGATAACCAGGCTTGTGAGGCCCCTGGTAAATGAGATTTACTTCACTGTGTAAGGGTTTACATGTTTTGTAAATATTATATAACCACTCTCTTTATAGCAAAAATGCTTGAGCTGTAATCTAAAATGTCATTTCCATGAAAGTAATTTATAGTTATAGTATTTTAAAGAATTTTAATGTTTTATTTAAGATAAGAATATAACAAGACTAGCCTGACTTTGAGTCATGACAGGTACTGGCTTGCACTTTTTCAACAAAAAATATCCACTTTTTATTTCAAATTAAATCATTTTAAGTTTTAATTCTGTCAGCACCTGAAGGAATTCCTATAGATTAATCCACCAGCTGCTGTTTGTGAAGTTAGTTATGAGAATTAATACAAATGTAAAATACATACCTACTTGCTTACATATGTAAGAACCTGTATTACAAGAACACCTTCTGGGCCTGGCCATTTAAAGCTTTGATAGTTCTACCAGCTAGTTAGCAAAATTTGTGTGTGGTATATATAGAGGATTGGGCACAATAGGTGGCCAGATAGCTAAGTTAATAGAGTGTCCCGGTTTGGCTGCTGCAGATTTACCTTTCCTGTTACAATTGAAGACTTGTCCGAGCCTGGGAAATGGCTGACCAAGAGGTTGGTCACAGGGTGAAACCTAGTTGTTTCAATTCAAAGAAGTTGAATTGAAAAAAGGAATAGAGAAAAAGGCGGAACGGGCTCGATATGTAGCTGGGTGGCTCAGACACTAGAGCTTCATGCTAGTATTTTGAAGGTTTGGGGTTTGAACCCCTGGTTTAGCTGCTGCAGCTCTCCCTTTTCTGTAACATATATAAGACAACACGGGTAGTTTTAGAATTAGTTTTTCAGTGCAAAAGAAGCAATCTGAAAGCTTACCTATCAGCGACCTATTTTCAATTCATAATAACAAATATTGTTTGTGAAATTAGTTTGTGTATATGTATCTAACTAAAACAAATAAATCTGTCCAGATTATGCTTGATATAGAAAGATTCTACTGTCCAAAATTTGTTTGGTATAGATCTAGGTTCCATTATCTTCTGTTTAGGGGACTTTAACCCCTTAATATTCAAGGCTTATAAAAGAGGCATTGTTAATATTTTGTGCCAGTTTTGTATCCTTTTACCTGACCTCATGTTCTCTTAAACTACAGTCAAACCTGCCTTAAAGGCCACCTCTATATAAAGGCCACCTGTTTATAAAGACCAGTAGAACTGTATCCCAATTGCTCTTTATTCATATTTGAACCTGTATACAGTAAAACGCATTTATAACGAAGCCTTCGGTACTCTATTTTTAACTTCCTTATAAAGCCATTTCGTTATATTGTTATACTGTATATAGACTTATATAGAGCAGCGTCCGGGGTCAATATTTCACTTCGTACTATCCATGTATTTGTTGTAAGCATGTTTGTTATATTCATGTTTTACTGTATAAAGGCCACCTGCCCAAAAGCCACTTTTCCTGGTTCCCTCGGGTGGCCTTTATAGACATGTTTGACTGTATTAGGTTGTCTTGGTAAAAGACAATGCTACATGAAAAAAACAAACATCTAAAATAACAGTGTTTTAAAATACATGTATGTTCTTTTTATTATATTGCTGTTTTTAGTTAGCTTTGTAGTATAGTAAAATGCATTTTCAATGAGTGATTTTACAATACGATTCTACTTGGTATAGTTTTGTAGCTGTACGGCAATATAATTAATTAAATTATCTCCCTTGTTGCTGATTGATTAAATAAATGGAGTTTCTATAGGCAAAAAAGGCTGTCAGCATCAACTGCTCACCAGGGAATTAAAAGTCTATATCTAAATCTACTTGACCAGTAATCACACTCCTGGAGTTTCATTTTGTAAATTGTGTCTTCTATTCTCTGATTTTATAATAGAAGTCCCTTATTGATTTTAACACTTTGTATATATAACTGGAGTGTTATCAGTCTGCCAATGTGTGCAGACAAACAACATTAACCTGTCGGCTTGACCTTTCATTAGGAATATTCATATAGAAGGATCCACCCACTATATGGGTAATATTAGGATTTGCAGTCATGTATTAATATTATACAATGTACATGATTAGTGTTCTCATAGTGTACACGAAATAAACAAGTGTGATCCCTGTACATAAATGTCCTCATCCACATTAAACTAAAGGTCAAGCGGACTGGTCAGTGTTGTTTGCATATACATGTACGTAGAATGACATGATAGAATTTTGCATATCTGATTGTTATTTTTAAGTCTCTCTGTAGACAATTTAAATAAATAATTTACATACTTGTCTGCAATGGAGATTTAAAAAATTGCATTACTCATATTTGAGTCTATGAGAAACTGGCCTTTATTTATGCAAGTTAAAATACAATCAAACTTGCCTTAAAGGCCACCTCTATATAAGGGTCACCTGCTTTTAAAGGCCATTAAAATTTAATTTCAAATTCTCTTTATTCGGGTTATTAGAACCTGTATATAGGGGCCACCTACCAGAGTAACAAAAAGACCACTTTTATTGGTTCCCTTGGGTGGGCTTTATAGATAGGTTTGACTAGCATTTAATGAGGAGACTTTCTAGCTGTTATTAGCAGGTGTCTTTTTTACACAGGTGATCTATAAGACAGGAGCTGTCATCAAGGATACAGACAAAAAAGGTCGTCGCATCAACTGCTCACTGGGGAATTAAAAATCCATATCTAAATCTACTTGACCAGCAATTACCCTCCTTGACCTTCATTTCGTGAATTGCATCAATTATACAGTTTATACAGGTTCCTAAAGTAAAGCTACCAGACATTGAAAGAAAGCTTTGATGAGTGACATTCCAGTGAATTTTCTTCCGATAGTGAGTGGTGAGATTAGGAAATTTCGCATTGAACTCTTTTATATATAATGAGATGATTTATTTAATAAAAAATATTTTAGCTGTCCTAAGAACTAATTGTCATGTCCAAACCCACCCAACCAACCACCTACATTGTCTGCATCAGCATCCAATGTGAGGTAACGTCTATAAAATAGTGCATTATACAGGTGCCACAAACTGTTTGGTGACAATTAATCCTCTGATTAAAATTTTAATTGTACATACAATGTATTTATCTGTGGATAGTAATAATAAAGTACTTCTTCATTTAAGTGTTACAGTACATTTAAAAACTAAAAAATTTATATGCAAATATTACAAGCTTCTTTTTAACTTTTTATATACGGCCACATATTCCAAAAAATAGATACTGGTACATTGTTGAATTTAAGACTTTTTTTTCTTGTTGATAATTTATTGGCGATAAAATTAACTTAGTATCCTGTAATCATATTTAATTTCGCATGTATTTATTTTCGAGGTAAATATATATAAAATTGAGACATTTCTACGTAGTTTAATTTTTACATTTTTTTAAATGTGCACAATTACACAATAAGCATAATACGATTTCACTCAAAACGAACTTAGCGAAATAAGCAAAAATTATACACTACCAAAATAAATAGGTTTAAAGTATTACAAAAAATAAATTAAAGATAATTTAAATTGACATAAGTGAAATTATCTCGTTCCATGCTGGGGGTAATAAATTATGACAAGGCTTGAAACTCTACTGTACTTCATACAGGCAGGCTAAAATTTCTAAATATCAAGTTATTAAAATAAATTAAAGGTTGACAGTATTTCTAAAATCTGAAAGTAATCAAAATTGAAATTACCTGATGCTGTTGCCAGTAATGTAGGGAAAATTAAATAATAAACTAAGATGGACGCTCTAAACAGCTTCATCCTTCTACAAGTTCTGTCTCTTACAAGCCCTCACTGAACAGAATTGTTACTGACAAAGACTCACTGAACAAAATTATAACTATATCATTTTTAAAAATAAAAATTTCAAATAAATTAAAAGATAAAAAATTCCTCCCCAAAACTGGAATGATATTGCAACATCTTGCAAGTTAAGATACATTTAATTTTATCCTATACATTTTTATATGATTGCAGAAGGGGATAATATAAATTTGATCTGTAGAAAAACTGTCGCCAATATTAAAATTAAAATTATAAAATTTCTGTTTAAAGTTTTTTATTGTGTTGACCTTGCATTTACATAGAAGACTAAGGATAGAAATTGAAAATCATACAGCTCAACAGTTGAACCTGTCTGAAAGACCATCCCTATACAGCAAACCTGTCTTAAAGGTCATCTTCCCATAAGGGTAACTTTTATTGGTTCCCTTGGGTGACCTTTATAGACAGGTTTGACTGTAAATAACTAGTTTTACAAGAATACATAACTATCACATGTAGAACAAAGATTAAATGCTATGGTATGTTATGGTACAATGTACTGTATAGTTGCTTTTATTCACTTGGGATTTAATTTGGCTATATTCGCGGTTTGACTGAATAGCACGAAATCAAATACCAATTGAATATTTTCATGTAACATTCATTTAGCTTAGACTTAGATAATCTGACAGAAAATTGTTTGCACTTTCCACTGTACTGCAAAATTTTATACCCGTGAATACTTTCCAGTGTCTGAACCACAAAATTTTATCCCTGCAGAATTAAACAACTATACAGCAACTACTGGATTGACGTTTGAATTATATGGGCAGGTAGCCTTTATATACAGGTTCAAATAATATGAATAAAGAACGATTGGGATACAATTCCATTGGCCTTTATAAGCAGGTGACCCTTACATAGAGGTGGCTTTTAAGGCAGGTTGGACTGTATAGTTTTATATTAGTGAATTGATACATTGTATAGGCAAACACTTTGACCTGTCCGCTTGACCTTTCATTTAAATATTTATCATGGACAAAGTACATCTATGTACAGGGAGCTCAGGTGTTTGTTTTGTATACATTATGAGATAAACTAAACTTATAGAGTAAACCTGTGCATTGTGTATATATAAACTTAGACTTCAACATTACCCATGTATTGGATGGATCCTCTTATATGAAAGGTCAAGCGGATAGGTCAATGTTGTTCGCCTATACCTGTTGTGTAACATCACAAATTATATTTTTATAATATTGTAAACATATTTCTGTATTTATGTACCAGTAAATAAAGAAATTTATATTTTTGAGTATGAATAATGCCTTATTCATTTTCAAGTGGGATTTACCAAATTTTCTTCATTTTTTCCATGATCAGAGCCTGGTTGTTTGAAGCTATATTAAATAGTTAGTGAAAATGAAATATATTTTAGAACCAGTCATTTTGCAACATACATGTTATATATATAAAAACAATATCAACATAAATTACTTTAGACTGGTAATAGTTGAGTTGAGTGAAGTAATGGAGGTTTAGGCCCAGTCAAGATTCTTTCATTTATATCAAGGTGGTAAGTACAGGGGTGGTGGAGGAAACTTAAGTACCCCGAGAAAACCACCAACCTTAGCAGCAAGCAAACTGACAAAGTATTCTCACACTTATATCTGCCCCCATTAGGACTTGAGTCTAGGCAGGTGAGATACTAGTACAAGCTGACCAATTAGACAGATTTATCCATTTTTGAGAGATTTGTACCATAAAAACGTATAAACAGACGAAAAGGTCAAATTAGACAGATTTTCCAAATTTGACAGTTTTTTTTAAATTAAAACCACTAAAAATTCGGACTTTTGTATAGAAATTGTACCAAAATCAAACACTTAACGATAAAAAAGTATCTAAGTGACAACTTTGTGCATTAAAAATGTACCGATCTGGACATATTATTAAAGGATTTGATTGGTCAGCCTGCTAGAATCCTAAAGCATGCACTTTAGTCACCAAGGTCACTGATAAAAGTAATTTCATATATCAACATTTTCACATTACTTTACAAAAGATGGATCTTAACACATAGTCAACCCTGTCTATAAAGGCCACCAAAGGGAACCAGTTACAGTGGCCTTTATTGGCAGGTGGTCTTCATATACAGGTTCAAATTATGAATAAAGAAAAATTGGAATAAAATGCTACTGGCCTTTATAAGCTGGTGGTCATTATATAGAGGTGGCCTTTAAGTCAATACAAGTGTATTTCTTTTCCATTCTTGCATCGAGACAAGCACTGGTTTTGAGGTCGCGGTGGCCCAATGGATAAGAGGTCACTCTAAAAATTCAGGGTCTCTCATCACTGCGAGTCCAAGTCTTGCTCAGACCACATGTGGGAAAGTGAATTTTTCTTGCTGTTGGCCTTTACTGGTATCAGTATAATAGACTGGGGGAGTGGTACACTTGTCTGCAGCATACTGACTGTGAGCTAGCACCTTAAAGTCCACCCCCCTCCCTTATGCTTATACGACATTAAGCAACATTCAACCAACCAAACAACCAACCAACAAGCTCTGGTTTTCCAGAACTAATTGATTTTACACTTTTACTTGACGTGATTAATTAAATATACAGACACTTTCTCATTAAAATTGATTTATTTTATGATATTAATCATACTAGTATACATATTTTGTATCACAGTATATTCTTCATTCAGTAAAAAATAAATCTAACAGATCAACAGTATGTCAACCTCAAATTACAGATATATCAACTACTATAAATACTATAAATTAGGAAATTTGTATGTCCGTTCATTTTGCTCAAGACATTGTGGTCATGTTAATCTGTTCACAATCAGTAGTGACTGTACAGCGAGTTAGTCACGGATCAAGTGGTGTGCTGGGGAATCCATTTTAAATATCCACATTATTTTGATTAATGTACTTTTGATTTTTTACTTATGTGAAGTCATTAAAAACTTTCCTAATTTATAGTAGTTACACATAGTCATATCTATATATATTCTGTGGCAATGCAAAATTTATCATTTTTACACACATCTTGTTTCTCACAAAGCAGATTAAATATCTTCACCTTGAAATACCTTTTTATATATGTATTGTATGAATGAGTTTGGAATGTCCATATTTTCTAACCAACAGAAACAAAAGGGATATGAAATTGCTGATAAAATTCAATCAACCTACCATCTTACTATACCATATATTACTGGAATATGTCAATTAAATAGTAAATAAACATACCAGAATATACAAGTGGAAAGAAGCTACCTTTAAAGGTTTATAAAGACCTGGGATGTGTTTGTTCCCATTAACTTATATTGGGAAACTTTCCTATGGTATTATTTATGCATTTACTGGTTAGCATCACCACTTAAAAAACTGTTCTTGCAAAATTTTTTATTTGAAGTTTGATACATGTATATTGAACCAACAGCCACCCAACAATGCAAAAATAAAGAAGTACATAAATTAATTGAAATGTCACTTTCTGCGTTTTCAGATCTACAGTTTGTCATTTGAAATCTTTACAGCTTCCTTTGAGTGGTCATTCATTATATAAACACATATGATATTGGAGTTTAAAGCACTTATAGTAACAAATGATAAAGAACATTGTGTAGTGAAAATCCAAAACAAAAAATAAAACAATGCTGATTTTAAATGCACTAACACACTGAGGTTATACTGTTGAGACAAGCACCGATAAACAAATAAATCATTGTAAATAAAATATAACAAACTTGTGCACCAACTACATCTACATCTATATAACACAACTAACTTGTATAGAGATTTCATAATGATTAAAATCAAAGCAGCATTTCTTCAATTTTAATCTGGAACAATGACTTGATCACCAACCAATCTCAATTTTAAATCTGGACATTTGAAACATGAACAAAGTCATATATATCTATTATGTATTTTAAAGGTTTAAGACTTTGCATTTGAGAATACACAGGGCTAAAAAACACAAAAATCCTGTTATAAAAGATATTTAAATTATAAGCACTGAAACATTTATTGAAAACATATTATTTGTCCAAGAGATCATTAGCCTGATAAAAATAAAAGGCTCAAAAGAAAACTCTTGTGGGTGATCTCATTAATTCCTTGAAAAAGTGAATTTTTAGAGCATCACTGCAGTGTATGATAATAAAAACATTGCTGAGATTTCGAATCCTGCACCAAGTAAAACACAGATATTGCTGTAAGTATTATATATATTCTTTATATCTCATACAGAAAAACCCTTCACTAATTATTCTATCTTTCATATCATCAATGACGGGAAAATCAGCTGGATGGAATAAAGTAATGTCTAATAAACATTTTACTGAACATATGGCAAAATCATGGTCAGTTTGTTAATTTGCATAGCGGCCATATTAGATTCATGATATGGTTGAAATATAAAATACTTCATATAGCCCAGCGATGATAAATCGCTCGTGTACGAGTTTTCTCGACAAATAGGATAAAATTTGCTGATACATACTTTGACTGTACACCCCCTGGCATTGTTTGGGTGGCAACAACATAAATTTACTAGATTAAAAACCGGCCATTTCAAATTTAAAACCCGAAGCGTGTTATAATTGAGTTCTCATTATAAAACATGGTAATTTCATTCAAAACCTAAATTTTCTGCAAATTCGAAGCACAATTTCAAGTATAAAACTAAAGATCGTACTCGATTTGCTGATGGCACCGGTGACTTCGGAAATTGTACCACTAGAATATAATGTCCTTCTTCTGTGAAGACGTGATAATTTTCGGACCAGGTTATTTGAAAAATGGATATTTTGCGTTACCGGCATCACGTTTGAATGATGGCACGTTCAAAACTTTGCTCATGAATATTAATGAGTCATGGTCACATGATTGTTAGCTCATGAATAAATTGATCACCATTGTGACATATGAAGTCATATTTAGAAGTTGAGCTGGGGCAACAACCCAAAACTCTTCATAGTGACCCTTGACTACTTGGTCACCTATCTCCATCTTTGTATGGAAATAGTATGCACATTTAATGAAAACAAGTTATAACTGAAATGGGATGCCATTTCAAAAGTGTCTCCCAAATAGACCCTACTAGGAAATCTATATTTTCCCATCCATGTGCATGGTTAAAATATGAATAGCTAAAGGTACATCTACTTCACCAAAAGATTTTTCCTGTGAAGTTTCATAAAGACCTGTTGAACAATTTTCAATAAAATGACAAACAAAATGATGGTGGAAGAAATGAAGTAAACATTACATGTCCCCCACTCCGTTTAAGGGATATAATAAATATGTGATATAAACCTAAGTGTGTGTTCTTTACTATGGTATTTGTGACTAGAGTATCTGTATTTGGAGGAATATAAAATGTTTTTTTAATAATACATGTATATCTGCTTTCAGATAAATTGAGATTCTACATTCCATTTACTTAACTACAGAAAATATACTACAAAAAAAGTTTTACACTTGGTTTAACAGTTTCAAAAATAAATCTTTATTTACACTGCTGCATTGGAGCAGACTTGACCAAATCTATTCTAGCAACACTTTCTAGACTATTTTTCGTCTGGATTTCCTGGAAAGTCGCACAGGTGGACACTATTCGTCAAATCACATCATTTTTTGGTGGGATTAATTTTTGTTTTTTTTTAATCTTTTTTTAAATAAACATGCATGTTCTTATAAAAAATTTACGGTGGGATTAATAAATAATAAATAACAAAAAATAATAATAAACATATTAATGACGGTGGGAGTAATTTAAATTTTTTTTTTCACATTTAACAAAAAAATTATTGCTCGAGAATTATTTCATCTTTAATTACTAACTTATTATTACATATACACTTGCAGAATAAATTAATATGCAAATCATCTAAACAAAACCCTGCAAGTTCTAGAGTCTTGTGTAAACCTTTCATAATGTATGTCAACTAAATATTGACTATCCTACATAAGCCTAACTTATTTGTCCATTCTTGAGAAGTTCCGTCTCCAAAAGGCTTTACATTCATATATAAAAATATAGAAATGCATTAACAATGCTGTTTGTAACAAAATTTACTATAAAAATATTATTTGTCATCACAAATTAACCTGTCTATTTTACACTAACGAAATAACTTGCATTTCATGTAATAACAGACCATGTCCTCCTTTGTCCTGGCATCATGCCCATTCTTCTCATCTACCTCCAATCTCTCCTATATTTTGATTTAAAAAGTTGTGTTAGCCAGCAATATGGGTCAAATGCCAATATATATTGTAAGTGACCTGTTTTAGTCAGCACTAACCAATTTAATCAATCCCATTTACTATAGTAACTGAAGGAATTTGCATATTTTTATCAGTGCACCAGTTTTTTATGCAAAGTCCAAGAACATCTACATTAATTTATATTTTAATACAGTCTAATGCCAATATAAACTGTAAATAGTTGTTATTAGTTAACATTTATCAATTTTAAAATTTCCAAAGTAACAGAATTTGCATAATTTTTTTTCCAATGCATCAGGATTTTTTTTTTGTGCACAATCCAGGTCATCTACATGTATATATACATTTTAAAACAGTCTAATTCCACTTTAGATTGTAAATGGTTTTAATTGGTCAGCACTAAACAATTTTAACATTTCCATTTAACAGTCTGATCTGACTGCGATAAATGCTCAGAAAAAAATGCTAAGATATATATTTTACACTAGATGTCTTCTATCACGAGGTAACAGATTTTCTTCCTCCTCTATACATCAGTGGACTTTGTAATGTTGGTTCTTTGGCTTTGTAATGTTCATTAAAGTCTAATCTAAAACTAAGGAATCGTAAGTTGACATCCTGGTGTGATGTTACCATGACTAAGAACTGTTGTACCATATCCTGATGAAATACGAAAAATAGAAATGATTGAATCAGGACTCTGGTTTAGGTATGGGAGAGATGTCATTCTAAGAATCACAGAGAGTCATCAGAAAAACAGCATAGCTTGCCTTTACACAAGTCTATCTCAAAAACCTTTAACCACAAACAGAATAGTCACCTGCATATACATGTAAGTCTATATAAAAACTTTAACAATAAATTTCAAATACTGGAATCAGATGCTAATGCTGGGAGTATGAAATAAGCTCTTCTGAACTATGTGCAAACAAGTCAAAAAAATTTTAATGGAAAACAATTTGCTATTTGTTTACTAAAAGGTACAATTGACGATCTTACTTTAAATAACTAAAAAACTTAACATGTGATTGTTAATCTAAGGTATATCATTTGTATGTTCATTGGAGATTTTAAAAAAAATTTCACTTTAACTTTTTCGCCTTCTGAGGTCCAAAGGGGACAAAACTCTTTCATTTGTGCAAATCTGAAAGTCTTTAACCAAGACATGATATTCTGAAGTTTCATTAAATATGGCTGCATAGTTTATGATAATTTTTTTAAATTTTAACTGTTATCGCATGGCAGGCAGTAGACAACGGACAGTAAACAATCACAGTAACTTATCTGAGCTAAAAACATCCATTACCTGGTATGACTGAGACAGAACTATTAGTTTGGCTCTAGTTGATGGAATTATATTTTTCATAAATTCAATTCTTCTGACTCTTTCATCATCTTCCTCAGTCTGAGTTACACCCCAATCACCCTGATAACAAAATATCAAAACATCAACTACTGTAAACATATTTATTTTTGTGATGTACTAATTTTCGCTTATTTTGCAGTTGTTTGTTTTGTGTGAAAAGTATATTATGCCTATTGTATTGTAGTGCATATTTCAAAAACGCAAAAATTCCTTTACCGTGAAAATAAATACATGCAAAATTTAATATGTTTACAGTATATAATCATTCTCTAATTACATTAGCAAGAGCTGTAGGAAAATATTAAGTGGTGCAAAAATGGTATGTAGCAGGCTTTCAATGTGCATGTACAGTAAAACTTTGACTTATCGCCAGCGTTTAGTCAAACTTTGGCATCATAAAAGGGTTTGGCAATAAATTGAAAAGGGTTTTTAAAGAGAAATAGAATAGATTTTTAGACTTCAAAATAGTTTGACAATAAGAGAGATGGCAATGAAATCAATGGAGATTATGATAACATTTTACTCTGTATGATAGTGTTGCTTTGTTTCTGTTCACAATGTAGTCTTGAATACAAGACTTATGATGCTTCACATGTTTGCAGCTGTAATGGAAGGGACCTGACTAATATTGATAATCAAACTTATAATTTAATGATAAAATAAAAATAAAATTATTATAAATTTCTTACATTTTTATATACATTAGGGAGTTGTTGCTTAAATGTTTTGTAAAATAAGACTTATTTTATGAATTTTTAAATGTCCATATTTATGGAACTTTGGTTGTAAAAAATGGAATGATTGCCAAGTTTTTACTTGTTGTATATCATGTTCTTGTTTACTTTGGCTGTTGTCAAATACACGTTTTTCTGTTAAACTAGACCATTTAACTTCATCACTTGGAGTATGATCATACATACCTCTTTTGTCCGTTTCTCCTGTGCCTTTTCAAAATGTTGTCTTGCCATTAATTCATCCGAGGCCTCCTGATAAAAGTTCTCCTGAGCTATCTGGAAGTCAATTATCAGGTCAAATATTGTTCTTAGCTGTGTTAAGATGCTCTGGAAAAGAAAATAGTAACAAAATATATACACAAATATAAACAACTCTCAATCAAGCTTCTTCACCATTTTACAAGACAAAATTTTAAGCATATATAAAATAAGATACGAATATTCAAAATGTAACCTTATATTTCTAAATATCTTGAAAATTAACAAAATTATTAAGATTTAAAAATTTACCATATTTAAGTTCTTGAAAAATCGTAGTTATAGAAGGATTGTGAAACTAGAACCTGTCCTGCTGAACATTTAAAGACCAGGACTGGTAAAGCTGATCTTACCCTTGACTGTTCATCCAGCAGACATTTAGATATAATAGAATCTAAGAACACTTGATGTGCTGCTATGATATAATCTAAATCTTCAGCTTCTTTTACTTTAGTGACTAGCTCATCCCACGAACATTCCAAAACCTGTGTGTAAAGAAATAATACCAATTCAAATGTAAATCTACTTTTTCTGAAATTAATATATTTTTGTGATATACATGTACTTCTGAATCACAAAATAACAGTTCATAACATAGTAAATTGAGACCAAGTAGTATTGCCCGTCAGCAATATTTTGGTAGAGTGTTTATAAACATGGAAGAGTCTATATAATGTGGATAGGGATATATATAGGTTTGGTTGACAAATGAATGCATGAAGGCATGGACATATGTATATATGATAACACAGTATTAATACCTGTTGGTGTATAATAAATTCGCTCATCTTATAAACACTCTGCCACAATATCACTGATGAACTATAATTCTTTGGTCATACAGATAGATACATAAACAAGAAGCTTACGAGTGTGGCATGAAAAACATGCCCCTTGTCTTATCAGTGAGCAGGGAAACATATGCATATTCAGTTTCCTTTGAGTTTAAGAAGGATATAGGGATACAAAATAAAAAATTTCTACATCTAGGATAGCTGACATTGACCATATTGGAAATCTAGTCAAGCTCAAAATGTGGCATGCTCAACTAAGTCATATGCTATTATAACCACCAATTTCATCAAAGCCCTACAGATAAAGATACAAACATTTGTGGACATACACTTTGTTGTTCACTATGAATTGACTAGTAAGGAACCGATAATAAACATAATATTAAAGAATCTACACAGGAAAATTTTGTTTGTGAATTTCATGTAAATTGTGTAAAAAAATTCATGTTAAATTCACAAAACCAAAATTTGGCTGCATATAATGTGTAGATCTATGAAGTGGCATTTCAGTTATAGATTAATGACAACATAATTGAAAAGTGCTTGGAGTTGAGTTGAGTAATGGTGTTTAACGTCCCAGTCAAGAATATTTCACTTATATCGAGACGTCGCCAGCAATAGGCGAAGGTGCAGAAATTTTGCCTGTGCGTTGCGCTAATGGCATTATACAGCAGGGTTCTTTATCCTGCCAAGCCTACCAAGACACGGGACCTCATTTATTTTAAGTTCCCATCCGAAAGAACTGTGACTTTCATTTCGTAATGCCGAGTGCTTGGCGAAAAAAACAGTCACTACCCACTTTTTTACGTCTTGGGTCAGACCCAGCCGGGTTTCGAACCCACGACCTCCCACTTACGGAGCGAGCACTCTACCAACTGAGCTACTGAGGACAAGTGATTGGAGGTGACAGCAACTAAATGTTGATAGTGCATAGTCATCTTACCTCAAAATTGATATAATACTGGACTTGCTGTATAAAATGTACCATTTCACTGGCCAACACATGACATTGATGTAATATACTGGATAACTCTGTAAAACACCAAGTTCAATACTTCATTATTATATCAAAACAAGTTTTACAGTCAGAAAAATTTTCAAATTGAAATGATGCTTCAACAAGTTTCCTGGATTATCTATTTCAAAATCCAAAATTTTTACTAGTTCACTGCATTATAAGCATAAGCAAGAAACTAGAAAAACTGTAAAATACCCCATTCCTACATCCTAAGATCTGTTTTGCTACAAGTGACATCATATCAAAAAAATTATTTCGTGGATATAGATGTATATAAGTTATACAGGTTTTTTTGGCAGGTTACATGGCACCAAGAACTCTGTCAAAGATTTATATACCTCCAGTTGCATGATTGTCGCCAGCATAACTAAATTTCAATTATGTACAAATAATTTCCTTTTTAATGTTTTATGCATTTATGTACCATGGCAAATTACGAACATAATTCCATATACCCTGGTAAGTTAACTAATCGCTTATAAAAATGTCTTTGAAGTGTCACAAGTGTGCATATATTTTCTGGGTTTTTTAAAAAGCATCAAGTGCTTGGTTTTTCCATGCACTAGTCAGAACATATTGAGATACTAACCTGGTATTGGTCTAAGTTTTTTAGCATTGGACACTTGGTTCTTCCATATGATAGCCAGGATATATTCCATTCTTTTGGCTCTCCATAAAAAGTTAAATACTCTTAAATACATAATCATACACTCTGGAGTAAAAACCTACAACAAACGATAAAAGCTATATATGTGATCAAAGTTTCTTATGGAAGAACACAAAAATATACACAATTCCCCTACAAACCTACCCACTCTGAAAAATCTGGGCCCGGAGAGGACAAACCAACATTTTCTGAATGCCTAATTTATGTGCAATGAAAGGAGTAGGTATTTGAAGATGCCTCCAACACCCTGAACGTGAAAGTTTTTGCTTGTATATAATATAATAATATTTTGCTAATATAAGTCGCAAACAAAACCAAGTTCATGTCAAATAACTTTTGCGATTATTTTGTCCTTGTGAAACACGCAAAAGTTAATTGCAGTGAATAAAAGTTGGTTTACAGTAATGACATTAATGGGCAAAGATAGGATGGATAAATCTATTGTATGACTTACAGTTCTGATGGGTCCATCTACGTGGTAGTCCAGACTAAAAACATCCCATCCTGTATCTCCTGGGGATACCTAAAAATAAACAACAAAAATAAATCTCTGAAAAAATATTTATCCTGGCCTTGTCAGTCATGTGTAGTATTTTCGTGACAACATTGTTGAAAAGTATGCAAATTAGCATAATATATGCCTGCCCAAATTAGATTAGACCAAAATGTAGGACCGAGACAAAATCATGTTTGTTCAAAAGCGACTAATATTTACTGAGCAAAAAATTACATACAATCTTGTCTCAAAGGTCTAACTAAGATTTGACCTTGTAACCTTGACATATGACCTACTTACATAAAATGGTATGCGGCACATTGTCTTATGTTGGTATACATTTGTTTCAAGATAGATCAAAATCCATCCTTAGATGTTAAAATTATGGAGCATACACAATTTTACACAAACAGATTTACAGACTACCAAGTTTGCAGTGGTACAATAATGTAGTTTTGGTTAAAAACAATATGATTTGTTTGATTTATGACTTACATGTTTATTTTTTTCATACAAATATCACATTCTTAACAGACTCACCTCAAGTAACCGGACATCTAATCGTTTCAATATGTCTGAGTCATCAAACTGGGCATTAGTTGCTCTAATGGCCGTCTCCAAAATCCCAGTTAAATTATGTAAGTACAAATTACTGGCTGGTTTAGCCAAGTCTTCCCTGAAATACATAAATGTAACATGGTTACATTGATACAAAATTAAACTTAATGCAGATATAGCAAATATATGTATATGTAACAAACCACCATTTGTGATAATTTAACAGTGATTGGGACTGGAATTTTTATTAAGTACAATTTTGTACTTTTTTCATAGTTTTTTCAGAAAGTAATAGACCATCTTGATTGGCAATGTGCTAAACGACCCAGGGCCACTTCTTCTTAAGTCTGATTTAAGATTACTTAAGAAATAGTTAATATCTACCAATGGTATATTGTAGAATAATACTAAAGGATCATTGAAACAATTCAGCTGTCGAGATTACCTCCATTGAAATAAATGATTTTATGAATAAATATTACATCACAGCCATTCTTTGCATCACATAGCATGACATCACAAGATGAGTAGGGGAGAATGTCATTAAAACAGATAAGTCATGGCTATATTGTTTACCATGGTTGGCTTTTTCATGATTCATATGATGGAAAACTTAGGTCATGTTAGAGTTCATATTTTCTATGATATATACTACTTACTCTAATAAATCCATTAAATGTCTTATAAAATCACCCTGACCCAGTAACAAATAACGTCTCATAGCCTGAAATAGCAGATAATAAATATCACTTTTTGATTATACGAAACATCTATGTGTATGCTATATAATTTCAGATATAATAGAACCAAAACACTCAAATTCAATCCTGATCTGTATTATTTATCAATAAATATTCAAAAGAAGTTATTGATGATAACAAAACTGTTTATTTAGCAGTGGAATCTAGTTTTGTTTTATGCCAAATCAAAATTCTTTTAATTTTTTAATTATGTTGAGTCTGGGGAGGGTCTTGGTGGCCAAATGGTCTAAAGGGTATCATTACAGATTTCACCACCTAGGTTTAAATCCCAATCAGGACATAAAGTTTGTCAGTTTCCCTGCTGGTGGAATTCTCTGGGTACTTCTGTTTCCGCCACCATCCTTGAACTGACCGCCTCGGTATAAGTGAATAAATCTTGACTGAGATGTAAAACTCCATCACTGTACTTCACTCTTTAGAGGTGGAAAGGAGTAAACCACCTGTGGCATGTACAATGGTCCATCGAAATAGATTGAGCAAAACCAATTTCTTACTTTGAGATGGTCCACAAACTTGTATTTATTGTGTAAAACATCCAGTAGATGTCGACTCGTCTCCTTATATACAGCATCAATCATCTGCTGAAACTCATTAGTGGTGTCCTGTTGAAACATGGTGGTGGCTAGAAATACAATTTGAATATCTATTTTTAATACTTAACCAATATTACAAAAGAAATCTATCAGATTTTAATTGAAACATTTAATTTAGACAATAACTTGCTGTTCCCATCTTGATGGTAAGCTACAGTGAAAATTTTGAAAAAATTAATGCTTAATGTGAACCCAACTGTTAACAAAATCTGGAAAGTAATAAATATGCCCTGTTTGTAATGTTCAGTTGTAGAGAGACAAACTACAAATTTTATGTAAATTAAACAATAATACTTCTGATAATGTCCTTTGACTTTTACCCTATACATTCAAATTCACATTCCAAAGAAACAGAAACAAAAATTTGTAATTTAAGAATTTAATATGGATATTAAATTTTTTTCTCTTTTTCACAAAGATTTTGTCTGAGAAGTGTTGTGGACCAATTTGTTTCTAGATAATCTGCCCGAAGTTGTCTTTTATATATTGTCTCATATACCATATTTTTGGAGAAAAAAAAGGTTTGAATTAGTTTCTAATACGAAAATCACACCAGTGTGGAAAGCAATGACAACAAACTTATGACTGATATATTTTACACTTTTAGGCTAGGTATAAAAGCACTGCAATACCACAATACCTTGTGTCATGTCCATTTTCATGGCAGCTTCCCTTCCTTTTGTTGGTGTTCTGTCCTGACAAACTTGACGTAAATAGTTGATAGATTTCCCTGACAACAATATCTACAAATTTTAAGATTAAGACTTAATTACTACAAATCTTCATACAGAAAACTTAACTACACTGGTAAACCTTGTTTCTAATAGCTGAAAAATTGCTGATGCAATATTAAACAACATTACAACCAGCAACAAGTTCAGTCAGAAAGTTAAAGTTGATTTATACATAAATGTTTTGTTTAGATTATCGGAAATTACATTTGTTTCATACAAACTAATCAATGCAAGGACACATTTTTGCTTTCAACAAATCAATTACAGAATGTGTTACTTACCAGCATATTTCAACAATAAAATATTTAACAGTTAGTGATAACAATTAATTTAAATCATGAAAGGTTGATAGGTTTAAAACAATGTGGGTTAAAAGTATTGTATTTCAATGTTTTGCTGTATATTAAATGAGTGTTTAAAAATTTTTGAAAAACAATACTATTGTTACTTAAAAGTGTTATATAAACATTTTAGTGACAAAGAATTCAAACCCTCTATTAAAATGCTGACACAAATGTGGTATGTAACAAATCACATAAATGTATAAGAATAAATATTAGTGATTGGAAACTTTAGCAGTTATTATCTAAACTATTTCACAGCAAGAAATTTTCATGGTTCCAACTGTAGGGAAAGTGAATCAAGGGGAAATAAATAATTTTCAAAAAGAAGATATATTTTAGGTACAAGTGTCACTGTGAAAATTGTGAATATTTCTTCCTCCCAAATGTTTCTTCTTATAGTTTGAATAATGATCTTGGGGCTCTTTCCTGGACCATCACTCAATACCATGTAACACATATATCTAATATGTTTTTATATATTTGTAGATAGATTTAAACACCTACTCTATTAGCTTGTTCTGGTGTTATAAAGTTTGGTATCATAGATTTTCTCAGACTGTATTTATCATGCCATAATCTGTCGTTCTTCACAGTTGGATCAGCAGCAACGAAAAACTACAAAGACAAAATATGATGGAAAGGTTGTAAACTTCATTTTAAAACAAGATAATGGATTTACATACTAGTATGACTTAATTTAGTAAGTGAATGGTATTTTACATGTATGCCACCAAAACTTCATTACCATGTCAAGACTGGCTAGCTACTGTGACATTTGGACACAAGTTTTTCTGGTGTCTTGAATACCTGTAAGTTACTTGATAAAATATATACGTAAATGATGCAGCTTATAAACATGATGTTATGTAGGGACAAAATGTAGCAATCAAACCAATATTTAAATTCGATCTTTCCACTCGCTTTCATTTATAGGTGAAATGGCAGAAATATTTACCTTTACTTTGCACTCAAGACAAAGTTTACTATGCACTCAAGACAAAGTGCAGAGATGTTTCTTTAATGTACCTTGCCAACTGTAACAAAGGGCATCACTTTATTAAGATCTGAAGGCCCTGTGACTTTCATTTCTATATGCTGAGTGCTTGGCAAAAGTACAGTCACTATCAATTTTAAGTCTTGGTCAGATCCAGCCTTGATTCAAATCTCAACCATTTCTATACGGAGAGAGCACTCTACCAAATTAGCTAATAAAGTGGTAAATAGTTTTTTCCTAGGTTGATAAAACATCAAACAAAGAGTCAAAGATAAGCTGTGATTTACCTCATCATGGGTATCTTCCATTTCTCCATCATAAATCCATCTAATTAATGTTACATATATTGGCTGCGACACCTGTAAGTAGATGTAAGTTAACAATTCAAGTACTGAAATATGCATAAAGTTAATAGTTTTGTTTTTCTCCAGTTATTTATCATCAACTGTTGTTTTGCTGTATGGGAATGAGCATCATAGTTACAATTATTAAGTTAAAGCCTGTTCTGCGCCTATATGCCCATCAGGTTGGTGCTTTTGTTCGTTCAGTATTGAGAACCTCAACCTTCAGCAATTTAACACAAATTTTTTCACACTAACTAGATTCTGCCAAGTGAAGATTATTCAAATAGAATTCCAGTGATCACAACATTAGTTTAAACAATATTTATTAATAAGTACAAATATACAAATATATGTAATAAGAAACAAAACAAACTACACTGGATTCAGGAGCAATTTGAAGCTTATTCTGGTGGATACTATATTACTACATGTACATTAGATATTGACTACTAAATTTCAACTTTCTTATGTAGTTAAAATTTTAAAACCAAAACAAAGTTACATACCATAGATAAAGTATGTTTGATGAGTGATTTGATGTATGGATCTCCATGCTGCATGTACGAGTACAGGGAAGACGCCAAAGCACCACCTTTCTTACCTGTGGGAAATATTGCAAAACTAAATGAATGATAAATAGGTATACAATAACCATAATAACACAATTGACTAAAACTTATAAATGCATGCATTTAGCTGTCATCACCAAAGCAAAATTGGTCCAATATTTAAAAGATACCCAAAGATCACATTGCTCACCTGAAAAATTCTATTTTTATAGATAATAAAAATTTAACCGAAGTCGAGAAAGTTGTTGATGATAACTAAAACAATGCTCACTTGAACCATACCAAATGACTGCCACATGTATATCTTAACCTTTCAGGGAAGACCAAGAAATAAATCCATTACAATCTAGGTGTGAAATGTTTTTATGCTCCTCACCTTTGCAGACATCCACTAGTGCTGCTAGACTTTTAAGTCTAAGTAAAGGATCAAATGTCCACACAATCAGCCTTCTCAAAGTCATACCACCATACTCCATACTTATACCCTGGTCCTGTTCTTCTTGCAACTGTAAAATTTGTAAATCAAAATGTATATAACCATGAATATTCTATTCCAAAAATGTATGATTCAAGGTTTATGATTCATACAGAATATTATTGATACCTTTTTAAGGAACAAATTCTTTGTTTTCCATGTTCTTAAGATTTTCAATATGACTGTCAGGTTGAACATTATTTTTACATTTCCGGCAGGAATTTCAAAAGTAATACGCAAGTAATTCTAAATATGCTGCAAGACATGCTAAATGTAGGAGTTTTCAAGATAAATTTTGTGTTTAAGAAGGACCTCAGTAGCTGAATGGTCTTAAACACAATCTTATGGATTAAGGCCCTTCACACTTGCAAAAGATCCTACAGTGAGAAAGTTTATCTGCTTGCCGAAGGTCTGTGGGATATTCTTTCAGGTACTCAGGTTTTCACTAACAGAAGTGACTGCCTTGATATTATAAATGAAAAAGTCTTGACAAACACCCTTACTCCACTAAATGTCATTCCAAAAATTTTAAGTATTGTAGTCAAAATCAGACCTTTCTATTCTCAGGGAATTATTGTAATACTACATGTTCATGTATGTGAAATAAAAAGAGCAAGGTCACTTATTTTCAACTTCACTATATACTGTTATCAATTTGTATGTTGTAGAATTAATGTAATGTATTCAAGTGAAAAGAAATTATTCAAAAACAATTCACTAACCTGTCCCTCTAAAACAGCTACCAGTCTGTAATATTCTGTCAACTCTTGATGTAATGCTGCACAAAAACTCTACAAACAATATAATAGACATCATTGTTGTAACACTACAGACCATATATTATATGACAACTAGATTCAATAAACTATCAGTGTATATACAGTGTTATTACATTATAACCCTTAGTGTTTGACAAGGTGAACATCACTGTGATGTGGGTGACAGGGTGAAATGATACAACACCAGAAAAGTTATGCTTGGTAGTAAGAAGTTCAAACACTCTGTGTATAACACAAATAAGTAGCTGTATTATTTAATTTCCAATTACAAATATGCTTTCTATTATCCTTTACTACTCTAAATCAAAATTACAGTACAGGAATTTTTTATGTTGTAGTCATTGTCATGGAACCTAATAAAACAAGAATTACTTGTAACTATGTCTTATTATACTAAATTTTGATAGAGGGTTGTTTGATAAATTAATATAAACTTTAAAATAACTGATGCTCCAGCAATGACCAAGATATACTTATCTCCCTTGAAGAAAACCGTACACCAATCAATATGTCTGTTACAAAATTACCTGTCCAATCAATCCAAATGTTCTATCTGCACTTTTGGTTTCTACATAATTTTTAACTTTTGTGTATAACCAGCCACATTCTGCTAATTTACTGGCAAGTTGTCTAATAGCTTTTGGAATTCCAACCTACAAAGAAATAGAGGGTAAGAATTTTTTACATTCCAGTTAAGATTGTTTATTTTAAATTGATATGCCAACTATTACTATGGTCCATCCATGTCCTGATGGCAGTGTTTTTAAACACAGCTGGGTTTAAATAACATATATACATGTAGGTGTAAGTAGAGTATTGATGTATACTTTGACATCAGATCACTGACAACCTATACACATAAACCTGATTATTAAGTGTTGGAAATAACAGTAAGCCCGACCGTCCAAGACTGGTAAGTTTTGGGAAGAACTGGTTACTCCTATAAACCACACTGGAGAATGTTGAACTTATCCAACAAGGACTGATTGAAAAGTTTAAATATTTCCAACACTGTTATTATTAGATCGATTCAATAGGATTCCTATTCTGACATATTACAATGTCATATTATTAACTGTATGAAGTTGAAACTAAGGTAATAATAAATAAGTTCATTCGAGTAAAAATTATGCTTATTTTCCCAATTTCTAGACTCCTGAAAGGGTTATGGACAGCCCTGCATTTAAGTTGGATGAGGTAGTAATTTATAATTTACAAACATTTATTTACATGTACCTGAGAATCAATTCTGTATCCTTCTTTAGTGGGATCAAACTTGATCCATTTTCCTTCAATTCCTTGAAAGGAATATACCAAGTCTTTTATTAGCTCTGCTTCAGGCAGTTCAAAGGCCGCTGAAATAAAGAAATAAATACAAAAATTTATGAAATATCGGTGAGAAAATAAAAGACACTTAAATTAAGTCTTGATTTTATGTCCTACTCCAAGTTATTTCACTTAAATTGAACCAACACCAGCTATAGGAAAAAATATTATATAGAGAGGCATTATATGGACAGTAAGTATAAAAGTTGCTCATCCTAGACCTGTGATTTTTCCAGGAATGTAGTTCCTACCTGACAAGTAACTATGATACCCTTCTAAGATATCCTGCTTTACCTTCCACAGCTCCCAACCTCACTTCCCAAGAGGAAGTTAAAATTTAATGTAATTTGTAAGCTTCAAGGTTTAACTTTGCATTGGGCATGTTGGGATTGTGGTTTGGACATGGATTTTTTTATAACTTATAAATTTTTATTTGGTTTTGAAACATATACATTTGGAAATTTGATTTGGACATGAATTGGTATACCTTGTTTTTGATACTTAATAAATCTATAAATAAAAATTGTATACTTAACTTACTTTTATCACCTCTGTGTAACACAATGTTGGAATCTGGTTTTGTTGTTCTTACTGGACCTGAGGCAGCCTCTGTTAGGGTTACAAAAAAGAAATAAGATCAAGAATGAGACATTAAAATTATTAAGTACATGTATTTACAAACAAAATCATACACAAGTTCAAAAACAGAATATACAGTAAAACCTCGATTCATCGCCACCATTTGTGTAGTCAAATTTTGGCAATAAATCGAGGGAGGCTCATAAAGAAATACATAAACAAAATGGATTTTGGGACTTCAAAATAGTGTGGCGATAACCGAGGTGGCAAAGTTATCGAGGGGCATTATAACGAGGTTTGACTGTATATATATATATACACACACACACACATGCAGATCTTTAAGGCAGGCCTACGTAGCTTGTCTGGCACTTAAAATCATGTTGTCAGAGAAATGTAATTATGAACCTAAACTCAGAAATATGTGTAAAAAACCCATTTAAAACTACAGATGCAAGTTCATCATTACATCTTCATGTATCCAGCATGTAATATACCTCCTTATTTGAACTTTAATTGAATTCTTTGTTCACTTTGCTTTATTATCATTTCATTGTAACTGATAGCATACAAACAGGGTTCTTTCATCCCTTTTAGGGAATGGGGGAAGGGCTCTTGGAATTTGGGAAATAAGCAGTGTTTTGACTCAGCTTCGGAAAATTCATCAAAAAGCAAGTATATTACTTGACTTTTACTGGCCATAAAATATAAATGCAAATTAAAATTCTATTTGTCTATCTTTTATGCCTCTGGGATTATTTACAGTATTTTCTAGCTACGTCTGTGAGAGATTAAGATTTAGAAATCAATTTGGAAAACAAATAAACAAATAAGTAGGGAATATAACCATTATCCATTGGGGAAAAACATTCTTTATTACAACAGGAAAGGTGCTGAATTTCGGCCCCATACTTGCTTCAGTGAGACTGCCAACAAAGTATATAAACATAGAAGTTACCTTTATTACTTCTGTTTACTGTCCAAGCTAATCTAGGACCCAGGTTCTTACTACTTCTGTCTAAATCAACTGATGAGAATGTAGTACTGAAAGAAAAAAAGAAAATACATGTACATGTATGACTCCACATTTTCACAGATTTCCCTTTATAAAATCAAGTTTTTTTCCCTCAAAATTTCTAACTATTATACAAACTAAACAATGTTTACAATATACATTGAAGAATGAACCAATTGGCCCCAATAAACTTCTAGGTACATGTAAATTGACTGTCAAAATTGGATCACAATATTCATATTTAGATGGCAAAAAACTTTAACTAAAACAATTCATTAATGAACAAGTGCTATTTCAATTAAACATATATCATGGTGAAAATTTGTCATTCCCTGGCATTTCAAAAATATTGGCAACTATTAACATCATTTGTTAAAATGATTAAAATATATTGGGCAAGTTACACATCCTTAATTTTCAATCCAAGCACAATTCAGAGATGATAACTTTACTGGACATGTACTGGATATGTATTCAAAGAAAAATGGCCAACATTTTAGGGTCAAAATTTATCGTTTAAAATACTAGAAATGAGTTATTACTGCAACACTTACGAAGGCATAAATGACTGTGGTACAGGAGTGGGTTCATTACTGGTTACATCACTTCGTATACTGCTGATGCCACTACTCCCAGAAGAGTTATTTACAGACTGTAGAGTGGTGTTATTGACAGGTGTGTTATTACTCCCAGGTATCTGTCCAACTCTCTGTAACGCTGGGTTAAATGGTGTTGACATCGCTGTAGCCGGCAAACCTCGCCCAAATATGCTACTACTCAAACCTGACTGTAAATTGAAAATAATATTATATATATTATTTATTATTATTAAATTGTTGGTTAAAAAAAAGTTTAACAAGAGGCCCATGGGCCTGATACGCTCACCTGATAACTAATGGCTAGCTGACAGATTTAAAGATAAATACTAAACCCCAATGACTTTTTTTTTTACATCATGATAACCGTTGTATTAATACCTACAACATTCTAGTATACATGCCTACACAAAAAGTTAATAGTTTTCAAGATAATTAACAATTTCAGTATTGTTTCACATCTGTGACCTTGACCTTTGAACCCATGACCTTTTTCTATACATCAAAATGATTGTTGTATCGATACCTACAACATTCTAATATACATGCCTATACAAAATGTTTATAGTTTTTGAGATAATTAAACATTTCGGTATTGTTTCGCATATGTGACCTTGACCTTTAAACCCATAACCTTTTTCTATACATCAAAATGATTGTTGTATCAATATCTACAACATTCTAATATACATGCCTATACAAAAAGTTTATAGTTTTCGAGATAATTAACCATTTCGGTATTGTTTTGCATCTGTGGCCTTGACCTTTGAACCCATGACCTTTTCTATACATCAGAATGATCATTGTATCAATACCTACAACATTCTAATATACAAGCCTATACAAAAAGTTTATAGATTTTGAGATAATTAACCATTTCGATATTGTTTCACATCTGTGACCTTGACCTTTGAACCCATGACCTTTTTCTATACATCAAAATGATCATTATATCAATACCTACAACATTCTAATATACATGCCTATACAAAAAGTTTATAGTTTTCGAGATAATTAACAATTTCAGTATTGTTTCGCATCTGTGACCTTGACCTTTGAACCCATGACCTTTTTCTATACATCAAAATGATCATTGTATCAATACCTACAACATTCTAATATACATGCCTATACAAAAAGTTTATAGTTTTCGAGATAATTAACCATTTCGGTATTGTTTCACATCTGTGACCTTGACCTTTAAACTCATGATCTTTTTCCATACATCAAAATGGTCATTGTATCAATACCTACAACATTCTAATATACATGCCTATACAAAATGTTTATAATTTTCGAGATAATTAACCATTTCGGTATTGTTTCGCGTCTGTGACCTTGACCTTTGAACCCATGACCTTTTTCTATACATCAAAATGATCGTTGTATCAATACTTACAACATTCTAATATACATGCCTATACAAAAAGTTTATAGATTTTGAGATAATTAACCATTTCAGTATTGTTTCACATCTGTGACCTTGACCTTTGAACCCATGACCTTTTTCTATACATCAAAATGATCGTTGTATCAATACCTACAACATTCTAATATACATGCCTATACAAAAAGTTTATAGTTTTCGAGATAATTAACCATTTCGGTATTGTTTCACATCTGTGACCTTGACCTTTGAACCCATGACCTTTTTCTATACATCAAAATGATCGTTGTATTGATACCTACAACATTCTAATATACATGCCTATACAAAAAGTTTATAGTTTTCGAGATAATTAACAATTTCGGTATTGTTTCGCATCTGTGACCTTGACCTTTGAACCCATGACCTTTTTCTTTACATCAAAATGATCGTTGTATCAATACCTACAACATTCTAATATACATGCCTATACAAAAAGTTTATAGTTTTCGAGATAATAATTATAATCAGAGGTAAAAAAAATTAGGTCACGACCTTCACATATGACCTTGACCTCATTTTGAAGATACTAACAAGAAGATGTCAAAACTGAAAACCCCATGTCATTATCTGGTCAAATAGTCAAGTTATAACAATTTGAAGCTATTTTACGATTTTTTCAAAATTAAACGCAAAAACGCGTAACCTATTTTTTATCCGATTTTTACAAAATGAACAAACTATAGGCTTAAGACCCTAGAGAAGCCAAATATCACATCAGATTTTTTCTCCAATCAGTACTTTCGGAGAAGAAATTTTTTAAGATTTTTGCACCCCTAGGTCACCTTGACCTAGTTATGGTAGCCATGGCAACGCCACGAACAAATCTGAATTGCACCGGCCCATATATACTTCTGACAAAGTTTCATTAAAAACTGTCCAGTAGTTTCAGAGGAGAAGTCGAAAATAGGTGTTAACGACGCACACACGCACACACGCACATACACACGCTGCGCTATGCCATAAGCTCACATGACCTTCGGTCAGGTGAGCTAATAAAAATCAAAGTTGAGTATACATGTACTGTTAACATCAATATCAAACATGACAATGTGACCTTGTGTGACATCATAAATAATCAAGAGACAACCACGGGACGTCTTGTGGGGAAACGGGACATCTCAAGGGAAAATGACAGCCTGGCCTCTAAAATTTAGAGTTGAGTTGAGTAATGGTTTTTAACGTCCCAGTCGAGAGTATTTCACTTATATCGTAACGTAGCCAGCTATAGGTGAAGGTGCAGAATTTTTGCCTGTGTGTTACACTGATGGCATTATCATGCAAAGCCTACCATGACACCAGACCTTGTTTATTTTAAGTTTCCACTCGAAAGAACCCTGACTTTCAATTTGTAATGCCGAGTGCTTGGCAAAAGAACAGTTACTATCCATTTTCAAGTCTTAGGTCAGACTTTCCACTTACAAAGCGAGCACTCTACCAACTGAGCTATCACAGTGGTCACCTGTATACCTGTAATGTATACATAAGTTAGATATAACTCACCCGATTTCGTCCTGCACTATCACCTAGTGACATCAATAAATATAACACTGCCCATCTGTTCTTCAATACACCCTAAAAAGAATAAAGAAATCAAAATGAAGAACATTTATAAATAAGCAAGAATGAAAATGATAAATGTGGATATGTGGAATTATGCCTGTCTTTATTTACCTGTGGAATAATGTGTAATAAACATTTTCTGATGCTGTACTATTTTTCATGCAAACACATAAATGCCATTAGCAGTTTTATTGTGTTTACCATATATTGTCCAAACTAAAATCAACACCCAAATAATATCACTCCCACTCAATATTGTAATCAAATGACCATTTTTATAAATGTTCATATATTTGTTATATACATATTATACTACCTTCATACATAATGTAACAATACATTTGTATAATTTCTACTGGTTTAATAGAAATCTGCCCTTTACAAGCTTTTCTTTAGCAAATTCAATCTAACCTGCTTTAAAGACCACCTCTATATAAGGGCCACTTGCTTGTGAAGGCCAGTAAAAATCATCCCAATAGTTCTTTATTCATATTATTTGAACCTGTATATAAGGGCCGCCTGCCCATAAAGACCACTTTTACTGGTTCCCTTTATAGATGGGTTTAACTTTATCTAATTACTACCCATTTATTACAATATTTTGTAATTATACAAACCTGTGCTTGTAGTTTTCTGTGAAGTTCTGAGAAGATTGCTGCATCTTTCTCTTTACCTTTACGTACCACTGAAATAAGTTAATGTAACATTAAATAGAGTAGTTCTAAATATATATATACATATATATGGGGGGGTGGGGGGTGGGGGTGGGTGTTATTGCCCTTCAGATAAGAGTAGAGTGGAATAGTATTGGGAAAGTCATGGCCCAGGCAAGATTTTTTAAGCTAATCAAAGCAGTCAGTACAGAGATGGCACAGAAAACAAGAGTGCCAGAGAAAACCACAGAACTTCAGCAAGCTAATAGAGGAGTTTAACATTGTTTATTACGCATGCGCAAGGCCCGTGACCTTACGAGATTGGACGCGATTGAACGTGATTTGCAATTGAGGGGGCAGTCGTAATAAAGGTCTAAGGCTGGTAACGCTTTTAAATGGTTAAACATTGCCGTAAATGGGATATATTTACATTCATTCATGAATAAATATATATTTTATGTGACAAAACTTTTTCTTACTAATAAATTTATATTTTCTTTAAGCCAAATATGTTAATTTTTTAATATTTTAGACATTTAAACTATCAAGAATTAAAAAAAAAACAGTTAAAATTAAAAGATGATAAAAATGAATAAACCAAATTAAAGAAGTATAATTAATATATTTTGTTTAGCATTTTGAACTTTAAAAATAAAATAAAATGGTTATGTTTGCTATAAGGACAAAGATATGATACTTATAATAGGCAGTCTATAGCTAGAAAAACAATCTTGGATACATACAAGTTTGTGGAAGAACTTTATCAGTTGTTCTTTTCTTGAAATAGTATCAAAACTTACTTAAGTTTACGCCGATGTGGGAGAAAATTAAATCGATATATTCTGTATACATGTATATAATTGCCTTTGACAGAATTACATTTAACTAATTTTAATTAATTAAACGAACCCAAAATTATGATGTACTTATGGCGATTACAATTACATTTTATTCTTTCCCTTACCCAATATTTGCTCCAAGAAATATGATGCTCCTCATATCTACATGTTACATTACTGTTTATTAAAAAGTTTCTCATTGATGAATTGTTTATCCCGTAATGTATTACCAAGATGATGGTGTTGAAGTCTTAATCTGTTAATTAGTATCTGTAATTCACATACCTCCGCACACCTGTCAACATTACCGGATGACTCAATACATGACACGTACCGACAAACGACAAATGAACCCTTTTATGGTCAGCATCCATCGATAACATTAAGAATGTACAAGTATCGTTTTTATTAATTACACAAACTTCATCAAACTTATTCAATATACAAGATAATATCAAACTTATAAACTGAAAAATGAAATGTATGAATGTTAGAGAATATTGTAAAGGTATTTAGAATGTGAATAAAAAAGATTAAAATAAACTTTAACATTAAATATCTGTATGGTTTCAATAATTTTATCCGTTTTTTGGTTGTCATTTTTTTTTATTTTGATTTCATAAAAAATGACATATGAAATGGTAAACGATTCATTACTTTTTAGAAAAAATTTATTTCAAACGTTTAAACTAAAGTAACCAACCATTCCCTTATAAAGTTACTTTCCAAAATAAAATTTAAAATAAATAAATAAATTGATTGACATGACATGAATTTTTTTCACTGTGTGTCAATGAAAAAAAAAATTAAAAAAAAAGTAAAAAAAAAAAATGAATAAATAAAAATAAAAATAAAATAAAGATTTAAAATATTTAAAGTGTATATTGATGCGGCATTCAAGGTCATGTTTCAAAATTTATTTATTTATTTATTTATTTAATTATTTATTTATTATTTATTATTTATTTATTTATTTATTTAATACTATAATGCAACCTTGCATCAATCATTATTCAATTACATTGTTGGTACTTATTGGGTCAAGATTACTTTTCAGTCTTATTTATTTATTTATTTATTTATTTATTTTTCAGACGAAACACATTAAGAAAATAAAATATAATGTAGATACATTTATATGTATTACATATACTAAGTTTCATACTAGCACATGTATACATGTAGGTAATAGGGGAATGCCCCCTGGCTTGCAGACGGTACACTTTCTTACCTCTAACCATAGAGAGTAATCAAGGGAGATAAAATTGTTAAACTCCCGTATTGACAAACTTTCTAACATTATGATTTGTCAGGAGCGGGATTTGAATCTAGTTGGTAAGAGGCACTGTGATCTGTAAGTACCATGCTTTAAACCATTCGGCCACCATTGAGGTAAGACATATATTATAAAAAGCTTAGCAAACATATATAAATAAAAAACTAGATGTCCATATAAATATTGTTCCATTTTATGTTTAAAAGATGCGATAACTTAAAAAAAATCCCTGTTCAACTGAAATGCTGTTGATGGTAAAATCTAATTTAAACATGAAAGAAAACTACTGAGACATACTGTAAAGTTGACAATGTATTGTGTTGTACTTGATTCAAATACATATGCATTATTACTGTAAGTACCGGTGTGTGTTTAATCACTGGGTCTTATTCATGTACAGGGCTCAAAATATGGGCAAAGTTGTGTGATATTGTTGCCAAAAATTGCTTAATTCATCCAAAATTGTCTTAAAAGTGAATGTCTAGTAGCTATAAGTTTTGACAGGTTTACTTAACCCCCGAGAATCTTCAGAAACAACTTTGTGTATGTTGTCCGTTTTTTGACGCTATATACATGTAAAGCAGAGTGACAGTGCTGAATTATATAACTTACATCTACGTTTGATTTTTTCTGCCACTTGAAACTCATCGCTTTCATCTGGAGAAGCATAACTACTGCAAATTCAAAACATTTTATAAATTAATATACGTATGTTATATTGTCATCATATCATTTACAAAGTTTGCTTATAAACAACATGTGTTACTGTAAAAGTACTTATTTTTGCGCAATCAAATTTTAGCGCAAATGGTGTGTTGTCACTAATTCGCGCAATCTTAAATTAGCGCACTCGGCTCACGGGAAGTGCCGAAATCAATTTCTAAATCGGAAAACGGACAATGAATTCAGTTTTTCAAATTGAAAATGGGCAATACTTACGGTATTGATTTATGATACTGTCTAATCTTGTAGTTAGCACAGAACAGTGCTCGCATTTAATAAAGGTGTTAATACTACTGTATATTGAATACATATCAGAGTGTCCAAAATGTTAAGCAAGTGGTTGCTAAAATCAGCAGAGAGGAATATTAAACGGACAATTCAGTTTTCGGTCCGACAAAAGTAAACTACCGCTAGTCTGTCTGTCGGTCTTTTAAACTCTACCTGACTTCACTAAGTGTATTGTCCTTACCCCGTGTTTACCTGTCAACAACAGTAAGATCTAATAATCAGGTGATTGTTTATTAATCAGTAAATACCTGTGGACTTAAGTAGTCGCGTGCCGCGTGTCTATTTCTTTTGTTTCCCTGTCCGAATCATAATAACTTTCTTTAAACGTGTGTTTGTTTAATAATAAGTGCATGGTTGTAACTGTGTTGATTACGGAAGCCATAATGAGTGTCGGTGAAGGGTGACGATTTTTTATCGAAGAGGTTCCACGCGGGGTGTTGAAAAATGCCTACTACACGCTTCGTAACTGTTTCTTTATTAATAAATACAGAAACGCGATAAAATTTATTTTAATAAAAGTTTAGGCATTAATATCTTTCATTCACATAAATATATTGGAACCTCGTCAAGCCGTTCCCGTTATATCATATTTTGTGATACCTGAATTCCTATTTAGCTGTTTAGAACCTCTCGCCATAATTCTAATTACAATTTGTGTATCTTTGGAATACGAAAGTTCACGATTGTTAGTAAACAATATGGCGGACGTGCAGTATCAAGCATCGTGGACAGTAACGCATATTGATAATAACAGCATATCGGGGAAGCACATGGATTAAAATTGGCAAATTGTGGGAGCTCAAAAAATTTATTTGGTTAGTTTGACAATAAACCACAACATGCACGCATACACGCATAGACAGCCCTGTGCCGACGACCTTTTTTTTTATTTATTTTTTTTTTTGCTTGTACAAAAAATGTCCGACGGGCCTGAGGTAAGCCTATATTTATAAACACATTTATTCGCGGTAATCATAAATTAGCGCAATTTGTCTAGCGCCAAAACCGCTAAAATAAGACTACCGCTAAATAAAGTACATTTACAGTAACTTCTACAAAAGCTGTCAAAACAAAAGTCTTTTATGGACATGTACTCTATCAAGGATATAGTCATTCATAAGGATTTCTACATCGGATATCCCAAATTACAAAAATTTTAATTACTGACAATGAAATTCCTTCTATAGTAAAATTATCGACCATTATGTTTACTCTCATAAAGTACCAAATATTTCCTTCTTAATAAGTCCCCTTCACGCACTTTACAAAATCCCTTTGTTGAAGGACTGGTTGAAAATGTAAATTTATTTCCAATACTGTTTCAAGTGAGCTTTGAGGAGGGTCCAATAAGAGGGTAATTACTTGAACAATTCATATAAAATACAAAATGTATTATCAAATCGCTAGACTCTAGACTTTAACAATCCACTCTTTCCACATGTAATACATACCTTCCAATAATTCTTAAAGAATTCTGTAATATCGGGAGGACTGATTCTGAAAAATAAATAATGAAATAAACATAAACATCAATAAGTATCAATATACAAGTATAAATAACGAAAGTTAAATTTGTATTAATAAAGTAGTAATATTTTTTATACAGAAGTTCCCATATGAAAACCTTCAGCAAGCAACCTGACCAACTTTCTAATGCTAGGAACTATGAAGCTAGAAGTGAAATTCAAAGTGATCTGTAAGTATGCACTTGACATATTATAGAATAAAGGGAGATTTATTATGGAGAGAAATGTTGCAAGACGGAAAAGCTACCATTGATTTATAAAGTTAACATCATTTTTAAAGATATGTTGATTTAAAGTGTAACAATAAGGAGAATATCTCTGAATAAAATCCACTTTGTCACGGCCAAGGCTGAGGTTCTAACCCCACGATATCAAGTGAAAAGAAAGCATTCCACCACAAGATAAAAGATTCAGACCAGAAAGTCTGGCAGTAAATCACCTTATTATAATTTCTATAATGTATATACACAACATCATGACTAACTCAGCCACAAAAGCAATGTACGACATATTTTTCACTTGTTTCATCCTTGTCAAATAGACAGGAAAATCTATGAAAAAGACAGGATGAAATTTAGGCATATAGGAGGCAGCATAAAAGTCAAGAATTTGGCCTTCATAGATTCTACAATGAAGAATAATAAACGGGTTGTTACTCTTATCCAAAACACATATTTTTCTTCTTTTCCAGAACTGGTTTATCGGTTTATGAAACGGGCACCTGCAAATATTTGTAGTTTTGATTCAATACTCACCGTCCGGCAATCCAGTAACTTTACAACAAAGTTTCTTCAAAAGTGCAGTAGAAGCACCTGCATCATTCGAAACGCGACTGGCCATATTTAGATAAATATCACATCTATTTAACGAAAATTCATTTCAGATATCTGAAATCGGCCATTTTTGTTTTGCCGCGCTAAGGAAAACTGCGCATGCTTGAGTAAAGCTAAAAAGACATTAATTTTTCGTATTTGATAAATACAATATTGTTTGAAAAGACTTCCATTATTTCCTTTAAATGAGGAAAATCCAACTCATGACAATGATCGCGAATCTATTTGCACCAGCTTATTTGTCATTTGTATGGAATACGAAATTCAGTTTTAACTTAGGGACAGTCTCAAAATACGCCATGCAACCAAAGCACTTGACTATTTCATATTTTATTTTGGTGAAAAACTTTTGAAATTGTTAATCCGGTGATAGCTGAATTTTACACCTTGGATTTTTTATCCAGGTGTGACAAAGCTATCTTAACAAAAAATGCACAAGACCAAACAATGCTAGAACTGCTTCTTGGAACAGAAAGTATATTTGGACACTAAAAGCAATATTTGATTTGTGACCTTGAGCTTTGACCTACACTCCTAAATTGGGTTTTATGCGACACACTGCGTGGTATGCTTATCTGCTTTGATAAAAATCCGACACTGATGTATCAATACATTAAGTAGTTATCGGGAGCGGACACGACATGCCGGGACACCCAAACCGTATGATTTGACCTTGTAAACTTGACTTTTGACGCACGCAATTGCAGTTTGATATGCGACACATCGTCTCGTGTAGCTATACATTTGTTTCAAGTTTGATCAAACGTTATGGAGCCGCAGACGCCAGATAGGCAAACAGAGGGACCTGGGGACAGACCGTTGAAATGGTGCGGTGTATATGTAACAGGTTTACCAAGGCCAGCAAAAAGTTTTATGGTCGTTATCACAATATTGGTGATAAGTACGGTGTCTTTGTATCCAAAATTATCTTGGATTTATTTCACACTCCTTTCATTTTCAATTTTGTTTTCACGTGTGACGGGTAAAGTTAGTTAGAAAGGATGTGCTTACCCTTCCATTTTCATTTAAATCATGTACTATAAAATCCACCTGTCTTTTTGACATTTTTAATGACATATGTCAATCAATGAACGATTTCCCCCAATGCTTTCAACGGTAGTTTTGGTGACGTGTTTCATACATGCCATATTTTTATGGGAGCAAACTGTGAGATTGGTGGCAATTTTAAGGGAGTTTTGAAAAAAATAAGGGAGGTTTTACGTAAACCTGTAATGCCGACAATTTTCGCGTATTCTTAGGTTTTTTGACAACTATAAATGCTATTGTATTTTGTCACAGCTTAATGTCTTTTTCAGACTTTGATCTTTTATCTAAATTTTGATGAAAAATAATTTAGTGTTCATTACATTATATATAATATTTAAAAGATGTGCATTTTGTCAAAACATTAAATGATAAAACACCAGAGTAGATTTTTATTACAAATAAGTTTTCTTTCTTTTTTCATTTTATCCATGAAAAAATTTATTCATTAGATACCCACAGTACATATTCAAGACTTTTTATTATTAAGCTACAAGCAAGACTAAATTAGTAAATAGAAAATCCATGGGACACAATAAGATCTCATTTTTTTATTCAACTGTCCAATGAAAGAATGTGTTTATTTTATTTTTTTTTTTGGAAAAATAAATAAGTTACACGACAAATCCTGCTTTCAGATGTTTCCTTTCTATAATAATTTTATCAATGAAAAGGTTTATTCATCCAAACAATCACCAAACAGTTGTCAAACGACTGATTCTGCCATGTGCTTTGTTTACTTTCTGTAGAAACATGATTATTCCCCATGATATAGTTTATACATGTTATTCAAAGCAGACTTGTTAACGACCATTTTATCGGGTTAAGAGTTAAAACATGGATGCTACAGCATGACTTTTGGTGGTCACTTCATTCAGCTTAAATAGTCTTTTTGATGAAATTTGGGTATGTTTAGAAGAAAAATAAAGAGATCATGATTTTAATTGCGTTATACAGCCTTCATTTAAATAAGGAATACATAAAAAGGTAATTATTTCCATCTGTCTTATGCTATTCACATCGTTTTCCATCCAAAAAATTCACTGTTTGTATTTGCCTTGTTGTTTTTATGTCGTGTGTTTCTAAGTGCTTGGTCGTTTTGTAGCGAGTTGCTATGTATGTTGGTGGCATTTTCAATGAGTGTCAAGTTTTGTCCGCGTGGTTAGGTGCTTAGTAGTTTCTATGTGCTTCAAATGGCGTTTTGGTGATGCGTTTCTCCACCGAGTGTTGTTTGTGCTTGCAAATAAATTGTTGGCTCAGGGATATTGCAAGCCTATGTTCATCAAGGCCCTGAAAACTGGGTTTTATGGTCGTCATCACAGTAGTGTTGATAAGTTTGATGTCTCTCTGTCCAGGATTGCCCTGGATATATTTGGCGTTCCTTAGTCCCATGTTCCTTTCACACAATTTTTGATTACACACGTTGCGGGTGTAGCTAGATAAACAGGAGGTGCCTACCCGTCCGGAGCACCCGGCCTCAATTTCCTAGTGGAGGTTCACGTGTCTAACCTAACTTGTCAGTTCCAAAGTTTTAACTTTGCTTCTGGATTGTGATTTGGACATGGATTAGTATGTTTGTTTTTAATAGTATACAAAATTTCAAAACGGAAGCAAAATATGTTTGGGTATTTAGTTGAAAGTCATTTGACGAAACCTAAATGCGTTTTTGATATTTTGTCACGTTGCATAAAGGCTCAGTTTATAGTACATGTTGTATTTCATTTTATCTCCCGAATGTTTGGAAGTATGTGTTCTCTTTAGTTAGATGATATCCGATTTATTAAGCAAGAGGGTGGTGATTTACATGTAGTTTAGTATGTACATCTGCAAGCAAAACGGTTTCTGAATATTTAATTTTTAAGTACGGGCACCAAGTCGGGAGTTATTTCAGTAAAAAGTAATGATCCCATGCTGTGATGGGAGTCTTGATGGACGATTGGTCTAGAGCACGCTTACCGATCACAGCGGCTACAGCATCAGCTTTATCCCAATCAGCTGCAACACCGACACCTACAAGTATAGCTTTTTCCCTCGCACCATCCCAGAGTGGAACATGCTACCAGAGAAGGTTGTCACACAGGCAACTGTGGAGTCATTTAAGATCATGCTCCACAGTTACAGTGCAGCGTAGAGGGTAGTGGCAACTAGTGTAAATAGTTTTAACTGTTTTTAACCCGTTGAAAAGTCTTTGTGAGAAGCCACGTCACACAAGTACTCCTGTGTAAGCCCTTCACAGTACTCCAGTAAATGTAAATGTAAATGTAAATGCGGCACATCTCGCCTAGGTCGGTGATTTTCTCCGCCCGGGCAGTGGCACTCGACTGTTTCTTCCACTATCCGGTCCTGAACTGGCCGCCTCGATATAAGTGAACGAATCTTCCCTGGGGTATGTAAAATTTTTTATTCAACTCAACTTAATCATTATAATTGATGTGTCGTGTCTTGTTTCCTATTAATTTCACTATATAATTTCGTGTTGCTGATTGTCCCAGGAAATAATTATCCGGGGTTATCAATTGCATCGACACCGGTTCTCTCGGTACTCCTCGTGATTATTTCGTTATCTCCATACAAACTTCAATAATAAACGAACTTATCCAGGTGTGACGACAGTTTTAAAGTTTGTAAACAGCCACAGGTTAAAATGTGTACGACTTAACATGATTCAAAAGGGATGTAATTAAGTCACTTAACCGTTAATAATGGAATTGTAACGGTGAAAACGAAAGTAGAAAAATGCCGTCACTAATCAACAGCATTGGACAGTCGCTGGTAAGTTTATATCGCGGTATATTCTGGATAACATGTGTCAATATCTGTAACTAACTGAATAATTTAATAAATAAAACAATAGCCGATTATAAAACCGGTCGGTGTTTGAGAATTGTGCAATGTTCACATAAGATGTTGTAATTAGGATGCATGTCACGTGTAAATTCAAAGTTTTTATACAGACAAGTTTATGACAAGACCAACCACGTGCATCAATTTAACATTTTTAAAGTGATCATTAGATAGGTTATTGAAATTGTCACACTTGAGTAAATAAATTTAATGTTTTAGCTATTAGTCACCTGAATATATCTAGTCTACACTTTAAAACAGATCAGATACAGTCACTATAAAGATAGATAAATATTATAAAGAATATTTATATGAGTGGTATGATAACTTAGAATTATTATAGATATATTGTGTATTATGTGTCAAAATAAATAGATCTAACTTGAAAGAGCATCTTCCACTAGTAAACTTGTGTAAAATTTTCTAAAAGTTGAAGATAAATTTGTATTAAATGAAAAAAAAAAAAAGAATGAATTCATACCAAGCAAATTAAGACTTATGTATGTATATTTTCTAATATGTTCAGTAGCAAAGCATTCAAACACCGGTAGTTTGGATAGGAAATTTTCTATTAAGACCGAAATGGCTAGATATTTAACAAGAACAACCCAGTAAATTATTGAATTTGCTGTTTAGGGTAGATCTACCCTCAATACACACATGTAGTTCACCTACATAAAAGATCAAACTGGACTCATCCTTCATACCATTTTGCCTACAAAATGGATCAGGGTGGATCCATCCTTCAAACTGGTTAACCTACATATCAGATCAGGGTGGATCTATCCTTCAGACTGGTTGACACACATATCAGATCAGGGTGGATCCATCCTTCAGACTGGTTGACACACATATCAGATCAGGGTGGATCTATCCTTCAGACTGGTTAACCTACATATCAGATCAGGGTGGATCCATCCTTCAGACTGACACACATATCAGATCAGGGTGGATTCATCCTTCAGACTACTTGACCTACATATCAGATCAGGGTGGATCCATCCTTTAGACTGGTTGAGCTAGATATTGTACCAGAGTGGACCCATCTTCCAGACTGGTTGACTTACATATCAGATCATGTTGGATCTATCCTTCAGACTGGTTGAGCTAGATATTGTACCAAAGAGGACCCATCTTTCAGACTGGTTGAGTTACATATCACATTGGGGTGGATCTATCCTTCATACTGGTTGACCTTCATATCAGATTAGGGTGGCTCCATCCTTCAGACTGGTTGATCTACATATCAGATTAGGATAGATCAATCCTTCAGACTAGTTGACCTACATATCACATTAGGGTGGATCCATCCTTTAGACTGGTCCATCTACATATCAGATTAGGGTGGATCCATCCTTCAGACTTTTTGACCTACTTATCAGATCAGGGCGGATCCATCCTTCAGACTGGTTAACCTACTTTTCAGATCAGGGTGGCTCCATCCTTCAGACTAGTTGACCTACATATCAGATCAGTGTGGATCCATCCTTCAAACTACTTGACCTATATATCATATCAGGGTGGATCCATCTTTCAAACTACTTGACCTACATATCAGATCAGGGTGGATCCATCTCTCAAACTACTTGAACTATATATCAGATCAGGGTGGATCCATCTTTCAAACTACTTGACCTACATATCAGATCAGGGTGGATCCATCCCTCAGAGTTGTTGACCTACATATCAGATCAGGGTGGCTCCATCCTTCAGACTAATTGACCTACATATCAGATCAGGATGGATCCATCCTTCAAACTACTTGGCCTATATATCAGATCAGGGTGGATCCATCCTTCAGACTGACACACATATCAGATCAGGGTGGATCCATCCTTCAGGCTACTTATCAGATAAGAGTGGATCTATCTTTAAGACTGGTCCACCTACATATCAGATCAAAGTGGATCCATCTCTCAAACTACTTGTCCTACATATCAGATCAGGGTGGATCCATCCTTCAGAATGGTTGACCTACATATCAGATCAGGGTGGCTCCATCCTTCAGACTAGTTGACCTACATATCAGATCAGGGTGGATCCATCCTTCAAACTACTTGACCTATATATCAGATCAGGGTGGATCCATCCTTCAGACTGGTTGAGCTAGATATTGTACCAGAGTGGACCTATCCTTCAGACTGGTTGACTTACATATCAGATCAGGTTGGATCTATCCTTCAGACTGGTTGAGCTAGATATTGTACCAGAGTTGACCCATCCTTCAGACTGGTTGACTTACATATCAGATCAGGTTGGATCTATCCTTCAGACTGGTTGAGCTAGATATTGTACCAGAGTTGACCCATCCTTCAGACTGGTTGACTTACATATCAGATCATGTTGGATCTATCCTTCAGACTGGTTGAGCTAGATATTGTACCAAAGAGGACCCATCCTTCAGACTGGTTGAGTTACATATCACATTGGGGTGGATCTATCCTTCATACTTGTTCACCTTCATATCAGATTAGGGTGGCTCCATCCTTCAGACTGGTTGACCTACATATCAGATTAGGATAGATCAATCCTTCAGACTAGTTGACCTACATATCACAGTAGGGTGGATCCATCCTTTAGACTGGTCCATCTACATATCAGATTAGGGTGGATCCATCCTTCAGACTTTTTGACCTACTTATCAGATCAGGGCGGATCCATCCTTCAGACTGGTTAACCTACTTTTCAGATCAGGGTGGCTCCATTCTTCAGACTACTTGACCTATATATCAGATCAGGGTGGATCCATCTTTCAAACTACTTGACCTACATATCAGATAAGGGTGGATCCATCTCTCAAATTACTTGACTTTTACAAAACATAATTTTGTAACCAAATTTCCGTTTTTTATTTAAAATATTGTTCACATTAATTTTTATTAATATTTAATATCATTTTAATTATCTTTACATATCTCTTATTAATTAATTAATTAATTAAGTTATTTATTTATTAGTCCCCTACCGGCGAAAGCCGAAGGGGACTTTAGGTTTGCACTCTGTCTGTCTGTCCGTCCGTCCGTCTGTCTGTCACACCTCAGTTTTCCACACTTTTTTTCTAAACTCTTGTAGATAATGAACTGATTTTTGGTATGTGAGTCTACCATGATGAGTTGCAGATCAAGTTAGCGTTTCGTTTTGGTCCGCTAATTTTTACCGGAGTTATGGCCCTTTGAACGTTGAAAATTCACTGAAATTTCAGTTTTCCGCACTTTTTTTCTAAATGCTTTTAGATAATGAACTGATTTTTGGTATATGAGTCTACCATGATGAGTTACAGATCAAGTTTACGTTTTGTTTCCATCTGCTAATATTTACCGGAGTTATGGCCCTTTGAACTTTGAAAATTCACTGAAATTTCAGTTTTCCGCACTTTTTTTCTAAATGATTTTAGATAATGAACTGAGTTTTGGTATATAAGTTTAACATGATGAGTTACAGATCAAGTTTACATTTCGTTTCCATCTGCTAATTTTTACCGGAGTTATGGCCCTTTGAACTTTGAAAATTCACAGAAATTTTAGTTTTCCGCACGTTTTTTCTAAATGCTTTTAGATAATGAACTGATTTTTGGTATATGAGTCAACCATGATGAGGTACAGATCAAGTTTATGTTTCGTTTCGATCTGCTAATTTTTACCGGAGTTATCGCCCTTTGAACTTTGAAAATTCACTGAAATTTCAGTTTTCTGCTCTTTTTTTCTACACGCTGGCAGTTAATGAATTGTTTTTTGGTATGCAGGTCATCCATGATGAGTTACAGATCAAGTTTACGTTTCGTTTCATTCCACTAGTTTTTATGGGAGTTATGGTCCTTTGAACTTTGAAAATTCAATGAAATTTCAGTTTTTTGCACTTTTTTCTACATGCTTGCAGATAATGAATTTTTGAGAACACCATTGCTGGTTTTTGATTTTACTATGATCAAGTTTTGCTTTCATCTTGAACAACACATATTATTTATAACTATAAATCTTTGTACCATATAATAATGTACATTTTACCTAAAACTTTGGGATTAGTGAAATATGCGACCGGTAGGGGACTATGTATTGTTTTGCAATACTCTCAGAATGCTTGTTTATTTATTTATTTATTTATTTATTTATTTTTATCTATTTATCATAAGGAATAATAAAAAGGACCCATTTTTTTGTTTTTTTTTATTTTAAAAACAATCTTTTCTTCTCTCTAGTACAGCTATATTATTACCTCAAATTGATTTTAATTCATATTTGTTTTAGAAATTGTCCCATTTTTAATTCCTTTTTAGATTAAAATCAAAGATTTATTATTATTATTATTATTATTATCATTATTATTATTATTATTTACCCATGTAAAGAATAAAAAACACGTTTTCGGGTAGAATCTGAGTCCAAGACCTGTAGTTTTTTGTTCAACGAAAATATCAAAATAAAGGTTTAAAAAATAACTTCTTATTGTCTTTCAAATAAAATATTTCATCCCAGTATTACTTAAATATGAAAACAATTTCAATTCAATAGCTTCCTATTCTTATTTGCAGTAAGTTTAATAATAATAATAATCATCATCATCATCATCATCATCATAAAATAAAAAATAAATAAAAATTTTCATATAATAACTTTATTACACTTGATTTTAATGGGATGAAAAGAATGTCATCCAAATGTGATACCAGTGGGATTATGCTCGACTAACTAAGGACTCAAAACTCCAGTGAAACTTTCTTTCATTTATTCACAAGAAATTAATATCTTTCAAAGTGTGATTTACACCTCCTCACATACTAGTAATTAAGAGATTATCAATATGCTACATTGGGAAACATCCTGTTTAGAAGTAGACATTTACAACCTGTAATTAACAGAGTTTACCTTACAATATGCAACATTAATTGACACGTGCGTATATCTATATGATATACCCGGTAAATGTTATTTGTCAATTTTTGCTGGATTCTGAAAATCGAACATTAGTTAATTTGAACAAGACATACGTCTCTGTTTGAACGCTGATTGAATAACGGAATTAAATTAATTTTGAAAATTAAAATTGTTTAAAATGTATATATTTGACTGAATTCATTCATAATAATTTAAATTGTCTGCAATGATTATACCGCTCTTATTTCCCTGACTTATCTCGTAATGTTTAATCTGAATACATTCAACACAATTAAAAAGCTGCATGAAGGACTTGTGTAAATCTGGCTTTAATGTGTTCTGAATTTTGTGGAAAAAAACATGTTCATCGGTAATAGTGATTTTATTATATCCAAACTTTACAAAATATATCATTTTGACTTGATATTAAACTTTAAAACCCTTCAAAACACCACACAAACCCACATGTAATATATGGATACATATATAGGTAATGTGTCTTTCCTCAGCAGCTTAACACCATGTACGTCATCAATTAGGTCGCCGGAAAGTTACGAGCAGTGTCGGAAACTACCAAGTATTAGCAGTTCGTTTAGGTAAGGTTTTAGTGTATTACAGGTAAATGTAAGGCGTGGGAAACCGTCAGACACATCAATATTGACTATTCTACCCATAGGAATGCAAAATACAAAATTGATAAATTTGGTGACCGGTGACCTTTAAACTGATTGAACTACATACATATCAGATCAGGGTAGGTCCATCCTTGAGACTGGTTGACCTATATATCAGATCGGAGTGGATCTATCTTTCAAGATGGTTGACCTACATATCAGATCAGGGTGGACCCATTCTTCATAATAGTCAACCTACATGCCAGATTAGAATGGATCCACCCTTCAAAATGTTCAAATTTAAGACACAATGTTTCCATAGCCATTACATATGACTTTAACTTAGCTCTAGGTTATCCATTCAAAAGGTGATTCAAAAGTGGAACTGAAATTGCATTTTGTCAAAGCACATTTGTATAATTTACATTTTATTTATATTTTAGGGATGTATAAAAAAGCCAAGACCTAGAGACAGAACAGTTCTAATAGACAACAAACCTCCTACAAATCATGATGTGTACATACCACATCATTATCCTAATAACAGAGTTGTGTCTTCTAAGGTAAATACACACATGGCATGCACACACGCATGCACACACACATGTCATCATGTTTTCTTTGAAGGTGAAAAAAAACCTCACACACATATAGGTAATATAGGTAATACTGCATGATTTATAGTAGAAAAGTTCTTATCAATAAAAGGTGGCCTTAATGGCAAAATGGTCTCAAGCACCTGTTTGCGGATCCCAGTACCTCTTAACACCTGTTCGGATCCTTATATGAGAAAGTTTGTCCTATTGTCTTTCAACGGGAATTGCTATACAATTGCTTCTGTATGTTTTATTGAAGATAAATACAGTCATATTGTAAATATTTGGAATTGAGGTGTACAACTGTATCTTGTATGGCGATTGTTTCAATATTTATAGACCAGGGATTAAAATAGGTTGGGGGGGGGGGGGGGTGGGTGGGGTGGGGTGGGGTGGGACTACTCTTTTTAGGAAACAATGCACAAGGGCTATGTCACCATTCTTGGTGACCAAAGTCTTTCAGGAAGTAAACTAATCAGACTTTATTATTTGGGACTGCAGAAAAATAAAAAATTACAGGGGAGAAATGTAGCAGTCTGGTAAAGCACTTGCCCATAGAACAGGAGGTCCTGGGTTTGATTACCAGTCTGACCCTGCATTTTTTCTCCTTCCCGTTACACCGGTAAACTGTGTGTTGTGTTTTTATATACTGGTAACCATGACAATTTATGCTTTATATGTCACAATAACTCTAATGTTAAAGTAAGCTTGCTGTATATCGGTTACTTTGCCATCAAAAAGTGAACGACCTATACATCTTCCTTATTATTAGTTTGTGTAAGGTTCATATTACTTACGTATATCTCTGTTAAATACATTGATATGTGATACAAATGTATAGGCAAACAACATTGACCTGTCTGCTTGACCTTTAATTTAAATATTTATCATGGGCGAGTAAATATATGCATAGGCGTTCATAAGTACATAATTGGAAACACTATAACATATACATGTAGGCTGTGGTGGTCTAATGGATAAGACGTCAGTCTACAAATCCAAGGTCTCTCACCCCTGTGAGTTTGAGCCTATCTCGGACCACATGTGGGAAAGTGAATTTTCCTTGCCGTTGGCCTTTACTGATTTACCTGGTATCAATATAATTAACTGGGGTAGTTGTATGCTTGTCTGCGGCATACTGACTCCGTGAGCTAGCACGTTAAAGTTGCCCTGAGTGCGCACTAGTACAAGGCAGACCATACAACACATTCCCACTTCACATGCATACACCAACTTGTTCATAGATTAATCCATATAGATTAATAAAATAGTTCTTGTCATGAATAGCTGAACAATTGCTGATGCAACGTTAAGCAACATTCAACCAATCAACCAACCAACCAACCAACCAACTACATGTATAACATGCGTGTTACTGTGTATTGTGTTTGTGTATTAAGTATGGATCCAAACACTACCGATATGTTGGGTGGATCCTCCTATAAGAATATTTATAATAAAAGGTCAAGTTGACAGGTCATTGTTGTTTGACTATACCTGTCTTACCTGTGATGTTCAGCTAAAAGAAGATTAACCAGCTTTAAATGATGGATGTTTTAAATCTCAGATTCTACGGCTTTTGTTTTATTGATTTTTTGGCGTATATATGTAAGATGATAATTTGTTTTAATTTTTTTCCCCCACTTTCTATGTTATAGTTACAAAGCAGTTATTCTCTTTGAAATAAGCAACACAAAATATATACTGTATAATGCTTATATTTCGCTATGGTTTTATTTTCGCTATATTCGCTATATTCACGGTCAAGTGTATTCCCGCGAAAATTAAACCAGCATGAATAGACACTGGTATTACAAGCCCATTAATCTTGCTAGAGTCTTTTTCCTTGAATCAGATAAGACTTGAAAATATGACACCGTGAATACACAAACCGCGAAAATTTGACACCGCAAAAATAAAGCAATATACAGTATATGTATTATGTCAAACTTATATATCACATTCTGTAAGTGAAAAGGCTCCTTAGAACAATCCAATCATAATGCAGAAAACAGCAAATAAAGAAAATAAATATAGTAGAATAATTATAATTATACCCCAGCAGACTAGTTTGAGGGGGGTATATAGGAATCACCATGTCTGTCTGTCCATGTAAAATCGTGTCTGGGCCATATCTTATAGCTGTTTTGGATGATTGTCATAAAACTTCACATGAATAATCTCCATGGTCCAGAGATGTTTCATGTCCTTGAATAAAGGTCATATCATAAAGGTCAAGATCATGGAAAAACATAAAATGTTGGAGGCGGGGGTATTTGGCTCTCAAGAGACAGTTCTAGTATAATAATAGTTATAATATCTCTCTGGCAGAACTTTATTCAAAGAATTAGGGATCACAGTTCCTCCTTTTTATATGCTTTGGGCAGATTTTTAGCTCACCTGAGCTGAAAGCTCAGATGAGCTATTGCTATCCATCTTCGTCCGTCGTGCGTCGTGTGTCGTCCGTCGTCCGTCTTCCCTCGTCCGTCGTGCGTAAACTTTTTACATTTTAATCTTCTCCTCCAAAACCACTGGGCCAAATTTAATGAAACTTGGTAACCATCATGCCTGGGTGAAGCCCTCTCAGATTTGCACAAATGAAGGAGTTATGTCCCCTTGGGGCCCCATAAGGGGGGAAATAGTGAAAAACTTTAAAAATCTTCTCCTCTGAATCTACAAGACATATACCTTATTTATTTCATATAACATCCTTAGGTCATCTAGTTTCAGATTTGCACAAATGGTAGCCATGGGGCTCAAAATGGGGAAATGGTAAGGTGCTGAGTGGGGAAATTGCTAAAAATTATGTATTTGTCAATATATCTTGAAAACTATTAACTTTTTGTATAGGCATGTATATTAGAATATTTTAGGTATTATCCTAACGATCATTTTGATATATGAATGAAGGTCATAGGTTCAAAGGTCAAGGTCACAGATGTGAATGAATACCTGAATGGTTATTTATCTTGAAAACTGTTAACTTTTTGGATATGCATGTATATTAGAATATTTTAGGTATTATCCTAACGATCATTTTGATATATGAATGAAGGTCATAGGTTCAAAGGTCAAGGTCACAGATGTGAATGAATACCTGAATGGTTATTTATCTTGAAAACTGTTAACTTTTTGGATATGCATGTATATTAGAATATTTTAGGTATTATCCTAACGATCATTTTGATATATGAATGAAGGTCATAGGTTCAAAGGTCAAGGTCACAGATGTGAATGAATACCTGAATGGTTATTTATCTTGAAAACTGTTAACTTTTTGGATATGCATGTATATTAGAATATTGTAGGTATTAGCCTAACAACCATTTTGATATATGAATGAAGGTTATGGGTTCAAAGGTCAAGGTCACAGATGTGAACAAGATCTGAAATGATTATTTATCTCAAAAACTATGAACTTTTTGTATAGGCATGTATATTAGACTATTTAGGTATTATCCTAATGATCATTTTGATATATGAATGAAGCTCATGGGTTTAAAGGTCAAGGTCACAGATGCGAATGAATACCTAAATGGTTAATTATCTTAAAAACTATTAACTTTTTGTATAGGCATGTATATTAGAATATTGTTAGTACGGGCACAGTGGTCATTTTGATAGATGAATGAAGAGCATGGGTTCAAATGTCAAGATCACAGATACAAACAAGTACTGAGATGATTATTTATCTCAAAAACTATAAACTTTTTGTATAGGGATGTATATTAGAATATTGGCCGAATTATCATTTTGATATTTGAATGAAGCTCATGGGTTCAAAGGTCACAGGTGAGCGTTAAGGCCCATGGGCCTCTTGTTTGTGAAACAAATTTGTCAGTTTACTTTGCCCTTAAGGGCTTGTGGTTTTCTTTGGGTACTCTGGTTTTCTCCATTATCTCAGAACTGACCTCCTTGATGTAATTAAAAAAATCTTGACTTGGGTGTAAAACACTGTTACCCCACTCAAAACTGAAACTCTAAAAAAAACATGTTTTTATTTTTTTACAGTACACACTTTTAACATTTCTACCAAAGAATTTATTTGAACAGTTTAGAAGAATTGCTAACTTTTACTTCCTGTGTGTCGGCGTTATACAGGTAAGGCTTACATAACTACAGGTATTGTATTAACTATATATAGCTGTTTACAATATTATCGATTTGTTTCCTTATATTAAGTCTGTATCATATAACTTTATTGATGAGGATCTTACAAAAGTGATTATATAATATTTAATTTGTTATCACTTGTTAAACCATCACGGAAGAAAATGCTTCATTATTGGAGTTGAATAAAATTTGTGCAACAAGCCTTGTACAAGTTGAATAAACATCGTAATTAGTGATGTTCCAATGATCATTTATAATTGATAATCAATTGATTGTGACCAGATACTAAGCACCTGATTAAAATATTAAATAATTGATGATCCGTTTGGTGTTTGGCAAGAAGAAACTACGAGCAGAAAACAAGAAAATCCCCAAAAATGAATACTTCTGGTCTTTTCAGATGCTATGTATTGGTTTTAATATTTAAATATCAAAGATATAGGAATTGATTTTAGTACATATCTTACTGAATCTTACTAAATCCAGTATTGTTGATAAGCTTCTGTTGATGCATCTTTTTGTTAATTCTTCTCCGAGGACTTTTTCATTCCGGATCAAGTGGCATTATACATATTTCATGTTACCAGATAACTTTCATTTTTTAGTATAGATTAATGATGGATAAAATGTTAAAAAATATTCCTTACTTTCTTTCCATCACATACATTGTTTTACCAATTAATAAATTCCTCTTTGTTTAAATTTCACCTGTATAAGAGCTTGGGTTTATTCTATCATATAATTAATAATGGTTAAAATGTAAAAAAAAAAAACAACCCAAAAAACCTTAAGATGGTTTACATTTATACATTATTCAAGTCAGCGTAATGCTTGTTTTAATGACTAGATCTAAAAACATAATGAGCTTTCATGTTCTATGTGTAATATCATGCAACTATGTTTGTTCTAATGGAATAAATCTTTACTATCAACATGTTTCTGTACCAACATTATAACTTAGGTTAAAAGTAGAACAAAAAGGTATATAAAGCCCTAGTTTTAGCTTCCCTGATTACAAAGAGGTCAGGGAAGAGTTATCGTGACCAATCTTTGTTCACTGTCGGCTGTGTATCATCATTTTATTGTTAACACTCTAGAGGTAACAATTTTTGGTCTGATCTTTTCCAACATGATCCTCTTGACACAAACTAGATAAAATTTGTATATGGCCATCCTAGGTTAATAAGTAGGTCACTATGTAAAATCTTAGGGAAAAACACTATTGTGTAAACACAAGGCATCAGCATTTTAGTCTGCAGATATTCAGAGAGATATTCAGAATGTTTTTCTGGACGAAGCTATAAAGTTAATATATGGGTTGTGTTGGTTCATTATATAGGTATAAGAAATCTTTGACTGTTAGCACTATTGAAGTCATGACTTTATTCCAGTCTTCTTCAAACTTTGCTCCAAATGATCCTTTTGACAAAAGTCAGGCCAATGTGTTAAATGGATCAAATTGGAACAAAAAGAAGGTTGCAAGGCCAAATCATAGACCATCCTTGTGAATGCTGTGTAGGCCAAATAGTTTGCCTAATCTTCATAAACCTTGCCAAGAATGGTACATGAAAAACATTGATTCTGAAGCAATCAATACATGTACTTGAATTGTTAAATAACATTAATAAATTTTGACAAAGAGTACCAAAGACCAGTTTGATATTTAGTAATGGTATGTAACAAGAATAGGGTTTAAACACCAGGACCCAGTTGTTTAAAGCTCTGTTAGCTAAACCAAATGTTAGTAAAAATTAAAAATGTTATTAAAGATATTTATTACAGACATAAAGTATAGACTTAATCAATTCTTCTTAAAATAATAAATGACTGCATTAACTTTAAAACACCAATTTAACATGTATTCAAATTTTTCCTAGCCAACTAGTTAAGCTAATGGAGTTTGGAAGAACCTGGCCCAGAAGAGATTTTGTTGTTACAGATTGTACTGTAATTACTTATTTTATTTTATATTTCCTATTTTAGTTAGTGATTGATAGCCCAGTTAGTCCTGCCACTAGTATAGTACCATTAGTGTTTGTAGTATCTGTCACAGCTATTAAACAGGTATGTTACTCTTTTAACAAATAAAACAAGCACCTGCTATAGTGACCATCTCTTTAAAGACCGCCTGTCTATTAAGACTACTGTTTCAAGGTAACAGTTTCATATTGCAGTTAAAGGCCCCTTATGTAAAGACCACTTTTCCATTAAGACCACTTTCATATTTCAACAATTCAAAATACCCTCTATATAAAGACCATTTGTCCATGTTAACATGTTATACCTGATGTGAAATAAACTGACATTTGGGTACATAGATATTATATACTGTAAAAATATTTATTTTTGCAGTATACTAGTTAGTTTTCACTTATTTCGCGGTCATTCCTTTTGCACGAAAATTAATACTGAGTGATAATTATATTATGCTTATTATGTTATTGTGCATATTATATTTAAAAATGCAAAAATTTAACTAAATAAATAAATACATGCAAAATTAAATACATTTACAGTACTTCTCACTTAGAGCTCATCTGTGATAGATTAGTTTGATTCCAAGAAATAACTATTGTTATTTAGCAAATTTTAATTATGCAGAAAATAACTAATAAAATACAGATTAAATTTGAAATATGATTATTTTAAGATGAGCAGCTTAGTTGAGTAATTGTGTAAATTGTGCCAGTCAAGATTCTTTCCCTTATCACAAGACAGTCACTTAAGAAATGGTAGAAGAAACCAGAGTGTACAGAGAAGAGCGCTGACCTTCCTCAAATCAAGTGACACACCTTATCCCACTAGCGTAGGCGGTGAGAAGTGCTGTGATATGTAATCACATGCTTTAGATTACTCAACCACTGTGGTTACTCAGTTCTGATATACCGGTAATTGCCATTATCAGTTGAAAAAATCCCAGCAACAGCCAGCTATGTTCTTTAGATAATTAGCAATAGTTTTGTTTTGTAAGTAAAGTTTTGATTTATTGTGTTATAGGGTTATGAAGATTGGTTACGTCACAAAGCAGACAACGAAGTAAACAATCGGATTGTCTCTGTTGTTAGGAATGGGAAACTCACAAAATTAAAGTCCATGAGCATTAGGGTAAGATTATTATTTCTATTTTGGCCTCAGATAAATGGGGTTTGTCAGCTTACCATGTGATCTATAACCCTTAACATTTGTGTGGAACATTTTGGAAAAGGTTTATGCCAAAATTTCCCAGAATAACGCTTATATAGCTCTATCTCCAATGGAAATATTTGTTTCACAGAAATGTTATGGGGAATCATGTGGTGCTCTGGCGAACCCCATAGCTTTGATGGAGAAGGAGGGGACAGACATATAATGATTAAATTTAATCCATTGCTATTTCAAAGCAGTCATTATATTGTCATATTTTTATATGTCCATCACTTTATCAGATATGTTACGTGATGAACACCAATGATTTTCAGGCAATGCAAAATTTCTAAAGTAAATTTAACTGTTATGTTCAACAAGGTGTTTAATGTTACATGTTTTATTTGTATTCAAATCAAAATTACAATATTCATTGATGTTAGCATCATTTTGAACTAAAAGGGGATAAAACAAAATGTAATTGAGAATAATTTTGATTATAACAAAATTGCATACAATATGCAATCAATGAAACAGCCCTACATCAGCCTGTACAGTAAATTTTCAAGTAGATGACAAATTTCTCAAAGTAGGCAACAAGTATGGAATAATATGTATTGCAAAACATATCACAAAACATTCTGAAAATGTAAACTTAGTGGAAGGAGGTGACAAACTTAATTTAAATCCAAACAAGTAGCAGACAACTTCTGCCGCCTTGCTTACTTTCTTGAAACCACTGCTACCTCTTCGGTGATATATACATTGTACAGTCACATCTGCCTTAAAATCCACCTCTTTATAAGGGCCACCTGCTTTTAAAGACCAGTAAAACCTTATCCCAATTGGACTTTTTCTATGTCATTTGTATAAGGGCAACCTGTCCATAAAGACCTGATTTATGGGTTCCCTTGGGTGGCCTTCATAGACAAATAACATGAATAAAGATAAATTTTTACTGTATAGAAGTAATTCAGAATAACGAGATAAGTGACTCTATCTGATATACACTTGTATGTCAGTTACAACTGAGTTAATTATTACATCCTTACTATTGATACAGCTGTTAGTTAAACTTTTGCCGCCTTGGTGGCTTTCTTGAAACCACTGTTATATACAGATTGACAGTAGTCTGCAGTGATATATATGTAAAGTAATTCAGGATAACAAGATAAGTAACTAACTCTGATGTACACTCGTATGTCAATTTTAACTGAGTTAATTATTTCATCCTTACTATTGATACAGTGTGCCAGTTCAACTTAATTATTTATGGTCATTTTATGGTTTATGTATAAGGCCTGTTGATTATGTACCCAAACAAATGGAGGTGGAGGGGTAAGGGGGGGGGGTTATAATGATTACACCCCATCTTCGAGTCAACATTTTGCCACAAGTTCTATGTAGAAATATGCATGGAACCAGCAGTTAGAGAAAATTAATTGTTCTTTTTCATAATTCTTTACAATCTGGCTACTTTTGTTGTCCATTATGTGACTGCATATTTTCTACTAAATTGTCATATTTGAAACAGATAGACCTGCTTCAAGAAAACTTTGTAGGAACATTTCAGATTTGACCTTAATATATTTGTCTTGTTCAAATTATGCCATGATAACATAAGAAATACTAAGAAAAAAGAACATTTTAGGAGTGAAAAGTAGTTATTTAAGAAGATGGGGAAGAATTTGTAATTTTTGGGTACTAATGTCGTGGGTCATTGTTATGGATGCAGGGTTATTTCCTGTCAAAGTAATTTTTTCACTTTTCTTTGTCCCTGAATAAAATTTGATATGTATTTATCTATAAGTTATACAGAAGTAATCAGATAAAATCTGAGGAGGAAATATATCATTGTAAAGTAAGAATGTGATCAGGAAACTACTTTATATATATACAGTATGGGCCTGTCGAAAGTTTAACACTGAGCTGATGAATACGAGAGGAAGCTCAACTGTCAAGAAGCTGAGATATGGATAGAAAAGTTGCTGAGATATAGACAGCAGCTGCAGAAAAGCTCCTGAATTATAGTTAACGAGGGATTAACATGAGCTGCTGGTTCGGCACTAATTCCTTAGCTTAGCATTTAAACTTTCGACAGGTCTGAGCTCAATCTTAACTTATAAATCAAAACAGAAGCCGATTGTCGGCTGACAGACGGAGAGGAGGAAATAATAAATTATAAATAAAAGTAGATCTTATTGAATTTTGTATTTATTGACTTTCAAGTATTTAACTTGGACAAAAGAAGGTCATGTTTAATGTTTCCTTATACATACTAGTATATTGACAAAATTATAGAGATTCGAGAAACAAGCGAGGATTAATACTGAGGATTGATCTAGAGATATCATATTGTAACCCATTCACAATTCTAAATCTTATGGGGTTCTCAATATAACTTTGCCAATTTTTACAATTTTAGAAATTCAACTTTATAAAATAGTTTTTTTGTATCTTTTTAAATACCGGTACCTAAGTCATTATTGTATTTTCTATCACACAATTTTGGTCATTATATGCCTATATTCACTGTTGCAAGATCACAAAAGGGCGAGAAAAAGAGAGCCTTGACAGAGTAGATAGAATCTGTAACACTGATGCTTCACACATGTGAAACCATTCACAAAATGTAGAAATTGAAGAGTTAAAAAAATACAATGTATTGGATTCGATATAGTATTATGCGATTTTATAACTCTTTGATAACTCCAAGTAACTCTGGCCTTCAGTTTTGATTTCTAGTTTGCTGGGAAATCAGTTTTAAAATAGTAACAAAGAAACTCTGATAGAAACATGAGAAAATAATGTTGATTTGGAGGTTGCCATGGTTTTTGATCAATTGACAGTATCTACAGTAGTTAAATCTGAATATAACAGGTATGTTAAGTACTGCTGAATGATTACAGTATAATTAAGTATTATTAAGATAAATGTACAATACAGACCTGTCAAAAGTAGCTACTGAATTTGTGTCGAATCCACAGCACATCTAGGCCGCTCGTTAGCTACATCTCAGCAGCTCTTATCTATCTCTTCAAGGCAGCGTTTCTGTCACTAGTTGTTGATATCCCGGCCATTCGACAGTCTTATTTTGACACCTATGCGTTTTCTCAGTGTTAATTTTCTGACAGGTCTGTACTATATATACATAAAACATACAAACAGTTTATCTATGTAATCCAGTCAGAGAAATTAACACATACATAAAAATTACTGATAATATCTGAACTCTTAATATATCAACTTGGCTATACACTACTACTACTGGTTATAAACAAAAACAACTTCATAGAAGTACTAATTATTATTGCTGTATCTTATAAAATGTAATATTATTACATACCTACAAAAAATTTATATCATTGAAAAATAAGAAAAATGTTAAAGGATTTTTAATTTTATTTTTGCAAGCATTGTTTTAGTACAAACAGAGTTAAACTTTCTTGAATTGCCCCTTGACAATTTTTCAATCTCACTCATTGACACAATACAGTGAAAGCGGATGATTATGTCCATGGCATCGCCAATTTTAGATGTATAATTATATGTTTCCTTAGGTGGTCATTATATGCAGGTGTCACCTTGTGATTAGTGAATTGTATTTCTTTATTTTCCTTTCCTAGCTCATAAATGTGGCTTGTAGTTTATCTTTAGCAACCAAAAAAGGAGGGGTTTTACTCGGGATTACTCTTTTTATCAATATACAAGGGCAATTGTTTAGTGTGTCATTACACAGGGCGTTGATTTTATAATATACTTGTATGTGTTATAGCTCTTGTATTAATAGAAAGCAAGATTCATCTCAGAAAATTTCCAAGTCTCGATTGAGTTTGAACCCACAACCAATTAGCCATGCTAGTACTTCCAACACTATATATGCACTAAAATATTCAAATAAAGGAAATGTAGCTTCGCTTCTGTTTTTAACAAGTATAATAGGAAGTGATATACATTGCACATGTTCTTAGATTAATCCTTAGATTTATGAAATTAATCTTGTTGTTGAAAAATTGCTGAATCAATGTAAAGCAACATTACAACAATAACAACAACAATACATTGTATAGGTAAACAACATTGACCTGTCTGCTTGACCTTTGATTTAAATATTCATTATGGACAGGTAAATTTAAGTAATATGGATCATGTGTGTATATTTCATCTACCTGATGTGAACACTAATCAAGGGCAATGTGTATATGTATTAACTGCGTATCCTAATGTTATCTATGTATTGGGTGGACCCTCCTATATGAATATACCTAATGAAAGGTCAAACGGACAGGTCAATGTTGTTTGCCTATATTTGTTATTGTCACACATTTATAGACAAACAACATTGACCTGTCTGCTTGACCTTTAATTTAATTATTTATTATGAACAGATACAGTTATGTAAAGGGAACACAGATTTTCATTTAGTGTACATGATGAACATGTGCATTGTGCACACAGGTTAACAATCCTAACACTCTCCGTGTATTAGGATCCTCCTATATGAATATTCCTAATGAAAGGTGAAGCTGACAGATCAAAGCTGTTTTGCTATATAGACATTTCTACTGTTATGTTGGCATCTAAATATACCAAGATAATGTTTGATCTATTGCACTTTTAATTGTGTGAGAAGTGTTACACAAAAACGTATACTCATTGTACTGATATATACTATAACATCATTCTATCTCACTAAAATTTCACACACACACACACACACACACACACACACACACACACACACACACACTTTTAGACAGGTTTCTGTTTATAGAAGTGTTTACTATGACATGAAAGCTACTCTTCTACCTTTAGCATTTAGCCCCATCAAGATGAAAACCACCAATCTTATTCAAACAAACTGGCAAACTTTCTTGCACTAGGCAGTGAGAAGTACCGGGGTTCTTTAAGCTGACTATTTAGCCACCCTTAGGTCTAACATCATATAACAGGGTTCGTACAGGCCTGGAAAAGTCCTTAAATTTTGAGGTTTGCCCTGAAAAGACCCTAAAAACAAGTCTGACCCTAAAAAGCCCTTGAATTTATCCTGAAGGCCCTAAAAAGCCCTTGAATTTGGCCAGTTGGGTGTCTGTATTTCAATATTAATAAATGGTTGCGAATAGACTGATATAAATAAATAAATAAATTAATTAATAAGTTATGTTGAAATGAGCAAGGTACCTGGCCCTCCCAAATGCCCAACTTCAACCTCCACTTCAAGTGTCGTTTATACTATGGACATGTAAGTAATTGATTTATTGATTTAATTGCCTTTGCACCAATATGTTTTTGCTAAAATTGTCTCTCTGATTAGGCCTTAAATTTGCAAATAAGACCCTGAAAAGACCCTAAAAAGTCCTTAAATTTGGAGTCCAAATGTCTGTACGAACCCTGTATAAGTATTTTTTTTCGATGATTTTGCTTTTTTGTTTTTCAGCAAATTTTAGGACATTGAAAATCAAACGTCACAAGGATCAATATGAACTGAGCTGCATAACTACATATATTTAAATATTTTTATTTTAGGTAGGGGATATAGTCAAAGTAGAAATTAACCAATCATTTCCATGTGATCTTGTCATGTTGTCATCATCAGATCTCGAGGGGTCATGTTATGTAACTACAGCAAACTTAGATGGAGAAACTAATTTAAAAGTAAGTGTAAGGGGAGGCAACTGTTGTCATCCTCAGATCCCGAGGGGTCATGTTATGTAACTACAGCAAACTTAGATGGAGAAACTAATTTAAAAGTAAGTATAAGGGGAGGTAACTGTTGTCATCGTCAAATCCAGAGGGGTCATGTTATGTAACTACAGCAAACTTAGATGGAGAAACTAATTTAAAAGTAAGTATAAGGGGAGGTAACTGTTGTCATCGTCAAATCCAGAGGGGTCATGTTATGTAACTACAGCAAACTTAGATGGAGAAACTAATTTAAAAGTAAGTATAAGGGGAGGTAACTGTTGTCATCATCAGATCCCGAGGGGTCATGTTATGTAACTACAGCAAACTTAGATGGAGAAACTAATTTAAAAGTAAGTATAAGGGGAGGTAACTGTTGTCATCGTCAAATCCAGAGGGGTCATGTTATGTAACTACAGCAAACTTAGATGGAGAAACTAATTTAAAAGTAAGTATAAGGGGAGGTAACTGTTGTCATCGTCAAATCCAGAGGGGTCATGTTATGTAACTACAGCAAACTTAGATGGAGAAACTAATTTAAAAGTAAGTATAAGGGGAGGTAACTGTTGTCATCATCAGATCCCGAGGGGTCATGTTATGTAACTACAGCAAACTTAGATGGAGAAACTAATTTAAAAGTAAGTATAAGGGGAGGTAACTGTTGTCATCGTCAAATCCAGAGGGGTCATGTTATGTAACTACAGCAAACTTAGATGGAGAAACTAATTTAAAAGTAAGTATAAGGGGAGGTAACTGTTGTCATCATCAGATCCCGAGGGGTCATGTTATGTAACTACAGCAAACTTAGATGGAGAAACTAATTTAAAAGTAAGTATAAGGGGAGGTAACTGTTGTCATCATCAGATCCCGAGGGGTCATGTTATGTAACTACAGCAAACTTAGATGGAGAAACTAATTTAAAAGTAAGTATAAGGGGAGGTAACTGTTGTCATCGTCAAATCCAGAGGGGTCATGTTATGTAACTACAGCAAACTTAGATGGAGAAACTAATTTAAAAGTAAGTATAAGGGGAGGTAACTGTTGTCATCATCAGATCCCGAGGGGTCATGTTATGTAACTACAGCAAACTTAGATGGAGAAACTAATTTAAAAGTAAGTATAAGGGGAGGTAACTGTTGTCATCATCAGATCCCGAGGGGTCATGTTATGTAACTACAGCAAACTTAGATGGAGAAACTAATTTAAAAGTAAGTGTAAGGGAGATAACTCTGTTTGAGAAGTTTCTAGTAACAATTACAGCATCATAGTGTTTTGGAGAGAGAGAGAGAGAGAGAGAGAGAGAGAGAGAGTAATTGTGTGATAGGTCCCAATGAAGATTCTTTTGCATATATCCAGGTGATCCTTCTTTTGAGGGGTTGTTGGAGTGCATCTCCTAACAATTTTCATGTTCTCTTATTTTTCCATTGATTGAAATAAAACTTTGAAAATATAATTTTAAAATGGTGTGTTATGGATCCATGGAAGTATGAATCCATGGAGCAGTGTGTGCCAAACTTTCAAAATGATTAATGGACATTCGGTCTGGTAAACCTAGAAACTTTACCAGACCGTAAAGTTTTTTACTGGACCAAAAATTCTTCAATAAAAAGAAAACAATTATTCGGTTTTGTAAATATTTACTTATTTTCTCCTTTAAAACGGAAAGCTACGGGAGGCACAAATTATGAAGAAAACTTGAAAGAAAATTTAAGAAACATTGGATGGAGGGGCGACCATGGTTGCAATTTGACAATGAGAAGCGAGTCGGGTCAGGTCGAGTTAGGGAGGCGTAGCACACAATAATAATTTAAAAGGGCAGAATACATTTATGTATGGAAGTACAAATAAATGTATTCTGGCCTTTTAAATTATTATTGTGTGCTGCGCCTCCCGACCCATAAAATTCAAAGCAGTGTGTGCATTTCATTACGCATTTCTCCTCGTCAAATTGCAACCATGGTCGCCCCTCCATCCAATGCTGCTTAAATTTTCTTTCACGTTTTCTTCATAATTTGCGCCTCCCGTAGCTTTCCGTTTTATTGGTTTTCCTGGAATAGCTCCTGGAACGTACATTTTTGTAATAACGGAAGTCGGATGGCAATAATAAAATTCGAATTGGATCGGAACTATAAATCCGGATTTTTGGCGCTCTCAATTTTCCGAACTGGTTACCGGACATACGGTCCAGAAAAATCTGATTTTTTATCGGACCAGCCGTAATTTTATCGGACTTGTCCGACGGTCCGACGAAGTTTGGCACACACTGATGGAGGTGTGGACCAGTTTTACTACCACACAATAAGGATGGACAAGTTTTACTAGGAGACAATAAGTTGTAAATGTTTTGCTCCAGTACAGTGTAGATGTCTCTAATTTCAGAATTTTACATGTATAGCAGAAACCAAACTTTACCAAACAGATGAAAGCTTTAATAAACTTAATGCATATATAGAATGTGAGCAACCAAAAACAGATCTTTATTCATTTGTCGGGAAAATCAGTATCGTGACTGATGATGGTCAAACCAGCGAGAAATCACTGGGACCAGAAAATGTATTACTCAGGGGAGCAAGGCTCAGAAATACAGCTTTTATATATGGTAAGTCTGCCTTGAGGAAAAAAATTGGATTTAGCTTTCACAGTTTTTGCATTGTTGCCTTAATGTGAAAATTTTGTAGAAATTACACAGTGACCATAACAGCTGGGAAAGACTAATAGAATGGTAGTTCTAACAGCAGTGACGGGAATCTGTTGGATTTTCATAATTGATGATCAAAACTACTTAATAATAATCAGAAATAATCCATTATGTCATAAATACATACAGAATAAACATTTGTTTATTATTTAAGCACAAAATATGGAATTTGAAATGTTAGATTATCATTAAGTATTTTTTAAACTGGTATTTTCCATTTCATTTATTTGAATTTTTTGCCATTTACCGATAAATATGTACATACTTTTGACGATAATAAAAAGTATGCTATACCCTCCATCTAGTCTTGGATACATAGAACATGAATAACCCTCCACAGAGAGATCAGCAACCACAAACTTGTGTTAGAATTATGTATTTTTTCGGGAAAACATGAAATGATATGATTCCATATCCAATGGGAATAATAGTTCTGTATAAACATAGGTTTCTTGTGGTATAGCAGCGAACTCTATTTAGCAGTGATTAACACTAACTGTTAATTTATTTCTTTGTTTGCAGGTTGTGCTATATATACAGGTCCAGAAACTAAAATGGCTCTGAATTCCACATCAAAAGCAACCAAGTTTTCCAGAGTAGAAAGGTATTTTAGTATAAAAAGTCAGCCTTTCAAAAGACATACATGGCCAAATGGTACTATCACTGGGTTTCTAAGTCAAGGGTTGTGGGTTCAAACCTCACTTGGGACTTGGAAATTTTCGAGATGATTTTTATCTCCTGCCCATACTAGAGCTGTAGAAAGGTAATGTTTAGAGTGGTTTTTTAGATGAGACTCAAAATTGAGGCCCCTTGTCTTGGTGTACACTAAACACAACACTGAAGAGTTAAAAAAGAGCTACAGAGGACACTTACTACTAGAAGTGATTAAAACAGACTGAGTAAGATAAGACAATTAGATTAGAAAAGTTGATTTTTTTCACCCTAATCAAGATTGTTCACTTTTAAGGAGGGATCAGTGCTAGAATGTAAAAAAGCAAGGATCCAGAGAAAAAATGGAAACTTCTTTCAAACAATGACCTTATATGAATGGATTTCCAGGTTAATCATTGAGAGGCACTGCAGACTCTTAGAACCAATGAGGCCCCAATGGTAGACTACATTGGTGTGTCAGAATCGAAGCTAAAATCAGGCTGATTCAGGTTATGTCTCTATGTGTGTAATTTCTGCAGTACAGAAGAATTTATACGGTCATACTTTGTCATTGTTTATCATTTGTTGTTGGGATACTTTTGATAAAGTTTTCATGGACAAAAGTGAAAGTTGATGGACTGGATTTGTAGGAGAGCTGCACTGCTCTTTTGACAACTCTTGATTCCTATGTTTTTAAAGTAAAAACAAACTTACCCGGTAATCTGTTTAGCAACCATTTCAAAGAACAAGTTTATACAACTTATATTAATGTAGCAATTTTTCCAGTTTTAAGTGCACAAAAGGTCTTGAGTTGGGAGCAAAAATGGTAAACTTGGCAAATAAAAACTTCAATTTCTTCAAGCAGTTGCTCTTATTGTGTTGCATATGACACTGGGGTTGAAAACCGAACCACATTGTTGATAGTCATTACTGGTAGTCTATACGTTAATTATGGTAATTTTGTGTTGGTTTTTACTATCAATAAATGCGATTAACTTTTCTATATAACTTGTTAATTTTATTTTCAATTTTAATTTCAGAAAATTGAACACATTCCTGATAATTTTCCTGGTTATATTGCTGTTAGAAGCTTTAGTCTCTGTTATACTGAAATACTGGTATGTCTTCCTACCAAATGTCGGGAAACCATGGTATGTCCCGTCATCTGGTGAGGATGATCTCAATGTAAGTCATTCATTTTAATTATTCTTTTAAGTTGTGCATTCGTAAACATCACATATTGAAGTATTTCTTAAGTCTTCATGTAGATGCAGGGGCCTCGGTGGCATGGTGATCTAAAACACAGGCTTTAGATTGTGGCACATAGGTTTGAATTCCAGTCAAGACAGATCTTAGGGTGAGAAAGTTTGTTAGTTCACTTGCTGCTTAAGGTCTGTGGTTTTCTCTCAGCATTCCTGTTTCTTCCTCCATCCCAGAGTTGACAGTGAAAGAAACTTGACTAGGGCGTAAAACTCCATTAGTCAACTCCATTCCTCATGCAAATGTAAAATTGCACAAAAATGGAACTTACAAAAAAAAAACCCAACTTTTTAACCATTCAGAAGACAGCTGTTTTATTTAGATGATTATTATTACAAATTATAACTTATTTTTTACGAACAGAGAGTAATCTCTGGGAGTACTGTCACGGGAGCCGTTTGTAAAATCCGGACAGGCTGAACAACCGCTAATTGACAAACCTTGCGCAAACTATAATAATGTAGTGCGGGTATTGAGCGTCATTTATGAGAACATTGGTATAAGTGTGCAAATAATTGATGTATACATTATGCTGTATGGAATATGAAAATGAATATGCATCATTGTTTAAAACTATTTGGCAATAGTTCTCCCATTACTAGCGTATGAATTCTGAAAATACACCGTAACCGATTTATGAATGAGGTATTCATTCATAAACTCTGATCATTAAACATACAGCGAATACCGGACACGTTTATAAGCCGTTATTTGATTAATTAAATATTTCGTTTTACTCTGCTGTCATGAACATTTGATAAAAAATTTCCACATTATTTTTTTTTCATATTTATATATTTAATTTTTATTTATTCATAAAATGTGCATCTTTAAAAAAAAAGTTGATTTCAACCAATCGCCTCTGTGTAAATCCGATCGTTAGCTTGCTTTGACCGTTCTGTAGTTTCCACCACTATGGGCGAACCGCCGTCACGAGACGAATAAAATGGATTCTCTGTTGATAGCGTTAAAACTTAAAATAAAGTTACTAATTTAAAATCGCAATTAAAACCATGTTCCACGTGGTGATAGCGTACAGGGCGAACTACTTTGAATGAAGCAGTGTTAGTTTTAAGTTCATCAGACGTAGGTGTAGTCAAAGAGCTGAATATCGTTGTTTATTTCATGCTCGTTTTCAGTCTTTTCATATGAAAATCGGCCCTGAAAAAAGACTTTTCAGGCGGTTTTAATCGTGCACCTGTACATAGACTTCATTCCGGCATATACACCAAAGTGCGAGAATACTTAGTGGTTTTACACTGTACAGTACAGCTCAAGTGGATACGTGAATTTCCACCGCCGCGGTGTTTTTTAATCCGTGACTGCAAAATTTCTTGTGGATTCAGGTGGGAATTATCTGACCACCGCGATTTGTGGTGCACGATTTTGCCGGTGGTAAAATATTGTAAGGACTAGTCCACCGGATCGTCCACCGCGGTCATCAGTGTATTATAATAATTTGTGTTTTCCAAACATTACCCTTACAGTTAAAGATCCTCGACACACACACACGTGAACAAGGTATCACTGCTGGCAAACAGTGACAAGATGCAAGTTTCACAATGATTTCTTCTTAAATTGGACATTTTCCCCCAATAGCTGGATGTGTATAGTAAATTTGTCAGATTTCATTTAAGGAAAATCTTAGCCAGCACTTTGTTTTACCTTAGTCAAATTTGTAATGCGCACACACAAAGTGGCAGTATCATCAGCGATTGATGGCGGCCGCAGACTGGTAGAAGTAGAAGTAGAAATATAAACTGACAAACTGCCCGTCGATTCGAACCTTGGCGGCGAAAGGTAGAGGATCACTTTGGAAAATTCGGCCACTGAGGCCTCGACAAGCAGAGATGATTGGTTGATTGAATGGGGTTTTACGTTCAGTCAAGAATCTATCACATTTATCGAGACAAAACCAGCTATAGGTGAAATGACAGAATTATTTATCTTTGCAGTGCGCACGGTAATTACTGGGATGGTTTTTTAGAGCGCCGCGCTTACCACGACACGGAGCATCAGTTTTTAATGTCGCTTTTAATTGAATTTCCAAATAGCTAGTGTTTAATTACATGTGACATTCTAAAAAAAAAAACACCAAAAAAAAAAAAAAACCAAAAAAACGAGATGTCTTTTATATAGTACATAGGGGTAAGATAGTACGTGTGTACTCATATATAATACACAGACAAGTCTGTTGCGGGGGTGGTTAATTGAAAGTATCTCTATTGTCCGTGCAACCGTCTACTCGTCCTTGTCGGCAAGCTTTGAACAAAAGCTTGAAAGGCTAATACACGTCACTTTGTTGAATACCGCAGTATCGGTGTGCATGTGCTTAGGTTTCAGATTATGATGGACAAGTTGCGGGGGTGGTTTATTGAAAATGGTAGTGTGCGTTCAACCGTCTAATCGTCTTTGTCGGCAAGCTTTGGAAAAAAGTTTTAAAACGAGAGCTTGGAAGGGCTAGTACATGCCACTCTGTGAAATTACAATCAGTTACACTTGGTTGATGAGGTGATGAAAACATACACGCCGAAAAAAAACGTGCACACTGGTAATTTTTTAAAACTTCATATTGTGGGAAAAAAAACAACTTTAATTTTTTTTATTGGGGTGGGTGGTTTAGTATCATTAAAACATATTTGGGTCTAGAATTCAGGTTCGAATAATCTGTGGTATTCGATTTTTTTTAATAAATAAAAATTATAATGAATGACGGGAACTTCGAATAACCGTAGGCATTTGAAAAATCGAAGTTTGAATAAACTAAGTTAGACTGTACATGTACTTAGATAACGTGATAATCCATCAATGGTTAAAGTGTAATTCATTTTCAATCATCATCGCGGTGGAGATTTTTCCTGCCGGCGGACGATTTTACTGTCCACCGCGGCAGGAATATTTTTAATCCGTCATTTATTAAGTTGCGGTGAATGTCTTTAGATCACGGTGGACCGCGGTGGAAAATTAATCCCTTTTGCGGTTGAAATTCATGTATCCATTTGAGCTGTACATGTAGTTGGAAAATCCTGACGTTATTGGTTTTTTTTTGTGTTTTTTTTATATTAAAAACGAACCGTTAGTGATCGTTGTTTAATTTTCTTCAGTTGAGAAATGCTTCAAATCTTGGAATCTTGGAGAAATCTTGATAAATTGCTAGACTTTCACATTTGGTATCATCGACATGATACTTGTCAGATGCGTTTGATTGCTACCTTTTTTGTTAACGAATTGCAAATAATGAAAACTATCGTAACTGCCCAAAGTGACCTCAAAAGTGATTTTCTAGATTTGAACTTTTAATTTGGTATTTGCAAGCTCATAATGTATATAATTTGCTTTTTAAGCAGCAGCAATCATTAAAGCAATTTTCTTTGAAACTTTTCTTTTTTGTGTGAGCCGCGGTGTTGAATTGTCGCTTGCCTTGAAGGCTGCTCGTTGTCCATAATCAGAATGGTACCATACCAAAAGGCTTTGTGCTTATAATATAACTACATGTATATCGGTGTAAAACATTTATGTGAGGCTTTCTATTCCAGTCTCTCTGTTTTCCTGAAAATTTCATTTTGGTCTAATAGTGAATGTTTGGCTTGAAGGGTGATTTGCGCCGCAATACGTTACTCTCACGCACAATACCGAAATCTTTGACAGCAGCCACATGTTAGGATAAAATGTATTTGTGGCAAAGCTTTTCTTGCGATAAATTGCTCTGCAGGATATAAAGAATAACTCAACCCAACTGAAAAATTAATAATCTACGCAGTCTTGGTAGATAACTTCGTACGTCACTGAATGTGTAAAACTGGGAGTGCCACTATATTCATATTAAATGATCGATGCTAAAAGAAAGATAGCAAATCTTAATGTTTGGCAGTGAACCGCCCCAGTTAAGCGGCCCTTCATTTTGGGGCTTGGTCGTGGTAGCGAACACACTTAGTGGATTCTACTTTGCGATTTTCCCCGGAATTTTTCGGGTCCGGATTGTCATTTTATTGCCGTTTTGTACAGTACTATTACTGTCGGCATTTCTGATAATGAAAAAAGGTGCCGATTTCTCACTTGTACAGGTGACATTTACTTGAAATAAAGTGGTATATCTTTATGAAACTCGATTAAAGATCAGGGAACTATACTCTACACTTCTGAGAATAATCTTATTGGGTTTTTACTAAGAAAAACGATCTAGTGTTGTATGACCAAGGTATGAAAATATAAAGTGTTTGAATGTTGAAAAAAGCGAAAAAAACGTACAGTTGAATCTCGTTATGTCGAACTCGGATATCTCGAACTACCGGATATCTCGAACTTTTTTAAAAAGTCCGAACAGAGTTGTTCTTTATTAAACCAAAATCACTCCGGTTATCTCGAACTCGGATATCTCGAATTATCGGCTATGTCGAACAATATTTTCGTCCCTTTGAATGAAAATCCTAGGAAAATTACACTCGTTAACTCGAACAAAAAATTTAGGAAAATTAAATTTGTTAACTCGAACAAAAAATTTAGGAAAATTAATTTGTTAACTCGAACAAAATATTTTGAGAAATCAAATTTGTCAGCGCCTACAGATTTTTTGGTAGAAAAAACACATTCTCGCGACACAAATAAAAATTTGACTGTCGGCCTCGTGTTGATTTTAAAATTACAACATTGCACTGACCTCCCAATTTCCTTAAGCCCTTAATTATTATCCCTTGCATGAGCAATTAAACCATCAAGGAGATTAGCAGATTTTATAATTACTGCCAAGCTGAACATGGCTTCCGAAAGCGTGTGATGTGAACATTACTCAATACAACCGGAAGCTTGGGGTGATTAAAGTACACAAAGCGAAAATGGTATGGAGACTAAAGCGGACTCCACTATTTGTCGGCTAATAACAAGTAACAGATAATCTCCTGATTTTTTATATACTACATTCTCAATTATAAATACAAATAATAAATAATGCAGTTTTTATTCATCATGTTTGAATACATACGATATAGGAGAAAACGGCAATATACAGTTTGACAAGATAAAACCGGAAGCGACTTCCGGTAGGCGTGTACGAGTTACTTCCCTTTTGTTTTCGTTTTTAACATCGGTTATCTCGAACTCCGGATAAGTCGAACTTTTTGCATTTCCCCGTCGAGTTCGAGATAACGAGAGTCAACTGTATTTTGAAAAAAAAATATTGTTGATCCTGTATTCTTGTTCAAGTGTTTTGTTGCCGTCATTAAGCATCTATCAGCTGAACAAATTCAAAAAGAGATAAATAATTTTGACAATAAATATTTATATGCCACTAAGGTCAATTTCAGAAGACTTTGTTTTAAACCGGGAGAAACGAGGTGGGGGATGTGGTCGAGGCCGCTGTTTATATCGTGAGGGTTAGCATGTTTGCAGTAGTAACATTCATAGGTATTCTTACTTTTTGAACATATGGCCTTAATTAGCTCACCTGGCCATAGGCTATGTGAGCTTTTATCATGACTTTGTATGTGCCTGCCATTTGTCTGTAAACTTCTCAAAATCTCAAAAAATCTTCGCTGAAACTGATAAATGAAGTTGTTTGAAACTTCGTAGCATGTTTGCTACAAAGAATCCTCAATTTGGAGTGATCCGACAACTTTTCAGCAGTGCAGAATATATGCCTACTTTGAAAACACTTCTGTGAAAAAAACTTGTGAAGAATAATACTTATTGGAAAAATGAGACTCAGTGCAATCTTGACTTGTACTTAAAAACTGGCACAGTTATAACATCCTTCATGATGATAGGTAATTAGCAATTGTAAAAGACGCTTGCATTTTGTTCTCGCTCTCTGTTCGCTGGGCACCTTCGGTGCTTTGATTATGATTTATTATTTGTAATTGCCATTTTGAGCTAAATGTTTTCATAAAAAGGCATTGTTATAACTTGAAGTGCATTTAACTTTCTTTTTAACCTTAATCAATTCAGATGTTTGAGTTCATAATATGTTTGTGACCAAATAATGGTGATCCTGGCCCCAGTTTCACACTTTTCCTTAACTTAAATTTAGCAAATTTTGATAATTTTTTTAAAAACTACTGATAAATATTATTTACAAAACTAAGAACAAATGGTGTAAGCTAGAAGTGGTCTTCTAAATGCCACTTTAGATTCATAAATGTCATAAAAATTAACAAAATTATTTAGATTTGAAATATTACCAGATTTCAGCGAAGGGAAATCTTAGGTAAGGCATGATTGTGAACAGGGACCAGTTATTTCTGTTTTGAAATAAAACACGACATGGAGTTTTCAAAGTTATACTGTATCAAAATGTTTAAAATTTATTGATTATTTACAATTTCCTATTTTTAGCCACGGAAAGCTATAGAGAATTTCCTAGCATATATGGTAATATACAACTACATCATTCCAATATCCATGTATGTAACTGCAGGTAAGGACTAGAATTTTATCATTGCATTTCATTTACACGATTTGATATGACTTCCACTAAAAAATTCATATCATTTTTGCACAAAAAACTAGTTTTTCTTTATTTTTTTTTTATTTTCTACAATATACCTATTGATTATCCCATCCTTTGGAGGTGGAAGTTAGATTTTGAGTGATATAAAGTCTCTAATTTTTTGTGCGAAACAAAATGCCTGATGGTATTAAAACTAATAAAACAATAAAAAACATATCAGTACTAACTTATGTTCACACACTTATATGGCAGTTAGTATTACAAGTTTAATTCTGTTTGGTGTCCCATATTAATATTTATTGTACTGACCAATCAACAATTCCTCTTTCCCATTTCTCATACCCAGTCTTTAAATAAAAAAATATTAAGGTGTGAAAATAAATGGCATGAGGAAATACAAATATTACTTCGTGCAACAATTGAGGAAATGCAATGCACCCAAATTTATTTTTGATGATAAGCAAGGGAGACTTATAAAAACAATAAAGAAATAGATTCTGACTTCAAATATTGTGATCATGTGGCATAATTATCAAGGGTCATCATAACAAGGTTTGGCTAAATGTTTATATACATTTATTACAGAGTTGCAGAAGTTTTTTGGTTCATTATATTTTGGTTGGGACCTAGAAATGTATGATGAAGCCACAGACCAACCAGCAAGAGCTAATACATCAGATCTGAATGAAGAACTTGGTCAGGTAGATTTCTTATATGTATCAGGCTTCAGTTCACAATCATTCCTTAACTAAATCTTAACAGATTTAAGTGAAAGTAAATCTTATTTAAAAAAAGATTGTGAAACTCAGGGCCAGGTGAACAATTCAAGTCCTTATTGTAACAGAATCCCTGAAATATCTTAGGACATTATTACTATTGTTTTTATTGACTTCTGTATGAATGGTTAGTCCTCCAAAGTATCAAAACACCAAGCACCACATTTGGTCTAACCATTTTGACAAAATGACATATGATTATCTCAAACTTATGTCATGCAGATAGCTGAAAAATGAATGTTTTCAAGCCATATTAGCAATATTTAAAATGTTTTAATATACAAAATGGCCCACCTCTCTTATTATCTTAATAACAGAGTTTTGTTTTACTCAAGGTACTTTTTCATATGTTATAACAGGAAAATGCAGTGGCCAATCCAGGACTCTGATGCTCTACTGACTGAGCTACCTAACCTATGGAGCCCAGCCTACAATATAATTAATCAAATTTCTTATCTCTATCATCAGGTTGAATACCTATTCACTGACAAGACTGGTACCCTGACAGAGAACGACATGCAGTTCAGACAGTGCTCAGTAAATGGTAAAAAATACGAGGAAGTTGGCGGGATGTTATGTCAAATGTCACCAACAGGAGGACAAAGTAATCCTGTGCCAGTATTATCGGTAAAAATACTTTAATATACAGTAAAACCTCGTTATAATGCCCCTCGATAGTTTTGCCACCTCGCTTATCGCCACACTATTTTGAAGTCCCAAAATTCATTTTCTGTATGTTTTTCTTTATCCCCCTCCCCAAATTTATCGTCAGACCCCTTTATAACGCCAAAATTTCACTGAACAGATGGTGGCAATGAATCAAGGTTTTACTGTATATTTTTATGTCTTTTTCTAAAATATTAAATAGATTTCCTTATAATGTTATATACAGCATTCAAATCCATTTATGTATGGTTCAAATACCCACTTGGTAGTTGTTTAATTCTTCAGGAATTAAATTTCGTGAGTCATTCACTGGTATAAAATTTTGTGGTGCAGTTGCCAGTGTAAACAATTTCCTGTACGGAATATCCCAGTCTATGTTTAATGAATGCTACATGAAAATATTCACTTGGTATATAAAGTCAAACCACGAATATAGCGAAATTAAATCTCCAGTTAATAAAAGCAACTATCCAGTAGCTATTTGAGGCCTGGTTTGTCCTGATCTTCCAGTTCTTTTGTTTTGAAGTCACTGAGACTCACCCTTGCATGGGATACCAATCAATCGAAAGATTAACCTCCAGAGTTTCTGCCATTGTTAATTCACTATAGTTGAACTGGCTGTATAAAAGTAGGATTAAATGCTTTTTCAAGGACATACCACACAGCATAGCTGAGACTCAAACTGACAACTTTTGAGTCAAGAATCTGAATGTGTTAAATTACTGTTTTGAAAGTATATGAAAAGTGTTGAATCAAATACCTTACACAAGGACATTTTTCAAAGCATAGCTGGGGCCCAAACAGACAACCATGAATCTGATTTTTTTCAATAACTGTTTTGACAGATTTTATTTTATTTATACAAATCAATTATATTTATATACTTTGTTGTTTTTTGTTTTGTTTTAGGATGTAAGTATTTGATTTTTTCTCGTCAGATGATGTAACTCTTAACATTTTATCCTGATGTGCCTATCTCACTCCTTTTTGACCATTTTTACGTACTCCTCCTTCTCCCAGTTTTCTGATTCTGTCTAAAGGTTTAATGTTAATTGAACAAAAAAATGAACAGCAATGCTATCTTAGCTTGTTGCCATGGGAACATACATATGAACAGCAATGCTATCTTAGCTTGTTGCCATGGGAACATACATATGAACAGCAATGCTATCTTAGCTTGTTGCCATAGGATCTTTATTGTTATAAAATGGGGCTTTATAGATACTTGTAGGTCATACTGTTTTTATACAGGTGACACCCACAGCGGGCAGAAGGATTGGCTAGTCTGATTACATTGCAAAGATAAAAACTTTTTTTTTTAAATCTACGGTTAAAGTTTGCTTTGCTATTTGTTTTCTCTGCTTTGTACCAAAAATAATAATTCCTGTAAAGTAAATACAGTGACAAGGACAGAATTGTTGATTTGTTGTTTGTTGAAATGGTGATTGACTCCGCAGTCAAAATAAATTCACTCGTTCCAGTCTATCAACTATTTGTAATAACTTTATATTTAAAAAAAAAAATCTGAATAAAGCAACACCAGACTTAAGTTATAACCTGCAGTGGGTGTATAAAATATCCTGCAAACACTAGTGAAGATTCAATAAATATTTTGATTTCAAATTATCTTGATACTGTCTTTGTCTTTGTAATGAAAAATAAAATATTTTTACTTAACACGAAAGGTAGAATTAGTCTTATTTGCTAACTCTTACTAAGTTTATGGAAATTTTGATAATAATATGTTTAAATACAACACGTAGAAATAAAAGTTGTCTGGTTTTTAATATGACTTACTAGTAATTCTTGAGTTTTGATGAGTTAAATTTAGCTTTTGATGAGAATTTTTACTTAACATGGCAAATGAATCAAGTTCACTAACTCTTGCTAAGCTTTTTTTTGTTAATAATGGTAACAAATGTCTTTGTGTTAAATTACAAAAACTTGTGAATTTTATCTTGAATCTAAAAAATTGGCTTTTGATGAGATTTAGATATACATGTATTTGATAGTTGTGTCGTAATTTTTAAACTCACTTGACAGAATTCAAAAGAGAGCTATCACTTTCACATTAAATCTCCTTTTCAGTCACTTCAAACTGTACAAATTAGTGCACATCTGATAAAGATGTAATTTGCAATACATGTATCCTATGTCACCATGGAGGAAAACAAATCAACAAAGTCATATAACAAAACTCGTAGACCTTACTGATTATTTAGGCCAAAGAAAAAAATATGAGTTTCCACTAATGTTCTTAGAAAAATTATGGTTGGTAGATAAGCATTTTTTACATTGACCTTATGGGGTAAGGTTGCCAACTTTAACAGTGGTCCTTTCTTGCACACAAGAGAATTTATACTATCATCCTATTGTTTTAGTGTATACAAATTTTAGCACAAATTATCCCTCCCCTATCCTCTTCGCTACATGTGGAGCATAAGGTCAATACAAGATTTCGCCATTCAGATCTGTTTTTTGCCTTTGACTCAACCTCTCCCCAAGTCAGCTGCAGATCTTTCAGTTGACCTTCTACAGTTCTTCGCCAAATTATAATTTAGGTAAATTCCTCTGCACTTGAATTGGGATAAATCTCATGTATCACCTTGTGGACTATGATCATATATATCATGTCTATAGATTGAAATTACCATTACTGTATCATCACTAGATTGAAATTACCATTACTGTATCATCACTAGATTGAAATTACCATTACTGTATCATCACTAGATTGAAATTACCATTACTGTATCATCACTAGATTGAAATTACCATTACTGTATCGTCACTAGATTGAAATTACCATTACTGTATCATCACTAGATTGAAATTACCATTACACTAGATTGAAATTACCATTACTGTATCATCACTAGATTGAAATTACCATTACTGTATCGTCACTAGATTGAAATTACCATTACTGTATCGTCACTAGATTGAAATTACCATTACGGTATCATCACTAGATTGAAATTACCATTACTGTATCATCACTAGATTGAAATTACCATTACTGTATCATCACTAAAATTGCTTTAAGTTCACCACTAAAATTAATATGTATGTACATACATATGCAGTAATTACCAGTTAAGTTCTGATTCTCTATTCTTGATGGTCAAACTAGTTAAACGAGGTTTGTGTCAGATGCACATGTGAATGGATGGTATTTCCATATCCCCCACTTGCCATTAGCGGTGGCAGGGGTTAATAAGTGTTACAAAAGTCTGCAAATGGTTGTGCTAGCAGTGTTTCAAATAAATCTAAATTTTTCAATCATTCCTTGTCTTGATAATTTCACTATTTTCTATCTTGGAATATTAAAAAAGTAACCACTGCTTCTCAAAAGTTACCAGTCTTACACTTTGGTACTGGCTGTTTGAACACTAGTGTTGGTTGTAAAAATGGGTTTTTAATTTCAATTTGATCTGTATGTAGTCTTTCAATGAAGGTAAAGGAATATATTCATCTACTTTTATATGATCATGATAATGTTATTCTTTTTTTTTATTTATCAACAGTAACAATGCGATTTTGACAATTTACATTATTTTGAAAATTGCTGTTTTGAATTTTATTTCCAGCATGAATTAGAGAATTTCTTTACTGTGTTAGTGCTATGCCACACCTGTAGAGTGGACTACCCTGAGGCTCATGCCACTGGAGCAGCTACAGGGGCAGCCACCATGTATAGCCACACTGGTATGGATTACGAATATCAAGCCTCATCACCAGATGAAAAAGCATTTTTAGAAGCTTGTAGAAGGTATGATTATTTGTCACCTTGTGATATTATTCTGCATCTGAACTCTGACTCTTGAATTACACATGTGGTGATAACACACCTGAGGATGTAGCTAGCTAAACAGAAGGTGATTACCCTTCCGGAGCACCCGACCTCACTTCCCTGGTGGAAGTTCACATGTTTAATCTAACTTCTCAGTTTCAAAGTTTTAATTGTGATTCGGACATGGATTAGTATGTTTGTTTTTGATGATCAATATTACATCAAGGGTAGATGTGATTATCTCTATTCTAACATGACTTGAATCAAAATTATTACATAAGTTAAACATTATGAACTCTTTTCTAAAAGTACATTTTACAATTTATTGTACAGCGTTCACGATAGTGAACGTGTACATTGTTGTCACTTTCTTCCAAGATATCGAGCTTCTTTGCTATGAAATTATAAGATATGAGTACACCTGGAAATAGTGCGCCTGGTAAATGAGCGTGAAAGAAGTATATCTGTTTTATCGTGAGATATGTATTCTGAGTCGGGTAATGCATTTGGTTACATATGCACATTTGGAATAAATTTTCGGAATACATTTCGGAATGTAGTAAAATATTGCGACGGGATGCATCTAATAATTTCTGCAATTTGGCGAACTGATCTCATGTTTACAATAAAAAGTAGTTCGAGAAGTTTGCGTCCTACGATGTAAAATCATAACTTTTAAGTTATGAAATGAACAGCAACGGCAGGTTGTTTAATTAATTCTTCGTGAAATCTACGGAAATTTAAATTTATTTTGAAGGTTATGATAACGTATTTTGATGTTGAGGCAATTGTGTCATTTTAAAACTGTTTATCGATTAGATTTTACTTTCGTGAAAGGGAGATAATTCGTACAGTGTTGTGTACAAATTTTAAATACAGTCTTTTTACCAGTTCCGAACAGGGTTTCATATAAGCGCTGCTGCAGACGTCATCCACAAGCAGAGGAAATAAAATTTATGTGTTGTAATAACACAAATGTTTACTGATTCCAAAATATCGACACCTGTCCTCAAAAACACGTGGTAGTATGTTTTCTTGAAAAAAGCATTTCCGTGATCACGATTTGTTTACATCGTTAAACTAGGTCACCAATCTGCCGACCTGTCCTGCACATACATTTAGGAAGCGGTTGAAGTTTGATTAATGCCATACATTCAAGTAGAAGCAAATTGAGAAAGTTATTTTGCGATTCCTTTAATTGAACGGGATTGAAATTTTAGATTATTCGGTAGTAAAAATTCGGAACTGGTAAAACAACTGTACTTCACCATTAACATGAAACGGGAATATTGTGAGTGATAATCAGCAGTTAATTAAAACCCAGATTAACAGCAAATGATCCAGTTACATACAACCGCTAGAATGTACCCCCTCATAGCGACGGTAGGATCTGCAAAACTCTACTTTCTCTCTATCCGAAATGACAAAACGATCGGGTACAACTTTTTTACATTTTAATTACCGATTGTCTTTTTCATATATTTATGAAATTATTATTTTCTACCATTTAATTCAGCAAAACATGGTTTGGTACATTGTTTCTTTTTCCAAAAAAAAAAACCATCCGTCGGACTATGCATAGATCGACCCCACCCCACCCCCGAATTTTTGGTTATACTCTGTCTTGCCACAACACAATTTTCCCAACTACGCTGTACAGCAGCACGACAGTGCTATGTTTATAAAATGGTATTAATTGATACAATTTGGTTGTTGAGATTTATTCTATTGGAAAATGAACGTTTATGATTGAAAATTATATGACACCATTGTTGCAACACATTGCATGGTATCGACAATGAAGTAATGGATAAAGTGCGCTAAGACACCGGACCTCAGTTTTTAGTCTCATTCAAAGGACTATTCTAGTAATGAGATTTTTACAGCTATAGTATTGGCTAGAGGAGAAAATCATTGTAGAAAAATTCCAAGTCCCGAATGAGGTTCAAACCCACAACCTTTGACTTCAAAAAGTGACAGTATTACTTAGCCATGCCCACGTGTATCAAATGGAAGCAATAATGTCACATGACAAACATACTGGTAATGTGTACTCATGTGATACATTTGTGAACCTCATTAAAACGTTAACAATTTCGTCTAACATTTTACGTACATGATGTTTTATTTTAATTTTCCTTTCTTTTAGATATGGTATTGTATATCATGGTCAACACGAGGGAAGGTTAGAGGTCACATTTAAAGGAGAAATGAGGAGATATAAATTGTTACATGTCCTAGATTTTGACCCCACACGTAAACGTATGAGTGTCATTATACAAAACGAACAAGGTAATTTCAAACCATATGATTTGATATGCAAGTCTTGGTGACAGTTGTGAAAAAACATAATCTTAATTACTAAACAATCCAGTTTTGCATTTAAACTACAGTCTATTGCTCTCTTTCATGCTATTATAAATAAAATTGTTTGGTTAACTAGAATACATCTAACATAATTCTGACGTATTTTTAGCTCACCTGAGCCAAAGGCTCAAGTGAGCTTTTCTGATCACAATTTGTCCGTTGTCTGTCGTCGTCGTCGTCGTCGTCGTCGTCGTCGTTGTCGTCGTAAACTTTTCACATTTTCGACTTCTCCTCTGAAAGTACTTGGCAGATTTCAATGAGACTTGGTCAGAAGCATGTATGGGTCGGTGCAATTCAGATTTGTTCGTGGCGTTGCCATGGCTACCATAACTAGGTCAAGGTGACCTAGGGGTGCAAAAATCTTAAAAAATCTTCTTCTCCGAAAGTATTGTTTGGAGAAAAAATCTGATGAGATATTTGGCTTCTCTAGGGTCTTAAGCCTATAGTTTGTTCATTTTGTGAAATTCAGTCGAAAAATGGGTTACGCGTTTTTGCGTTTAATTTTGAAAAAATCGTAAAATAGCTTCAAATTGTTATAACTTGACTACTTGACCAGATAATGACATGGGGTTTTCAGTTTTGACATCTTCTTGTTAGTATCTTCAAAATGAGGTCAAGGTCAATTGTGAAGGTTGTGACCTAATTTTTTTTACCTCTGATTATAATTATTATCTCGAAAACTATAAACTTTTTGTATAGTCATGTATATTAGAATGTTGTAGGTATTGATACAACGATCATTTTGATGTATAGAAAAAGGTCATGGGTTCAAAGGTCAAGGTCACAGATGCGAAACAATACCGAATGGTTAATTATCTCGAAAACTATAAACTTTTTGTATAGGCATGTATATTAGAATGTTGTAGGTATTGATACAACGATCATTTTGATGTATAGAAAAAGGTCATGGGTTCAAAGGTCAAGGTCACAGATGCGAAACAACACCGAAATGGTTAATTATCTCGAAAACTATAAACTTTTTGTATAGGCATGTATGTTAGAATGTTGTAGGTATTGATACGACGATCATTTTGATGTATAGAAAAAGGTCATGGGTTCAAAGGTCAAGGTCACAGATGCGAATCAATACTGAAATGGTTAATTATCTCGAAAACTATAAACTTTTGTATAGGCATTTATATTGGAATGTTGTAGATATTGATACAACGATTATTTTGATGTATAGAAAAAGGTCATGGGTTCAAAGGTCAAGGTCACAGATGCGAAACAATACCGAAATGGTTAATTATCTCGAAAACTATAAACTTTTTGTATAGGCATGTATATTAGAATGTTGTAGGTATTGATACAACGATCATTTTGATGTATAGAAAAAGGTCATGGGTTCAAAGGTCAAGGTCACAGATGAGAAACAACACCGAAATGGTTAATTATCTCGAAAACTATAAACTTTTTGTATAGGCATGTATGTTAGAATGTTGTAGGTATTGATACGACGATCATTTTGATGTATAGAAAAAGGTCATGGGTTCAAAGGTCAAGGTCACAGATGCGAATCAATACTGAAATGGTTAATTATCTCGAAAACTATAAACTTTTTGTATAGGCATTTTATTGGAATGTTGTAGATATTGATACAACGATTATTTTGATGTATAGAAAAAGGTCATGGGTTCAAAGGTCAAGGTCACAGATGCGAAACAATACCGAAATGGTTAATTATCTCGAAAACTATAAACTTTTTGTATAGGCATTTATATTAGAATGTTGTAGGTATGATACAACAATCGTTTTGATGTATAGTAAACGGTCATGGGTTCAAAGGTCAAGGTCACAGATGCGAATCAATACTGAAATGGTTAATTATCTCGAAAACTATAAACTTTTTGTATAGGCATGTATATTATAATGTTGTAGGTATTGATACAACGATCATTTTGATGTATAGAAAAAGGTCATAGGTTCAAAGGTCAAGGTCACAGATGCGAAACAACACCGAAATGGTTAATTATCTTGAAAACTATAAACTTTTTGTATAGACATGTATATTAGAATGTTGTAGGTATTGATACAACGATCATTTTGATGTATAGAAAAAGGTCATGGGTTCAAAGGTCAAGGTCACAGATGTGAAAACAATACCGAAATGGTTAATTATCTCGAAAACTATAAACTTTTTGTATAGGCATGTATATTAGAATGTTGTAGGTATTGATACAATGATCATTTTGATGTAAAGAAAAAAGTTATTGGGGTTTAGTATTTACGTTTACTTTAAATCTATCAGCTAGCCATTAGTTATCAGGTGAGCGTATAAGGCCCATGGGCCTCTTGTTTTTCATAATGAAATCTTATATTCCTGGATATCTTGAAAATATACATAATTATTATTTAGATTTCAAATTTAAGTGGGAGGTCGTGAGATCTAACCCTAACGGGGTCTGACCCAAGACTTGAAAGTGGATAGTGACTGTTCTTTCACCAAGCACTCGGCATTACGAAATGAAAATCATAGCTCTTTTGTGATGGAACTTAAAAAAATGAGGTCCCGTGTCAAAATAAGCTTGGCATGATAAAGAACCTAAATATTTAATGCCATCAGCGCAATGCACAGGCAAAATTTCTGCACCCTTGCCTATATAACTGATGGCTTCTTGATATATTAAGTGAAATATTCTTGACTGTGACTCAATTAGGCTCACACGGCTCTCTCTGTCACCCTTCTGTGAATAGGACCAGGGCCCTTGCAATTGTGAAAAAAACATCATAATAGCCAAAATTGTGAAAAAGAAAACTCCAAATATACTGGTTTTAAAGCTGAAATTTCCAAATTGTGAAAATTAGCGAAGTGATTGTGAAAAAAACGTAAGATTTTGAATTGTGAATGGGGCAGAATGTTGGCCCCCAAAAATGACACAGTGAGAGCCATGGCTCAGATTTGTCAGATTGAAGTTGATGAAAATTTTACTTAATGAATGATGATCTTCCAATTGCTCAGTAAGTATCTAGGTACAATGGGTGATCATGTTTGTGTAATAAGTAGGTGTTACCTAGGCAGATATACAACTTTATCATGTTGGAAAGAATGGAAAATTTGAAACTTAAATTTAATACCAAACATACATTTAGACTCCACAGGTTGATAAGATAATTAACCATTAGTTTGAAGTTCAAAAATTTGAATATTTAAGGTGTTAATATTATTAGTTTGAAATTCAAAAATTTGAATATTTAAGGTGTAAATATTATTAGTTTGAAATTCAAAAATTTGAATATTTAAGGTGTTAATATTATTAGTTTGAAATTCAAAAATTTGAATATTTAAGGTGTAAATATTATTAGTTTGAAATTCAAAAATTTGAATATTTAAGGTGTTAATATTATTAGTTTGAAATTCAAAAATTTGAATATTTAAGGTGTAAATATTATTAAACCTGTTTACTGTGTATAAAAATACATGTACATAGATCTATTGTTCCACAGTATGGTGGGGTATCACTTAATGTTCTTTTAGTTGTTCTAGTTTTATTTGTTTTTTAAAAATAAAAACAAAAACAAAAACAATTTCATCCTAAAGTCAAAACATCCTTATATATTCACATCTACATTTTTATTTTCAGATGAAATATATTTACTATGCAAAGGAGCTGAGTCAGCAGTTCTTAATCGAGCACATTCCGGTGATACACATTCTACTTTACAACATGTTGATGAATATGCATTGGTAAGACAAGCTAATCCCATTTTATATGCCCAACTTTCTTTCTTTGTTGGCTTGGGTGGGGTGGGGTGGGGCTCGGTGATCAAGTGCTCTAGTTTCTTGTAATTGTGCAGTGTACACTTATTTTCTGTACCACTGTGAACCTGTCTTCTAGCATTCTATTAATTCTCCTTCAGTTTATTTTTGTATAAAAGCAGTTGCAATCAGGTAGTTTTCTAGGTTAAACCCCTGTAAAAACCAGCAAAAGATATTGACCATGAATATTAGACTACAAAACTGATTTGCTGTATTGCTATTTAGATATTAAGTTTAAAATTCTTGACTGAATCCCTGGTAGATAAATTTGGCTCTCTATGTTAATATGTGTTACAGAGCATTTAAAAATGTAAAATCTAGATTAATCAATGATGATGCATGGAAATTATTATTGAGGAAAGGTACTCAAAATTTTTTTATCTCCTTGAAAATATTTTGACAAGCAAACCACAAAAGTTGTCACCACAAATATAAAGTTTTATACAGAACATTTGTGTATATGGCTTTATGTATTATTTACAGCTTGGTTTAAGAACTTTAGTTATTGGTAGTAGACATTTTAAAGAACAGGAATACCAGAAGATTGACGAACAGCTTAAAGAGGCCAGAATAGCCATGGAAAACAGAGAACAAAAGGTTAAATATATATTTTGTTGTTTTTATCCCCGTCTTTTGAAGAAAGAGGAGGATATTATATTCGAAGTTCCATTCTGTTTGTCTGTCAGTTCATCTGTCCATCTATTCAGCCCACTTTTTGTCCAGAGTAATTTGCCTAAACTATGAATCTCAATTTTATGAAACTTGATGCAAAATATCAATGTTAATAGGAAATGTGCATATTATTAACCAGAGTTGATTTGCTAATTTTCGTTGGGAGTTATGACCCTTTGACTGAAAAACTTAAAAACAATTTTATGTTTTGAAACCCATGACTGGTGGCAAAATCTGGAGTGATATTTGGTCTCTTTATAATGTCAAATTTTTATAAATGGTTCAATTCCTGAAATTCTGTTGAAAATGGTTACATATTTACATAGATTATGAGAATGTAAATTTTTGAACACAATATATAAACATTGTTAATATTGTAAAAACTTGAATGATTGAGACTTAAATTATCAAATACAGTCCAACCTGCTCATAGGCCACCTCTATATAAAGGTCACCTGCTTATGAAAGTCAGTAGAATTGTATCCCAATTGTTCTTTATTCATTTTATTTGAACCATATTTTATTTAAAGGCCATCTACTCATAAAGACCACTTTTACTTGTTCCCTTATGTGGCCTTTATAGAAAGGTTTGACTGTATATTGATTTTTTGTTTACTGCTTTACTTATGATTGGGTTATGTTTGTACATTTAGCTGGCCGATGCATTTGATGACATAGAGCAGAATTTGAAGATTCTAGGAGCTACTGCTGTAGAAGACAAACTTCAAGAAGATGTACCAAAGACTATCAGCAGTTTACAAAGGGCTGGTATAATGGTAATGTTTATATTCATCTTAATATCTTTGATTAGATGAGACTTATATTGTCCTTAATTTAAACTGCCCAACCACCTCCACCCTCACCTCCACCCCAACTTAGTTTAGTGGGGTATATAGGAATCACCATGTCTGGTCATCTGTTCCAATAAATATCATGTCTGTCTCATATCTTCTATGTCTATTGATGAATTTTGATCAAACTTGTCACAAATGTAAACCAACATGAGACAATTTGCCACATACTAAATTATATGCATAGGCCATTGGTCTTGATCCAGTGACAAAACTTACACTTGGGGTATAAGTCAGTATTACTGACAGTTCTAGTCTAGATTGTTATTGATATCAGAACTTCTGGGTGACTAAGTGATCTAAAGCGCATACATCACAGCACCTCTCACTGCTTAGGGTTTGAATCCCACTTCGGCAGATCTTTATGAAAATTTTAAGGAACAATCTTGAAGTAGAGATGTGTCATTGCCAATTCATATTTTGATCATGCCTATGTTTCAGGAAACATGGATTTTCTAGTTTGGATTCGTTTTTGGGACACGTTTGACATTGCCTCCATTTTCAGTTATAAGTTATTTTTGGTAATGTGTGACATGATGACTTATATTATAGGTGTGGGTACTTACGGGAGATAAAGAAGAGACAGCCATCAACATCAGTCACTCTGCCGGACATTTTACACGAGAGATGGTGGAACTCAAGCTAACTAAGATAACAGATGCAAACATTTGTGCTGAACAGATCACACAACATATGAAAACGTAGGTTCAAGGGGTTCAAAATTATGTTTTGTAATAGAAGATCCAGGTCATTGTGCCTTTATTATTGGCAGGTCACACATCAAGTTTAGCAAAGTTCAATATCAACATTAAAATTAGGTTTAAGTGCAATGATGTTAAATAGAAATGAATAGGATTTTCCTGGTAAAAAAGTTCATCATATTTTCAATTTATCATCAAATATAAAATGAGAGTTGGAATAGGGTTAAAAAGATGAAGTGAAAATAAAAGGAATAAATTTATTATGACATCAAGAAGTAAAGAGAAGACATTGATATCACTTTTCTAGAATCATTATTTTCAAATTTAGTTTTGAATTACTAAACCATATGTTTATACCACACAGTCAAGTTGAAGATCAAGGGGAGATAATGCAAAGTCAAGTTTAGGATCACCGTCAGATACCGATATTATATTCCTTAATTTCGTTTCTATTTTAGTATCATGATGGCAGCGGCATCTCAGCAGTTTGCCTTGGTAATAGACGGTATGACTTTAGCACTAGCATTACCGGACCACCAGGACTTGTTAAGAGATTTGTGTCAATTATGTGTGTCCGTGTTATGTTGCAGAATGTCACCATTACAAAAAGCGGAGGTTTGTGTATTATTAAGTGATATTTTATAAGTAGTGTTAGCTTACCTGTACTTGGTATTGTAGAGGATCTTATTATGTTAGCTGTTGTTATAATTACCACTTTTTGGATCCAGTGCTTGTTTTTTGGTTCAAAGATAATGCTTAATGACAGTAAATGTTTATGATCTACTTATTTATCTTAAAAAAAGCAGTATGTCATTTCATCATGGAGTGAATTGATTGATTTTGTGTGGATGAATGGATGGATAGGTCGATGGATGAATGAATGAGTGAAGGATCTATGAACAGATGAATGAATGATTAATGAATGAATGATTAATGAATGAATGAATGTATGTATGTATGAATGGATTGATTGATGGTTTACTTATATTGAGATGTGAAATTGTTGGTCAAATTTTTTATCACATCACAAAATTTTGTATTGTTTGATCTTCTGACAGGTGGTCAAACTAATTAAACACTCGGAGAGTAATCCTGTAACCGCAGCCATTGGCGATGGAGCTAATGACGTCAGTATGATTCAGGAAGCACATGTTGGAATAGGTAACTAAAGATACATTAATGTTGCCATAGTAACATATTTTTCAAATTTATGTATATTGTATAACTAGAAATATTTGCCTCTAGTGATAGTTATGTCCCCTAAATGAAGTTGGGGGAATGTGTAGTATTTACTCCATTTCTTCTGCTAACAATTTGTCTGTCAGTTTTCTCGGAAACTTTTTTTTTTGGACAGATCATTATGAAACTTCACAAGAACAATATTCGGGTGGAGTAGATGTAGCATTGGCTATTTGTATTTTGATGATGCACATGATTTGGAATTTCCAAATTGGGGTTCCTTTGGGAACATATTTGAAATGGTGTTCCATTTTCGTTGTAACTTGTTTGTTATCAATGTTGTCAAGGATATTGGGTATTATTTCAAAAATAAAAATGGAACTTTCTGTGAGTAAAATTGTTCTTGAAGAAAAAAGTAAACTCATAACTCAAGTCTCATATAATAAGAAGAGTTTGTGGAGTAAGGGGAATAGGAATAGTAAAAACTATCCCTGCTTTGTAGTGGAGACATAAAAATCCTATCCTGAGGAATGAGATTCTTTATTTTCTCAATTGAGGCTTGCCGAGGTCTGGAAGAAAAGAATTTTATCCTGCATTTTCAATGTCTTCACTTCAAAACAGGGGTTGATTCTTTTATTCCTATATCCAATATATTTCTGTTTTGTAAAGTTTTTATGGTAAAAATTGTCCTAAAACTATGGAAAAAAGTATATTGTGTGCATTTGCAAACAATGACATTACAATCTAAATTGTTGATGCCACAGTCAAAGTGATAATGTGATTTCATAGCACATGTAGCTTGTCTCAACCCTGTTAAAATGTGGCATTTTCTTGTCTGATATGGGAGGATAAACAAAGCTGTATAAACAAATAGAATTGACGCATCACCGGCCACGCCCACAATGTTCCGACAAAAGCCTGGCATGCTTGAATTACACACAAAATGAATGAAAACTTGGTCATAATAGTGCCTTTTAATGACGTCACTGACATAAGAATGTCATGAGTTGCCATGACGCTGCTTTGTTACTGTGATGGCGGCCAGTGTCGGAACATTAAAGGCATTGCCAGCGATACGTCAATTGGTGAGTCCCTGGTTTTGACAGGTTACAGTGAATAAATAAAAACTTGTTAATATTTAGTAGCACAGATAACATAGGTAAGCTACATAAACTGTGTGACAAATGTTTAGTGGTTAAAATCCTATTTTGTTTCAGAATTGTGTTGACAAATATCCTTTGTTCTCTAGTTACCTGTAGCTAATGAGTTTCAGCTGATCCCTATATCAGAATGCATGTGAAACCAATAAGGTTTATGTATGCATGTGTCACTTTAATTTTTTTTGTTATGACCAGCCAGTAGAATTGTAGAATTTGTATGCCAACATTAATCATTCATCCTAGGATTTTTGTACTAGTTCATTTATTTATTATATTGTATTTTTGTGAAGATCAGTTACTGTGATGAAATACATGTTAATTTTTCATACCTTTCTTTTCTTTGCGATGCAATACACCTTTTGGCTTAAAATCATTGACCTATATATGACAAGATTCCCCTGTATTGATTTTCTGAACTTGAGTTTCAGAGATTTTTAACATTGAGTGAGTTTATGTAAATGGGGTTCGCTGTACCACATGATCAATACCTCTCAATGTTTGTGACGGGCATTTTGAAAAAGGTCAACGTCAGAATTTCCCGGAATGATGTCATTTTAACAGGAAAATGTCATCTTATGTAATTCCATCTCCATTGTAAATAATTTCACATAAACGTTAGAGGGTATCACATGGTGCAGCGGTTAACCCCATTGAACAGTTATCAAACTTAGACTTGTGAACAGATGTCTGTAGATGACAGAATTTTATGTAAAAATTATTATAAACAGTTGTACAAAAAAACTGTGTTTATCTCCCCTTGTTGCAAGTAAACACTCATATTTTGTACAGATGATAGATTTTTATGCAAAAATGACAGTTTTATAAGAAAATGGTTCTATCTCCCCTTGATTTAAGACACAAGTTGTATTTTTCTTTGTTTATGTCTTAGTTGGCGATGATGTGACAAAATGATAAATTTTATGTCGAAGTCAGTTTTAAACTTACGTCTTGACTACAAGACCTATTTAAGACATTTAATTCTGTGAAATTTTTGTTTGGAATACAAATTTTTACTCACCTGTGCAACTTTTTTTCTGAGCTTTCTGGGGACTTGAGTTAATGAAGATCTTTATGTTTTAAAGAAGTGGCCAATCAATAGGTTGATTCTAGTTGGCATTCATTGGTATTAATGTAATGTTTATTCCATGTTATGTACTATACTTGATAGATAGGCAGGTAGCTACCGGTAATTTCTTTGAGTGTCCTACTAGTATTTAGAAAGTAGCTGGAGTGGTGTTTTATGCCTTAGTCAAGACTCTTATTTCACTTATATCTAGATGGTTAGTTCAGAAATGTTGAAGAAAACCAGAGCATCTTAAAGAAACCAATGAACTTCAGCAAGCAAACTAATTTTATTACACTAGGATCACCCAGAGTGGGGTTCAACCTAAGCAGTATGGGTGTTGTGATCTGTAAGGGAAGTTATCAGGCTCAATCCCAGTTCAACCATTGCAATTTTCCCTGTTTCGAACCAATTTTCCTGAAATCTTAAAGAAAATAAAGAAGACTTTAAAATGTAATATATTTTGAAATTTATTTTTGTGCTGTTTTGGTTTTTTAAAGCAGACGCTAACAGTGTCAGCTTTATTGCGATCAGGAAGATTTGACCGGAAGAAAAACATCAGCGCCATTTTTCCACTATCGGCAAAAATGTGCGTAAGTTTGCACACGGCACTGTACTTCACAGAAAGACACTAACGTCCGTTATACTCGATGAAATAAAAAAAATAATAATGTAAATTCCATATTTAATCTATGAAATACACCTACCATTTGTTTTAAATAAATAATAATTTTAAGGTCTTACAATTAATTATTATAAAAGACATCACAGGACGCAAAGTTCCGGGAATTCCCATTGTACATGCATATATAATTAGGCAATGGATTTGATTGGTCAGTGGGCGGAACATTCACTTTCAGATTCATATTGTACTACACGTTAAATTAAAATGACACTTTCAAACGATATTTTGGCTACTGAAGCATATGGATGTAATAAATAAAAAGAAGTTTTAGTGGTTAAATAGAATTAATTTCACGTCGTCCGTTTATAAAATATTGAGTAGATCTAGAAGATCTTAGGATGGCTAAACTAGCCCGTATGTAAACATAATTTTTACATCGGCGATCTTTAATGTAACTGTTGTTTTTTCCCCCTTTACATCAATTGAAAATTACGGCCGAGTTGAGCATCATAATCGGGATTTCAGTTTAAAATTTATCCGGGACAATCGGGGATATTGTGTGAAAATTCAGGACAGAATTTTCACCACTTTACGAGAAGCAAAATTAGCGTGTATCAGCATTAATCGTTCATAACGCCATGTTAAAATGAATAAAAATGAAACTTCATCACTTAAAAGTTAAAACTATTCTAGTGTAGATTACAGTTCAATCTGAATGCAAATTTTATATAGCGACCACCCGTGTCTACAACATGCAGTCACTTTTAAATGCCATCCTCGGGAACACAAAAATTATTGAATAAGTGTAAAAACAGTTTCAATCCACAAATAGTTTCAATCCACGTGTGTCATGATAAAAAATGGAAAGTCCGAGATTGTGGTATCCTTACCTTAAAAATCCCGGTGGTCACTTGATAATAATAATTAATCCATGAATTAGAAGCTGATGTTAATAAAATTCTCACTCTGAATACTAACAACACTTTTACACACTATGTCAACTATAAATAGAACAGTGTCTGGTGATTTTTTTTCACCTTTCAATGGGGCCCACAGCGGGAGTAAATTACCTGGACATTTAAAATCAGTAAAATAAAATTATCCAACCACCTAATAATATTTAAATTCAAAGTAATTTTATTGCAGCAGAAGATAATGTTGGACATTTCAGTTATCCAAATAATAATAAATTTATTATCAATTAATCATATTAAGAAATATTGCCCCCTTTTGTACACCATTCTTGTCAACAAACTTCTGAAAGAGACAGTTACCTGGACAACTTCTGTTATTGGGAGATGCAAATTGTTAGCTTAGGGGCGATAGGATATGTCAGAATGGTTTATAGCAATTCAGGCTTTTGAAGCTCACTTGGTCAATTTATATGAATTCCACAATAATTTTAACTACATTTAAATTAACACTAAAACAAAGATTTAATTTTTTAATTTTGTTTTATTTTTTTTCTCTTCAAATTGATTGTGAATATAGTGAATTAAATTAATGACTTAAACATTGGAAAGGAAAACAATTTTATGTGTCAAATGCAAATAAAGGGAAGTAGCTGGTCATGATGAAGGTTTTTTATGTGATTATGACACTGTTGATGATGTTGTGGCATGATGATCTGATGAAAATAATGATAATAGTGGTGACATTCAGTTCTGCTGCTGATGATGATGGTGACGATGATGATGCTGATGATGTCACCATGATGTCAGATGATGATAAGACATTAGGAGCTATGATGATGATGTTGATGATGATGGTGGTTGTGACACTAGTTCCGTTGATGCCGATAATGATGATTGTGATGAAGATGATGACAATGGTGGAGGTAATGACATTAAGTTCTGCTGCTGCCAATGATGATGATGATGACGATGTGACATAAGCTATGATGATGATGATTATGGTGACATGAGTTCTGTTCCTGCCCATGATGATGATGATGATGATGAAGTAACCACATAAATAATGTGACACATGTTCTACCGCTGCTGATGATGATGATCATGGCGATGATGAAGATGTTAATGATGGTGGTGATAACATCTGCTCCTAATGATTATGATGATGATGATGATGTCACAATGTTGATGATGATGATTTGATATGAAGAGTTGTGATGATGATGTTGTGATATGAGGAGTGATGATGATGATGAGGAGGATAACTTCACAATGTTGATGATGTGAAATGATAAGTTATGATGATGATGGTGATGATGATGATTTGATGAAGATGATAATGATGCTGGTGATGACATCTGATGATGATGATGGTGATGTCACAATGTTCATTATGATGTGACATGATGATGATGATGATGATGATTATGTGACATGATGATGATGATGATAATGATGATGACGTAACATGATGATGATGATAATAATGATGATTCGACATGATGATGATGATGATGATTATGTGACATCATGATGATGATGATAAGACAGGATGATGATGTAACCAGTTAATGATGCGGCAAGGGGATTTATGATGACTGGTGGTAGTGGTGGTGAAATGAGTTCTACTGTTGTTGCAGCTGATAACGATGATTCATGGTGATGGTGATGTGGCATGAGAATTTGTGATGATGTTAATAAAAATCAGACCAGAAAATTGAAGTCTAGATCATTTGCATTAGAACCAAAATCAGATTTCTTTGTTACTTAAATTTAATTAAAATGACAGACGACATAAGACAATGCATGTGAGGAATTAGATGTATTGTAAACTGAATTGTTTAAAGTATATGAATGTTTTATAGCAAGGCGTTAATTGACATTTCTTCTCACTGTATTGACTAGAAATTGAAATCCAGGGATTTTGACTCTCTTGAAAGTTTTGTTTCCTTACTGTCCCAAGGATGTTAAACAATATATATATTTATTTTTTGTGTGTATGTAAATTTTCCCATCAGTTCAATATTGAATTAAATAAAAGGGATTGAATACACAATTACCAATCATTTCTTTTCAGTAATGAGGTTCTTTGCAATCAATGAGCCGTCTGCTTTCAGTACTTTCAGTACTTTGATTTGTTTTTTGTTTTTTTTGTCTTTAATTAAGGTAATACAAATTTTCAAATTATTGAATATACAAACTTTTGGGAGAGTTAAATGTAACATCTTTAAGCTCTTTTATACCAATGTTTAAGCTTCCTCCATGGTAACAGATGACGTTTCATCTTGTGAAAGATTAAATAATGATATTACTGGAACATAAAAATGCATTTACACTTTTATAACTTTTTCTCCCTCTAGGCATAATGGGTAAAGAAGGACGACAGGCTGTAAGAAACAGTGATTATGCGTTTGCCAAATTTCGTTTTTTGATGAGAGCTTTGTTAGTACACGGTAGTTTGTACTATGTCAGATTATCTATGCTAGTCCAGTTCTTCTTTTATAAGGTAAGGTTATATTAAAATTAGAGGAAAGTAATGGAGATATTTTGGCCCAGACCAGATTTTTATACCCCACACAACTTCAGTTGCGGAGGGTATATTTTTGACCTGTCAATTCATCATAAGTTTTCCTCACTTTTTCCCCAAGCCTTTGCAGATATTGAACTGATTTTTGGTATGTAAGTCTACCACAATGAGTTTAAGATCAAGTTTACGTTTGTACAAGTCAGCTGATTTTTATGAAAATTTTTGACCTTTTTTCTTTGATGATTTTATTTCCACTGATATCAAGGTGGTGAGTTCAAGGATGGTGGAGAAAACTGAAGTGCCCAGAGAAAAATATGATCGTCAGCAAGCAAACTGACAAACCCTCTCACACTAGGATCTGTCAAAGTGAGATTCAAACCTAGTGGTTGAGATGCACAGTGATCTGTACCCGTGTGCTTTAGACCACTCTGCCATCAAGGCTCCATTCAAATGGGTTTCACTTTTGTACCAAGTTGTACCAAGTGGTAGTCCATAATGGTTTGTAGGGAACATCTCTTTAGTTCCATTGAAATGACATTAGTTGGTGTTTTCTTATAAAAACATGTTATTCTTGGAGTTTGCAATATAAATGTTTTCCATGTTGTTGCTCGCAAGCTTTACGGGGTATTGATCATTGGGTACACAAACGGCCAACATTATTACCATTTAAGAATTTGAGAAATAAGTTTTACCATTGAAAGACTGGGCACTTCGGATGAGACCTTTAAAAAACAAACCTTATTCTGTATACTGTTTGTGGCCCTCAAACATTAAAACATAAGGAACTAAACTTTATTTAATCTAAGCCATTGAATGAATGTATATTAGTGTTTGTTTATTTTATTTACAGAATGTAGCATTCATTACTGGGCAGTTATTCTATTCCTTTTATAATGCATATTCACAACAGGTAAGTTGAAAGTAAATAACACACTGTATATGACATTTAACTTTGTAGTGAACTGAAAATATTGCTGCACCACTTATCAGACCATTCAGTTTTGAATCTGAATTGGTTTGGTTCATTTAAAATTCTGACTGTTTTAACTTATTTAGGTATCAAACTGGCTTTATGTCGTCCATTACAGATTTAAAAGAAAACATGGACTTGTTTTTAATTATATACTCCTAATCATTGAATTCAACACAATCAACGGTTAAATCTACTAGTGCTAGCTGCAAGAAGTCAAATTTGTGTGGGTGGCTAAAAAATATCTGAAGTGTTTGACATTGGAATTTTTATCACTAAAGATACTGTAACGTACTTATTTTTGGGTTGTACTAATTTTCGCTTACCGGGTATTTTGCGGTCGTTTGTTTTTCCGCGAAAATTAATACCAAGTGGAAATTATATTATGCTTGTGGCTTATAGTGCAAATTTAAATATGTGGTTATGTATAAATTTCCTGTACCGCAAAAAAAGTACACGCAAAATTAAATATGTTTACAGTATGCAGCCATAAAAATGTAACCAGAAGTACTACATCTAGAATTGATTTCATATTGACTATTGAAGAACTCATAATAAAGTATTTGCAATAACCTTTGTTTTTTAAAATTTTGGATTGACATATGTTTTTTTCCATCTATTTTCAGACATTATTTGACAGTTTTTATTTGATGTTCTACAACATTACGTTTACCTCACTACCCATATTTATATATTCATTATTTGAACAACATTTACCACAGTCAACATTACTAGATAAACCTCAATTATATAGGTAAGTCTGTCATGTCTGGAGGGAAGTGTGGGGTGGGATGGGGGGGGGGACATCTACCACAGTCACATTACTAGATAAACCTCAATTATATAGGTAAGATTTATTCTCAGTCGTATCTGGAAGTCTGTGTTTCTATTCCTGGTAGCCAAAATTTGCCTTCGGCTACTAATTTCTTAGAATTTCTTAAAAATTTCCCCAATTTTAGCAGTGTAGCAGGCTTGGTCAATGAAAGGTTCAAAAAAAAACTGATGATGTTCTTGGTAGTTTTATTTTGACAGTATATAGCATTAATTCGTTTAGTGTCATACATCAACCTCAACATCAACGTAAGAACTGAAAAATACAAATAAATAAACATCATAAGTGGCGTATTCTCAAAACATAAAAAATACACCGATATCTAAACAAACGTTGTACGATTTAGACGACATTTCAATATTTACCATAAAAGAGAGGTAACTCTTATAGTTGAATTAACGTACCATAATGTAACAGTGCCGACCAAAATGGACGTACCATATCGTAAAATTACCCATCAGTTATATGTATAGCAAGTAAGGTGCAAGTAAAATACTAATAACAACTGGTTATGCTAAGTGTAAAACACAGAATAACACTAAACACGTTTATTTTACGTGTATAACTAACACAAAGTGAATATTACAAATATTTAAACAAGATAAACAAAAGGAGGGGCCCTGAGCACATGGATCGTTAGTGCGATTCTGAATATCCTAGTAAACTTGCATCAAATGGCAATTGTACAAAATGACAGGGAATAAAGAGTTAATAATAGTGTTTTAGAATCGTTTAGTACCTTATTCTCCTGACCAAGTTGCTATTTAGAGTTTGCATTCGTTAAAATCGTTCCTGTATCGTTAAACCATGCCGTTTTGGCTGGGCGGAAATGCTATTAAAGATCATGCGCACACAAAGGGAGAGCACTCTATTTGAGTGATAACAAAAATGTAATAAAAAATCAAAGTACTGAAGGAACTGACAAACTTCAATACAATCGTTAAGTGTAATCAAAACACTGACATTTACACTCCCACCAAAATCACAAAAAATGATTTTACCCAAAAAATTCAGTGTTCAACAATTTTAACCACACAAAATAAAATAAAGAGTCACAAAAATGTCACTAACATGTTCACTAAACAATATAATAACTACTGAGCATCACTTTCTATTAAAAGTACCAATTTGTGAATACTACGTTCTAACACGGACGGGCGATGATCTCCTTTAGCACTTAATTGAATCTTCACTCTTCTGACAAGACCATCATCGTCGGCATTAGCTTCAACGACCTTAGCAAGAGACCACTGGTTTCGTGGAAGGTCGATATCCTTTAAAAGAACTAGATCACCTATACGCATATTACGACGAACTTTGTGCCATTTTTGTCTAAGTGAAATCTGAGCAATATATTCCTTTTTCCATCGAGCCCAGAACTGTTCGAGCAAATATTGAACCCGTCTCCATCGTTTTCGCAAATATAGATCTTCTTTAATAAACCCACCAGGGGGTGGTTCCGGAATGATAGACTTTGCAGTCAGAATATGATTTGGAGTAAGCGGTTCCAATGAATTGGGGTCATTTATCTCACTCACAGTGAGAGGACGGCAATTTACAATTGACATCACTTCATAAAAAACAGTCCTTAGAGATGAATCATCTAGTCTTCCTGGACAAAGCATAAGAACGGAGTCAAGTATACTTCTAACAGTCTTGATCTGTCTTTCCCACACCCCACCTGTGTGACTTGAATCTGGAGCATTCATTATGAAATTGCATTGCCTTTCGGTGAGAAATGAATTCAATTTGACCTTATCCACTGTCCTTTCAAATTCATTTTTTGCACCTATAAAGTTTGATCCTTGATCAGATCGAATTTGTTTTACGGCACCACGAATAGCTATGAAACATCGCAACCCATTAATGAATGCATCAGTTGACATGTCATCCAGCATCTCAATATGAATGGCACGTGAACACATACAGGTAATTAGTAATCCATAGCGCTTTACTTCCTTTCGACCCTGCTTAACAAGAAACGGACCAAAACAGTCCATGCCACAAAACATAAATGGTGGTGAAGGCTCTACCCGATCACATGGAAGGTCTGCCATTTTTTGTAATTCCGTAGGCCGTCTAAGCTTTCTGCAAATTATACATCCTCTTATGAATTTTGCAATGACTTTGCTGGCTCCAATAATCCAGTAACCAAGTGAACGTAAATTGTTCAGTGTTATTCCTCTGCCTTGATGCTGAACACGGATGTGAGCATGAGAAATAATCAGTTTAGTGATATGACCATCCTTTGGTAAAATAATTGGATGTTTGTACAGCGATGGAAAATCTGCCTTTCTTAACCTGCCACCAACTCGTAATACACCGTCCTGCAGAATCGGATCTAGAGAATAGAGGGTATCAGACTTGGGAAGTGTTGTTGATTTGAGTAGTGTGTTCACAGATTCTTTAAATGTATCAAGTTGAACAAGCTTTATTATTGTTCTTTCTGCATTTTGTCTTTCATCTACTGTCGGCGAGTGCGTTCCCTTTACACCATTTGATAAACGTATTATTCTAGCTAACACGGAAACAGCTTTGGTCCAACATGAAAACCTCTTAAGTCGATCAAGAATACTTGGAAAAGAGCTTGTGTCTGTACAAAGTGAGCTCGCAGATTTGACCTCAGGATCTCCCAGTTGCAGTTCAGAATTAGTGGTTTCCATTGTAATATCATGTTCCCAGAGAAATGGCGGACCAGACAACCATGATGATGAAACAATTTCAGACGCACAGAGTCCACGGGAAGCATGATCTGCTGGATTGTTGCAAGAATCGACGTAAAACCACTGACTTGGTTCTGTAACATTTCTAATCATTTGAACTCGGTTCGCCACAAAAACATGAAATCGCCTGGCTTCATTATTGATGTATCCTAACACAACACGGGAATCGGTCCAGAAAAATTCTCTTTGCACAGGTAAATTTAATTCAGCTTTCAAAAACAAGCTAACTTTCACTGATAAAACAGCTGCAGTCAATTCAAGTCTGGGTATGGTGACAACCTTCAAAGGAGCAACTCTAGATTTTCCCATTAAGAGTGCACAATGCACACCTGTAACACTAACTATCCGTAGATATGAGCATTGACCATAACCTTTGTAACTTGCATCCGAGAAATGGTGCAATTCTATGCATGATGGTTCGCCAAGCGTACGGGGTATAAGACATCTTGGGATATTAACAGCATTTAGTTTATGGATATCATCTGTCCAGCTTTCCCAATCAACTTTCTTACTCTCGGGTAGCATGTCATTCCATCCAACACCCGCCTGACACATTTCTTGCAAAATCCGCTTGCCTATCAAAGTGAAAGGAGAAAGTAGTCCCAAAGGGTCAAATATCGATGCTACAATAGATAGCATATTCCTTCTAGTAGGTAAAGCGTTTTGAATAGCAATTTTGAAGTTAAAGACATCATCTTCTACACTCCACTGAATGCCAAGTGCTTGTTCAACAGGTAGTTGTTCGAGAGTCAAATCCAAATCCTTAATATCTGTTGCTCTTTCTGATACAGGAATGGAACCGATGACGTTTTTATTGTTGGAGATAAATTTGTGTAAACGTAATCCACCATTTGAACACAGTTCTCGCGAATCATGAATCAATTGAATAGCCTCTCCTTCAGTCTCTACGCTTGTTATGCCATCATCAACATAAAAGTCATTTTGTACGAAAGCAGATGCACGAGGGAGTGACTTTTCTTGCATCCTGGCTAAATACTTCAGACCGTAATTTGCGCACCCAGGGGAGGATGTTGCCCCGAATAAATGAACGCACATGCGGTACTCTATGGGTTTACTATTGATATCACCATTCTCCCACCATAGGAACCGTAGATAATCCCGATCTGCCTCCTGAACGTAAAACTGATGAAACATTTTTTCAATGTCACACATGATAGCTATAGGATACCGTCTAAATCTCATAAGAATGCCAGTAAGCTTATTAGTCAAATCAGGACCATTCAGTAAATGTTGGTTTAAGAAAGAGTCCTTGTACTTAGCTGAACAATCAAATACGACGCGAAGCCTGTCGGGCTTTCGTGGTTGATAAACTCCATGATGAGGTATGTACCATTCTTCTCCATTTTCACCATTTGATGTTACCTTTTCCGCATTACCACGATCTAAAATTTCTTTCATGAATTGTTTGTAGTGTTCATGATATCTGGAGTCCCTCTTGAATTTACGTTTTAAATGATCTAACCGTATCAGTGCAAGAGGTTTGTTGTTTGGAAGCACAGGTCGTTCTTTGAATGGCAGTGGCATCTCTAGGTGTTTATCAGATCGTTGAGAAATATTCTTGTCAAGAAAATTAAGGAAGTGAATATCTTCTTGTGAAACTCTTTTATCATCAACCTTATCATGAGCAAAATCCGATTCCAAAACTTTAATGACATCTTTGGGCAAACAATGAGGTAGTTCCTTCACAGAAATACGATGACTCACACTTGTTGTACTATAGTTATTAGTTTCAGAATATCCCACAACACTCCATCCAAGAATAGTCTGTACAGCATATGGCTCATTATCCTTTCCTGTAAGTATTCGTCTTGGAGCAAGTGCTTGAGGAGAGTTAAATCCTATCAACAGACCAACTTCACATGATTGTAGAGGAGGCAATTCGTCGCTAAGCGACTGCAGATGAGCAATGTTTTTAACTGTTTCGTTCACAGGTATATGTGAGCGATCTGCAGGAATAAAATTCCTTGTGTAGGCACAATTGATAGTCACTGTATCAGGCGATTTAAATCCTCTTACTCTGAGGTCACATATCCTCATACTATCAATAACTGTATTTTGAGAAGTCATTGTTGACAAGCTTAAACGAGTTGCTTCCCCAGGAACTTGAAGTGCTTTAGCAGTTTCATCCAAAATGAAGGTGGTGTCACTTTGGGTATCTAGAAGAGCGTATGTTAATACCTCACGTGATGGGTTACTCTGAGTTGAAACCCATACTGGCACGATCATGGAAGTGTGTTGACCGCTATTTTGACTTACACGGAGAGAATTTGCTGGTTTTGTTTCAGATTGATTATCGGAAGTAGTAGGAGAGCGCTGTTCATGTAAACAAGTTGGATGTTTGCCTTTACAAGTGCCGCAGGTGTGTTTCCTTTTACATTCATTGTTATGATGGCCCTTGCGCAAGCAACCAAAACACAAATTCTTTTCCCGTATTACAGCTCGCTTGCGGTCAATAGTCAGTTTAATAAATTCATTACATTTAAATATGAAATGGCCTTCCTTGTTACAATAGCTACAGACATTAGACTTATCCTTCGCAAAGGCTCTGTTGTGACTGTCATCATTTAAATTTGTTACTAAAACATTGACTTTGTTGCCTTTGCCCCTGAACTCCTTTGTTGTCTTCTGATCAGTAAGTGCATATAGTGACGAGACAGGGTTACAAGCTATCCTTGCTTCTCTGGTAACAAAGTCCACAAATTTCTTAAAGGATGGGTATGTACCACTATCATCAAGACTCTGTGTCACTTCACGATTCCAACGAACTGACACCCAATCAGGAAGTTTACTGAGGAGCTTTTGATTCTCACTGCAGTCATCAAGTATGTTGAGACTAGGTACATGTGGTATGGCATCTCGACAACCTTGGAGGAAATCAGCAAAGTCTCTAAGAGCTAATGGATCTTTAGGAGCAATTTTCGGCCAATTCTCGATTTTGTTTCTAAAGGCCCTTTGCAAAATAAAAGGATGTCCATATCTCTCATCCAGTATCCTCTTAGCATTGTCGTAAGCTGAAATACTACCGCTGTAGAAATAACCTTCAAGAGCCTTGCGAGCTGGATTGCCAACATACCTTTTTAAGTAGAATATTTTCTCATTGGACGGTATCCCTTTCCGTTCTATTAACATTTCAAAAGAAGTTTTCCACTCCATATACTGGAGTGGATCGCCAGTAAATACACTAGGTTCTGGAATTGGCAGTCTGTTCAAGTTAACCGATTCAGCAAGAGCTTTCGCAAGCGAATTATTGTCAGTAGTGGTCTCAGGGTGAGCAGGCGCCGCTGCAGCACTTGCAAAATTTTCCGCAACCTTAGAGTTTGCTGAAGAACATGACCTCAAGGAATTGTCGGAATAGCTTTTAACTGATTCATTATCTTGAATTTGATTACCAGTATTTTTTTCTTTATCTATCCCCCTTACAGAATCACCAAAGATAGAAAAGGTGTAATCATATTTTCTTAAAACATTGATTTGTTGAATATCAAAGTCTTCAATTCCAGCTATCTGTTCCTCAATGATTTTTACAATATCGCCAGTAATTGATACGCAAGCATCAACTTTACGCACTATATCTGAACATGGAGTGCAAACATAACGTAAATGTTCAAATGAGCTTAATATACCCTTTTCAAGTTTAATTATCATGTCTTTCATATTTCCCATTTCAGAAATATCACACATTTCCTTAAGGTTTGTTTTACATTTACGAATTTCTACTTTCCAATCTTCATAAATCAATTGAAGTTTCCTTTCACGTTTCACTGTCTCTTCTTTCATATAATCTGACATTTTCTCAGTTGGGAATCTTTCACGTTGTGATCTTCTCTGTGTTACAGTTGAATCATGCAGTTGTTCACTGTTTGGTTTCTGATCATGATCCTCAGTATCACTTTTAGCACTAAGTTTTCCCTTTTCAGGGTTATCAGTTTTCGTTAAATCACTTGCATTATTACTTTCATGCATGCTGACATGTGAAGTAAGTTCTTACTGTAGCAGGCTTGGTCAATGAAAGGTTCAATAAAAAAAAACTGATGATGTTCTTGGTAGTTTTATTTTGACAGTATATAGCATTAATTCGTTTAGTGTCATACATCAACCTCAACATCAACGTAAGAACTGAAAAATACAAATAAAATAAACATCATAAGTGGCGTATTCTCAAAACATAAAAAATACACCGATATCTAAACAAACGTTGTACGATTTAGACGACATTTCAATATTTACCATAAAAGAGAGGTAACTCTTATAGTTGAATTAACGTACCATAATGTAAGAGTGCCGACCAAAATGGACGTACCATATCGTAAAATTACCCATCAGTTATATGTATAGCAAGTAAGGTGCAAGTAAAATACTAATAACAACTGGTTATGCTAAGTGTAAAACACAGAATAAACACTAAACACGTTTATTTTACGTGTATAACTAACACAAAGTGAATATTACAAATATTTAAACAAGATAAACAAAAGGAGGGGCCCTGAGCACATGGATCGTTAGTGCGATTCTGAATATCCTAGTAAACTTGCATCAAATGGCAATTGTACAAAATGACAGGGAATAAAGAGTTAATAATAGTGTTTTAGAATCGTTTAGTACCTTATTCTCCTGACCAAGTTGCTATTTAGAGTTTGCATTCGTTAAAATCGTTCCTGTATCGTTAAACCATGCCGTTTTGGCTGGGCGGAAATGCTATTAAAGATCATGCGCACACAAAGGGAGAGCACTCTATTTGAGTGATAACAAAAATGTAATAAAAAATCAAAGTACTGAAGGAACTGACAAACTTCAATACAATCGTTAAGTGTAATCAAAACACTGACATTTACAAGCAGTTTTTGTGAAAAATACAAGTACCTGACTAGCTTGTAAAAAAATCCCAATATGGACTATCATTTGAAAAGAAATTGCTAGTTTGCCTTTGAAATCTGATCTGGGTATTTGAAACAGGCTCTGTTACTGGCCTGAATGGTGTGTAACTTTCAAAAACCTCAATTCTTTGACTCAAACATTTAACTTTTTTTTGTTATTGAACTCCTCTGCCTTATAGGTACATGAAATTTATTTAATTTTTGCTTATTTTCTAAGTTAGTAGCTGCATTTATTTTGGAGAATTAACTGTGATAAAATTCAGACCCAATGAAATGGTTTTTTTTTTAAAAGCCAAACCTTGAATGTTTTGCCATTGTCCCATTTGATACCCAAAAACCCTTGTATGAAACAATTATTTCCATTGGATATGGAATTACATCAGTTCACTTGTTTTCATTAAATGAAGTTATTCCAGAAAATTGTGACGTAAACATTTTCCAAGTGTTAAGGGATGTTGATCACATGGTACAGCTGCAAACCCCTTTACCTCACAATATTTTTAAGATTGATTTATGACTGAATATGAGAGCTTTATGTTACAGTAGTATTTTTTGTTTTCGTTTTGCATGTGCATATTTTTTTTTATTTTTTGCAGAAAAATTAGCAGAAATGAAAAATTATCTATTAAGTTATTCATTGGCTGGAATGCATTAGGTAAGAATGAAAAAGTCAATGCTGTTCTTTCAGCAGTAGTAATTTAGGATGTGTCACTGCTACTTGTTGTAGTTTCTGTCTTTACAAAGCTCACCATTTCACAAAGCTTTACTGTAATTCTTGCCTACATACTCTTCTGTCATATGCTGTTCTTCTTACAACTTAGGTAATGGACAGCTTACTGAAAGTCAGTGGGTTTTTTCCAGTTTAATGCACAATGCAGTAACTGACATGGGTTCAAATTATGTTTGTTATCGAAACAATTGGATTAAACCCCTGGTAGATATAAGTGAAACAATTTTGTAAAACAATTATTCGACTCAAATCTCTTGTAATGGACATATATTTAGTATCAATGAATATACCAGTGATGTGCCTATATACCTTAAAAAGACAGACTTTACTACATGTTGTAGTTGTAATAAATGATGATGTCTCCAAATGAAATGAGAGAACATAAGTGTTTACTTCATTTCCTCTGCCAACATTATTATACCCCCTGCAAACTAGTTTGAGGGGGGTATGTAGGAATCACCAAGTCTGTCTGTCAGTTTGTCCATCTGTTAATCCGTCCGTCCACATAAAATCGTGTCCAGGCCATATCTCATAGCTGCTTTAGATGACTGTAATAAAACCTCACAAGAATAATCTTCATGGTCCAAAGGTGTGCCATGACCTTGAACCAAAGTCATATGAGAAAAGTCAAGGTCATGGGAAAACTTTAATGTTGGGGGCTTGGTGTATTTGACTCTAGTTTTAAACATTTTTCTCAGAGACTAACAGATATTTATGAAACTTTAGTGGAGCAGTCTTTAGGCAGAGTATATGTACCATCTATTTTCCTATTGTAATCATGTAAATAGTTGGTGATTTCCTATTTGAGGGACACTTTTGAAATGGCATTCCATTTAAGTTATAACTTGTAATATTTGTTTACATTGTGAATATATTGCATGTACCAATGGCTGTATGTTGATATAATTTTGCAGTGTTTGGTTTCTAAGTATTTTAATTGCTTTGATTGTTAACTACAGTTGAATCTCGTTATCTCGAACTCGGATATCTCGAACTACCGGATATCTCGAACTTTTTTAAAAAGTCCGAACAGAGTTGTTCTTTATTAAACCAAAATCACTCCGGTTATCTCGAACTCGGATATCTCGAATTATCGGATATGTCGAACAATATTTTCGTCCCCTTGAATGAAAATCCTAGGAAAATTACACTCGTTAACTCGAACAAAAAATTTAGGAAAATTAAATTTGTTAACTCGAACAAAAAATTTAGGAAAATTAATTTGTTACTCGAACAAAAAATTTTGAGAAATCAAATTTGTCAGCGCCAACAGATTTTTTGGTAGAAAAAACACATTCCGACACAAATAAAATATTTGACTGTCGGCCTCGTGTTGATTTTAAAATTACAACATTGCACTGACCTCCCAATTTCCTTAAGCCCTTAATTATTATCCCTTGCATAAGCAATTAAACCATCATGGGGATTAGCAGGTGTTATAATTACTGCCAAGCTGAACATGGCTTCCGAAAACGTGTGATGTGAACATTACTCAATACAACCGGAAGCTTGGGATGATTAAAGTACACAAAGCGAAACTGGTATGGAGACCAAAGCGGACTCCACTATTTGTCGGCTAATAACAAGTAACAGATAATCTCCCGATTTTTTATGTACTACATTCTCAATTATAAATGCAAATAATAAATAATGCAGTTTTTATATATCATGTTTGAATACATACGATATAGGAGAAACCGGCAATATACAGTTTGACAAGATAAAACCGAAAGCGACTTCCGGTAGGCGTGTACGAGTTACTTCCCTTTTGTTGTCGTTTTTAACATCGGTTATCTCGAACTCCGGATAAGTCGAACTTTTTGCATTTCCCCATCGAGTTTGAGATAACGAGAGTCAACTGTAGTTTAGACAGATGTTCCAAATTACTGTCAGAATTAGATGTTTGATAGTGATTTATTTGAATTTTAATTGTAAATGTCTTATTTTGGTGTAGGTAAAAATTACTGTTTTATCTTATTCAAAAATAGTTCAATATTACCGTACCTGGACATCAAATCTGCCATAACAAAATATTCTAATCAAGATGATCATTCATCTGGTGGTATATAAAGTCCAACCTGCCTTAAAGGCCACCTCTATATAAGAGCCACCTGCTTATAAAGGCCAGTAGAGTTGTATCCCAATTGTGCTTTATTCATATAATTTGAACCTGTATATAAAGGCCACCTGCCCATGAAGACCACTGTTACTGGCTATCTTGGGTGGCTGTTATAGGCAGGTTTGGCTGTATGTATAGTGCAGCTGGTTCACTGTGTAGAGATCTCCTGTTTATAAGTATGATACAATGGTCTGTGGTGAAGGCGTTTGACTTTCAACACATGTTAAAACAATGCTGTGAACTAGATAATTAAAATGGAAAGTTTTCCAGGTGGTCTAAAATCTATTTTCTTTCTTGTTTCTTTTGCATTTGTTTTTGTGGCATGCTTTTATATGTACAGGACTCTGACACACATATATGTGTCTATTGACCAATGATATACCACTACTTTGTATATTTTACAGGGCTCTGGCACACATGTGTATTTTTCTTTGGTGTTTTGTTTATGTTTGGTAATGATGTGTCACTGTTCCGCGATGGCAAGGTATGTAAAATTTAATTGCTGATTATTTCAAAGAAAGAAAGGGTATATTAAATTCAAAGTTCTGTCCTTCCTTCTGTCCATTTAGACATCCCTTGTCTGAAGTAATTTTCCAAAACTGAAGCACTATTTGATGAAACGTGCAAAACATCAACATTGATAGGAGATCTGTATATCATTAATTCAAGTTGGATTGCTAATTTTTCTGGGAGTTATAGTCCTTTGACTGAAATGTACCTACTGGTGGGGATCCAAATTCACTGAATTTGCTTGTTTGAAAACAGGTTATCCTCAAATATACCCATGTTTGCATGTTTAATGCAGTGGTTGTAGATCACACAATTTATTGGTCCAAGGTTTAGCTTCAAGCCAGGTTTAATTATTTACACATATAAATAATGTATGGTATGTAATCTTAATTTAGTCATTAAAACTTCCAATTAAAGTGATCATTCTCATTAATAATAAAAACATATCTACAGTTATGTTTTGTTTATATTCATTTCAGATGTTAGACAACACAAGTTTTGGTTCTATAGTTTTTACTACATGTGTTATTGCTGTTAATTTCAAAGTAAGTACTTTGTAATATTTACTATGTAACAGTTATTTAGTTGGTAGAATGCTAGCATTTACTCTGTTAATGGGAGGTTATGTGTTTGAAACCTGACCTAGACACCACACGTTTTGGTTCTATAGTTTTATACTGTAGGTGATGGGGACATATTACGGTCTGTTGTCCATCTGACTGTCTTTTAGCTTTTTGCTTGTGCATGTAACTCATTCTAAATGTTTGAACAAATTTTTTTGTAACTTGGCACATATATTTCTTATGCATAGACTTATACAGTCTAACCTGCTTTCAAGGTCACTTATAAAGACCACATGCTTACAAGGAAAGGCCAGTAGAATTGTATCCCAATAGTTATTAATATTATTTGAACCTGTATATAAAGGCCACCTGCCCATAAAAGTCACTTTTACTGGTTCCCTTGGGTGGCTTTTTAGACAGGTTTGACTACAATGACGCTTTGCCTCTTATAAATATTTGTTCACATAGCAGGCAGTGATGGATGTATCTTGCTTTGCATAGTGATGCTCTTGTTACTGCACATCTTAATGCTGTTAATCTTAAAATAAGTAATATAAGCATGACAAAAACTTAGTTGCTAGAGTGCTGCTAGTATATGCTCTGTTAATAGGAAGTTATGTTTTTGATACCTGTCATTGCTGTCTAACTGAAAACAAGAAAGAAGAAAATGAAAGAGATTTGTTTATGTATATTTCCGTTTGTTGTCTATTTCAGCTATGTTTGGAGACCTACTATTGGTGTTTACCTATATTCCTGTCATATATAATTACTGGTGTAGGTAATCTGGCCATGGAGCTTCTATACACATCAATATTTTGGCCGTAAGTATAACAATCTGTATTTACCTGTCACATATTAATGAACAATAAAAAATAAATATTAACACTGGTACTGAATCTCTTTCAATGAACCTTTTGAGAGCAATAACTGAAGATATTAACCAATAACTTTGGTTGGTCATGTGTGACCTTTACCCATGACATCACTTGTTTGTTTCATTTGCAGTTATTTTTGCAAAGCCCTGTTTGCAGTTTTATGCTTGTTCAGCAATGCCTGAACTACTTATATGAAGTTATCAAATTTTATTTGAGTTTTGGAGATTTTAGCATCCCTCTGCCCAGAGAAAACTAATGACCTTCAGCAGAAAACTGGCAAACTTTATCACTCTAGGATCTGTTTAAGTGGGATTGGTATCTGGGCCTGCAGTACTTACATCAAGTTTTGGTCCAGCAGTTTGGAGATTTTAATTTGCATGCTCAGTGATGCTTTTTGTTGTTTTATATTACAGAAGCCTGTTTTTAACCACCCAGGATTACTTTTATGTGTTCTACGTGTCATTATCCAGTATAACAGTGTGGTTATGTATATTGTTACTAGTGGTCGTAGCACTCTTACCAGACATTATACTGAGGGCCATAAGAGATATATCACACATCATACAGAGGAGAGAAAAACGCGTAAGTATTGATGATAAACACTGATTGGGTTTAGTGAAAATTCTGGGCCCAGTTGCAAAAAACTTACTGTATAAGAAGGAACATTTAGGAGGAAAACTTTCTTGGGATTTTCACGGTGATTCTTGTACCACGAAAATATCTCCTAAGCGACAATTTCTTATTGATCTTGGCACATTTCCCCTACAGTCAAAACGTGAAAATTTCTTACCACTTAAAAGTTTATAAAATTAAAACTGCGAGAGTTTCCGACTAAAGTTAATCATTAATAAAAATGATAATTAGCAACTCAATTAGTGTTGTGCCATTAAGGTTTTATTATTAGTGAACACTTAAACATTTATAAAGCTTTTTGCAACTGGGCCGTGATTACCATGGTTTTACAGTAATTTTACAGAATTGCTGGTTGCCACGACAGCAGAATGAGCAGAAGACATCATTGTTTTGTCAAAGATAAGATTTAAATAAGTTTATACCTTTAAGTTTGTTAAGTTGGTCATAATTTGCCCCCACCATAGTGGAGATAGATGGTTGGGACAATGGGACATATAATAAATTAAAAAATATGATACAAAATTGGTACCTGTAGTTCTTTGTCTCTAATTTTTTGATGTTTGATTTGGAAGAGTCAGATGCATCACATCCATGAGTTGACCTGTTGACCGTTTTTCTTTTAAACTAAACCATCATTATATGTTTAAAGCCACAATAAACTCATAACATAAAAGAAAATATTTTTATTAAGAAGGTGAATGTCATTCAAAAAGGATGAAAGAAGTGAGTTCATTTTTAAGTTGAATTTGTTTCACATTAACCCTTTAACCCCCAAAATCGAAATAGACTCATCTTAAGCTTGCTATTTCTGGGCATACTTAGCATGTTTTGGTAATAAGCAGCAGCACATGTTTCACTTTTTTCTGGTGCTTTATTGAAAATATCTTATTTTATGGGTGCAGACTTCATAGATTGATAAATGATTTCATGGGCAATGGGCATTTCATGGTTTGAAGAGCACTTTCATTGGTACCACTTTTCTTGGACTGAGGAATAATTTTTTTGTAACAGGGTTTCACCTTCATTTCAATTTTGCTTTAAAAAGTGTAAAAGTATCTTTTCTCAACTTTTGACAGTCTTGCTTCAACTGAATTATAAAAGGGTTTTTATCAGACTTTTTGACTACCAAATTAAGGAGGAAACATTTCTAAATAGCTTCAGCTATGAGCCACTTTTTAAATAGAGCATTTTTAACTCAGCAAGCATTATAAATTGTCTTGCCTGCTAACTAAATAGAAAACATTATGTTGATATATATCTTCTATTAATGCTATGGCAACTTATGTTACAATGGCAATTGTTGTCTCTATAGCAACTGCTTTTGCCTTCTGAATAACATGCAAATAATTTTTTGTGGGCTATCTTAAGGTTTTGCAGGCAAAACATAAAAGTCTACTTTATTTATAATATACAATTTATACCCTTTTCAAAGATGAGTGTATTAATAGTGTTTTATACCCCAGTCAAGATTTTTTTCACTTAAAATCAAGTCTGTCATTTTTTAGGTTGTGCCTTTGGGGAACAACAGACATTCAGCAGGTTAAATGCAAACTTTATAACACTGGGACCTGTTAAAGTTGGACTCAACTTTATGCCATGAGAGGTACTTTAGATTGAGAAATTCTGTTTTAGAGCACTATACATGTTGTACATCCAAAATTGTCTGGGACATCCCAGATTTTGATCCTTTTAATGCCTGTACTGCTAGGACACACAAAATCACACTCAGCACACAGCCATTGAACCCCTCCCCATTTTTTTGAAAAATGAAGGAGGTTAGCATAAAAAGTTTGTATTAAGAAAATATTTTTACAAATTTTCCACAGGTTCATGCCAAGTAGTCTGAATAAGTAAGTTATTTGATATTTAATTTGACATAAGTGTTTTATGCCTCTATTCCCATTTTTCTAGTTTAGCCATTCTACCCCTACACATTTTTGGAATGATCCAAAACATATAGAAATGGAATGTTCCACTAAATGTTTGGGGATGAACGGTTAATATTTTCCCTTTTTGTTAGTTATTATCCCTATGTATCTGAGTTAGTTCCCTTTTGTTCATATTGACACATAGATGAAAAATTACCAATTTTTATTGTTTTCATTGTTTTAAAACCATTATAAAGGTTTTAAGTAAAAGTTTTAATTTATAAAAAAATATAATTTTGAATTTGAATTGCTGAATAAAGGGGAATAACTCACTATAAAGGGAGCTAACTACATAAAATATTTCATAATTTGCATCCTGTGCATTTGTTTAGAATGCTAGATCTATATACATTTTGTAACAACTGAATTGTTTATTTAATAGTTTACTACCAGAGATGAACCAATTCTTAGAGTGTCATACAAGTTAAAAGTTACTTTAGATTTAAGCATGTGTGAATGTATCAACTAAAATTTGTACATTGTAAGAGTTTAATTTCCTATATATGATATAATACACATTGACTTGCCATTACAGAGTTGTTACTTTAGTGGCAGATTCTTAATTGTTGTTAAAATTTAAGTTAAGTTCCATATATTACAACTATTAGGTGGGGATTTAGAGATCTACAGTATAGTTAAAGAAATATTTTTTATGAATATCAGGGTCTGAAATTTTACATCTGCCATTGCTGCCCAAACAATTTAATTATTGTTGTCATTTCTGATTGTGTCCTGAATTAATTATCATTGTCAAGTCTTGTACTATTTGTGAAAACCATTGTACATGTTTGATCACAAGTAGCATGTAGAGTAAGGCAAGGGGACAATGTTTTAGTTACATATATGTGTTTGTATCAGTACATTATTGCATGTTTTAGGTAAACAAGGTAAACTTAATTCTTATTTTGCATTTGGTTTACCTTAAGAGACGAGTTAAATTTAATTCTTATTTTGCATTTGATTTACCTTAAGAGACGAGGTAAACTTAATTCTTATTTTGCATTTGGTTTACCTTAAGAGACGAGGTAAACTTAATTCTTATTTTGCATTTGGTTTACCTTAAGAGACGAGGTAAACTTAATTCTTATTTTGCATTTGGTTTACCTTAAGAGACGAGGTAAACTTAATTCTTATTTTGCATTTGGTTTACCTTAAGAGACGAGGTAAACTTAATTCTTATTTTGCATTTGGTTTACCTTAAGAGACGAGGTAAACTTAATTCTTATTTTGCATTTGGTTTACCTTAAGAGACGAGGTAAACTTAATTCTTATTTTGCATTTGGTTTACCTTAAGAGACGAGGTAAACTTAATTCTTATTTTGCATTTGGTTTACCTTAAGAGACGAGGTAAACTTAATTCTTATTTTGCATTTGGTTTACCTTAAGAGACGAGGTAAACTTAATTCTTATTTTGCATTTGGTTTACCTTAAGAGACGAGGTAAACTTAATTCTTATTTTGCATTTGGTTTACCTTAAGAGACGAGGTAAACTTAATTCTTGTTTTGCATTTGGTTTACCTTAAGAGACGAGTTAAATTTAATTCTTATTTTGCTTTTGGTTTACCTTAAGAGACGAGGTAAACTTAATTCTTATTTTGCATTTGGTTTACCTTAAGAGACGAGGTAAACTTAATTCTTGTTTTGCATTTGGTTTACCTTAAGACAAAAGGTAAACTTAATTCTTTTATTGCATTCGGTTTACTTAAAGAAAAAGCAAGAAGGTCACATGACCTACATTGTTCATTCTGAAAGAGGCCATAGACCCCTTATTTTGCCAAATAGCCCCATTTTGGAGACCTTAGTAGGCCATATTTTACATTACATGTAAGCAAAAAATACTGACTTTATGGTGTTTAAGACGGTAGTTTTTTAAAATGGCTTCCTAAAAATGGCTCCCTCAAAAAAATTTAGATTGAACATCAGACCTTCATTTGAAAATTGGGCCCCTGAAAAACCCTAGATTGAACATTGTACCTTCATTTGAAATGGCGTCTTCTGAAAAATCCTAAATTGACCACCAAACCTTCATTTGCAAATGACCTCCTCTGAAAAATTCTAAATTGAAAAACAGGACCTTTATTTGAAAATGACCTCCTCTGAAAAATCCTAAATTGAACACCAGACCTTTATTTGAAAATAGCCTCCTCTGAAAAATCCTAAATTGAACACCAGACCTTTATTTGAAAATAGCCTCCTCTGAAAAATCCTAAATTGAACACCAGACCTTTATTTGAAAATAGCCTCCTCTGAAAAATCCTAAATTGAACACCAGACCTTTATTTGAAAATAGCCTCCTCTGAAAAATCCTAAATTGAACACCAGACCTTTATTTGAAAATAGCCTCCTCTGAAAAATCCTAAATTGAACACCAGACCTTTATTTGAAAATAGCCTCCTCTGAAAAATACTAGATGGAACATCAGACCTTTATTTGAAAAATCCTTGATTGAACACTTTCATAATGGCCTCTGAAAAATTCTAGATTGAAAACAGAGTGATCTTTATTTGTTTGTTTTATATTTATACAAAATTATATCTATTTATGTACCTACAGTATTTATGTACCTACAGTATTTATTGTTACATGTAATTTTAGGTATCAGATGGTGAATTTAACATGGCCTTTAGTAAATCCTCAGAAAATTTGTCTTATAACAACTCTGTACCTATAGAGGTTGTTGCTACCCAAACAATGGACACACATCTATAGGTAACCCTTTACAATGACTGTAATGATTGTTGTGGTATTTACTAACATTAGTGGTGTTGTGGTTGTATTTTTTATTGTTTTGGTATTAACTAATAATAACGGTGTTGTGGTTTAATTTTTAACATGGTGACAATGGATTAAGTAAGGTTCACCGGTGTGTCCATGATACCCCTTACTGTTTGTGCAGAATTATTACCAAACAAAAACATACTGGTTCATGTCTAGATTTTCACAAATTTAAAATTATTAGTATCCAAATTTCTATAATTTGTGAAAATATATCCTTTTTAAACTTTTTTTCCACAAATTTACTAAAATAGGTTACTTTTTGAAAAAAATTCTTAAAATTTGTTTGCAAATTGCAATTTTGGCTACCAGTAATGGAATTGCATCCATTACAAAAAAGTTGATCTGGCAGAAATCACACAAACTGGTGATGCTAGTATGAACCATGTGGTGTCACCGGCAACTCAAAATAGCAAATAATTATAATTTATAAAGCTACATATGTAAACACTCAATGATTGAAAAAATAAACATAAATCTTAACTTCTGATTCATTGATGATCAGTTGGTTTAAGTCTTACCAATTTTTTTCAATTATCAATTTTTGAATTTTTTTCGATCATTTAACACAACATGGAAGACTGGTGAACCTTATTATCATTAAAGATTTTGTATTTTCTTATGTTTTTTTAAACAATTTTAACCTTATTTTAGCATGTTTTAGTAGACTTTTGATTTATTAGCCAGTTTTAATATTTTTTAAATATGTGCATCAGTTATGAGATTAATTGGTAGTCCTATTTTGGAAATGAATAAAGGATGGGTACATGTGGGTCAAAGAAAAATGAGTCAATTTTTAAAAAAAAATATAATTACATTCAGTGTTCATTTTAAAACAGGCCTTTGATCCTATATTTTGCCAAGTGACCCAATTGTTAAGGCCTTAGTGGGTCATATTTAGCATTACATGAATGCTATATTGATGTTATGGTGTTTTTGAAAATGGTCCTTTCTGACCCTTCTGGAAAATCCTAGAATGAACACTGAAATATAATTGCATTAATAGTGTACTGATTTCCTGCATATTTTAATTCAGTTGCTTAAAAAGCAATGTAGTTTTACTATCAAAGATGTTTGTTGTTTTCATAAATGGTATAGTTTTAAAGCTTGTTAAACTACAGACATCTTTACATAGAATCTAGATAGAAATTTCATGAATGCTTAGACAGGCTAACCAATCAACTTTATTTATTCGTCCAGATAGGTACATTTTTAGTGCACAAGGTTGCCATTTAGGTACTTTTTCATTATTAAGTGTTTGATTTTGGTACAATTGCCATACAAAAAGTCAAAAATATTTAGTACTTTTAATTTAAAACAATGCCAAAATGGAAAAAAATGTCTAATTTGACCTTTTCATTTTATCTGTCCGTTTATCAGTTTTTATGGAACAAATCCATCAAAAACGGATAAATCCATTTAAATTAGTCAGCCTGTTTAGTACTGTAGATTTGAAAACTATATTCATATTTACCAATGCCATTTTTTTGTAAATGATTATTTTCAGGCTCTGATCAGAATTGGTGCTATTACAAATCATCAATTTACTAAAAAAAAAAACTGGACAGATAATGTTCTCTATCACAATCTTACAACTTTGAATTCAGTTTTCTAAATTAATGTACATGTTTGGCTCAACTTTATCAAATTTGTCTTTTGATGCATTTATTTGTTCATACTAATATGTAAATTAAGTAACTTTGGCATTGCTGTGAAGAGCATGCATGTTGAAGTTTTGAAAAAATGGCCACCTTAGTAGGGTGAGTTAGCTTTTGTTCACATATTTACATTTTAAAAAATGCTCTTACTCAGATATAGGTATTTGCAATGCATAACTGTACTTTGTACTTATGAAATTTATGATTATTTACCATTGTACATTTTTAGCTCACCTGACCAAAGGTCATGTGAGCTTATGGCATAGCGCAGCGTGTGTATGTGCGTGTGTGCGTGCGTCGTTAACACCTATTTTCGACTTCTCCTCTGAAACTACCGGACAGTTTTTAATGAAACTTTGTCAGAAGTATATATGGGCCGGTGCAATTCAGATTTGTTCGTGGCGTTGCCATGGCTACCATAACTAGGTCAAGGTGACCTAGGGGTGCAAAAATCTTAAAAAATCTTCTTCTCCGAAAGTACTGAGTGGAGAAGAAATCTGATGTGATATTTGGCTTTTCTAGGGTCTTAAGCCTATAGTTTGTTCATTTTGTGAAATTCGGATAAAAAATAGGTTACACGTTTTTGCGTTTAATTTTGAAAAAATCGTAAAATAGCTTCAAATTGTTATAACTTGACTATTTGACCAGATACTGCCATGGGGTTTTCAGTTTTGACATTTTCTTGTTAGTATCTTCAAAATGAGGTCAAGGTCAATTGTGAAGGTCGTGACCTAATTTTTTTTACCTCTGATTATAATTATTATCTCGAAAACTATAAACTTTTTGTATAGGCATATATATTAGAATGTTGTAGGTATTGATTCAACGATCATTTTGATGTATAGAAAAAGGTCATGGGTTCAAAGGTCAAGGTCACAGATGCGAAACAATACCCAAATGGTTAATTATCACAAAAACTATAAACATTTTGTGTAGGCATGTATATTAGAATGTTGTAGGTATTGATACAACGATCAAATTGATGTATAGAAAAAGGTCATGGGTTCAAAGGTCAAGGTCACAGATGCAAAACAATACCGAAATGGTTACCGTATATACTCGCCTAAAACCCGCCCTGGGGCATAACCCGCACCCCTATTTCACCCTGAATATCCCAGGAATATTTGTATTCGCAGAATATAACCCGCACCCAGAAAAATATTTTGATAATTCAAGGCATTATAGAAGATCGACAAACCGGAAGTTACGGTAATTTTCAAGTTGAAAGTAAATTTTGATTTTTATTGTATTTTTGTTATTATTATTTGTGATATTTTTATATTAAATTTGACCAATAAAGTCTTTGAAATAAATAAATAAATAAATAATTAAGGTAAGTATGAGTAACGTTGTCACGTGTAACAGAAATTATAGCCATCGGCAAAGAAGTAAATACCTGGTCACCTGTAATTAACTTAAATCAAGTCTTCCCGGTAACACCTCGCGTGTGTCTTGTTTGTTTAATGATTGAAGCCATTCCCGATTCCTTATACATTGATATAATCATCCATAATTACCGGGACCCATGTGTACATGTTGAAAAAGAAAGCGCCGCCATTACAAACACTTATTATATATTCCTATGTCAGAGGTCATACGACGGTTTCGTATCTGTCGGTTTTGAGTAAAAAGTGCCAGGATTCGACAATCGCTTATCGGGATATTAATAAAATTTATTCAAATTTAATTTGCAATTCCGACATGTTTAGATTTCAAACGTAACAAAATAATGAATACGAATATTTTTTTTTCACAAAAGTTCAAACAATGGAGGTCGTCCTAGTTATTGACCAATACTCGCGATGTCATTCTGAACATTATAATGTGGTGATATTTGAGCAATATACCGTCAACTTTACATAATATAGACAGTCCGGTATTGTTAAATCTGAAACATTCGTCTAAAAACGCTATAACCGACCCCCTTTGTTTAAACAAATCATGCAATACATATCACAACCTTTGCGCATGATCAAACTTTGACTTCCTTTGTCGGTGACAACAAGATGTGTATTACCCCATCTCACGATCGGGAGTCAAAAAGTACATGTTTTATTCAAGCTTCATCGTTTGTATCCATACATGTATTAAAAAATAATATCTACATACATGTTGACTTTATATCAGCCATTCAGACATTAAATAATAAATATACAATCTTGAAATAAATTGGCCAACATCGATTGTGATGACGATTTTATCCCATTTGACTTCCGGAGTACATGGAAAATTCAACCGATTTCACGCTAGATCGTCAATATCTGCAGCAAGTTTTTTGTAAAACTGCACGAATAACCCGCACCCCCCTTCTCAAATTTTTAATTTTTGTCAAAAAAGTGCGGGTTTTCGGCGAGAATATACGGTAATTATCTCGAAAACTATAAACATTTTATATTGGCATGTATATTAGAATGTTGTAGGTATTGATACAACGATCATTTTGATGTATAGAAAAAGGTCATGGGTTTAAAGGTCAAGGTCACAGATGCAAAACAATACCAAAATGGTTAATTATCTTGAAAACTATGAACTTTTTGTATAGGCTTGTATATTAGAATGTTGTAAGTATTGATACAACGATCGTTTTGATGTATAGAAAAAGTTCATGGGTTCAAAGGTCAAGGTCACAGATGTGAAACAATACTGAAATGGTTAATTATCTGGAAAACTATAAACTTTTTGTATAGGCATGTATATTAGAATGTTGTAGGTATTGATACAATGATCATTTTGATGTATAGAAAAAGGACATGGGTTCAAAGGTCAAGGTTACAGATGTGAAACAATACCGAAATGGTTAATTATCTCGAAAACTATAAACTTTTTGTATAGGCATGTATATTAGAATGTTGTAGGTATTGATACAAGGATCATTTTGATGTATAGAAAAAGGTCATGGGTTCAAAGGTCAAGGTCACAGATGCGAAACAATACCCAAATGGTTAATTATCTCGAAAACTATAAACATTTTGTATTGGCATGTATATTAGAATGTTGTAGGTTTCGATACAACGATCATTTTGATGTATAGAAAAAGGTCATGGGTTCAAAGGTCAATGTCACAGATGTGGAACAATACTGAAATGGTTAATTATCTTCAAAACTATTAACTTTTTGTATAGGCATGTATACTAGAATGTTGTAGGTATTGATACAACGGTTATCATGATGTAAAGAAAAAAGTCTTTGGGGTTTAGTATTTATGTTTTCTTTAAATCTATCAGCTAGCCATTAGTTATCAGGTGAGCGTATCAGGCCCATGGGCCTCTTGTTTTTAAATTTCACTCAAAATTGACACAGCATTGACATTGCATAGCGAATAATAACAATTTATTTACCCAAAACTAATATCATCAATATTTTCTAACACTAAACAATAACATCTGCTGAAAGAGAAAAAAATTCTCTCCCAAGTAACTATCTCATGAATGAATGAAATGGAAGTGAAGACTACACCCCTCCCTGTCCATAAGTGGCATTCTGTTCCTTTTAATAAAATTTTAGTATGCTGAAATAGCCGGCCTGCTATTGTTTAGAGTCCATGCTTCCTTTTTATTTCTTTGTTAAATACCTGTACTTATTAACAGTATCGTGTTTATATGGATCTAGTTTTGAGTTTTTCTGACAGAAGTCAGGGGGTGGAAGGTAAGGGTGTAGTTGATGTCACCACATTCTTCCCTTCCTAGCTCACCTGTTTTACACATACAAAGATGTTTTTATAACAGTTGTTTTTATCAAATTGAAGCCCTGTGAGCAATATCATCTTGTGGCAACTATTGTTAAGCTTATCTTCTATAGCTGGCTGAGCTTGTGGCATGTAAAGCTTCAGTCTGAAACCACTTGGGTAATTTGAACCAGGTCTACTTTGTATGGTTCCTAGTGCAGACAACCATGTATGCATCCCAAGATATATGTGATCTGTCATCTTCTAAAACAGTTATAACAACTCCAGCTGAGTTTTGTGATGTGTCAAACAATAAAAGGTAGACAACACTTATGTAGATTAAAAAAATGAGCGACAGTATTTATGTGGGCCTGAAGTTGTATTTAGGGGCTAATCCTTACAGATTGAACATTTCAGTATGTGATTCTTAGTGTTTACAGTTAAAGACAATTAACTAATTAACTGTTAATTAAGTTTTACACCTGTGCTGTGTTTTTTATTCACTTGCCATAATATTTATAACAATTTTGTTAAATGTTGCTTTTTGTTTTGTTTTATTTTTAGCTCACCTGAGCCAAAGGCTCAGATGAGCTATTGCAATCTATCACCGTCCGTCGTGCGTTGTGTGTAAACTTTACATTTTAATCTTCTCCTCCAAAACTACTGGGCTAAATTTGATGAAACTTGGTGATCATCATGCCTGGGTAACAGCCTTTCAAAATTGTGTTCGGGTTTGTCCACTCCAAACAAGATGGCCGCCATTACTAAAAATAGCAAAAAGACAAAAAAAAATCTTCTCTGAAACCCAAAGGTGCAGGCAAATTTTGATTGGATATTTGGATTCAGCATACCTGGGAACATTAAAATTGTGTTTTTCATGAAAATTGAACGAAAAATAGGTTACGCTAGGCATGTATGCTAGAATATTGTAGGCATTGGCCTAATGATCATTTTGATATATGAATGAGGGTTATGGGTTCAAAGGTCAATGTCACAGGTGAGCGTTAAGGCCCATGGGCCTCTTGTTTTCACTAATGGTTTAAAGTTTAGATGAGGTAGTAGAAGTTTGTTTTAGTGTTTTAATATTTTTAGATAGTAATGACTTGTTTATGGTTGTATTCGCATGATACCGGTATATTAATTCAGATGATGCCATGGAAATATTATATTTTTTCTGTTGTAAAAATTGTATATCAACTTAATTTATTGTTAATATTACTTTTATTAATTTGAAATGGCAGACAATTAAAATTGATTTACATAAAACAATTTTCTTTACAGTTTACACATTGGCCAACAGACCATTTGCATACATTAAACTCTGTCAATCCATCACTTTTATATAATTTATAAGAAATCTTGCTACAGTTTACTATTAACATTGAATAATGAGTTGCTGTTGTATTTAATTTAAATACAGTGACATACAGTTCATATTTACTTTTATTTAACACCAGAATAGTCCGCTACAGGGACCATGTTTCCATTCCTGGTAACCAAAGTAGCCATGTGCTAATGTACTAATTCCATAGAAATTCATTCATTAGCAAATTTATGAAAAAAATGTTTTAATAAGAACTATATTTTCACTAATTTTGGAAATTTGGCTACTAATTTTTGAGAATTTCATTATAAAAAGTTACCTTTTATAGCAAATTTGGGAAAAAATGCTTTAAAAATGACTATATTTTCACTAATTTTGGAAAATTTGGTTACTATAATAATTTTTAATTTGTGGAATCTTAGAGAGATGTACTTATTAATTTAGGAAATATAGCTCCATTTTATCTATGGCATTTTTTAACATAATTGATTTGTTTCTTATGTTGCTATTTTAACTAACTGACTTTATTGTTTATTTATTAGCCTCATTCTGACTCTACAACTCCATTAAGGCAGCCTTTATCAACGATGGAAGTAACTAATTCTTTACCAAGGGAATTTGGATCTATGGGGGATTCACCAGTCATTGCTATGAAGAATACTAAATTAGTCAGCACAAAACTGTGATTTTATGACAAAAGTCATTTTCTTTGGAAAGTTATGTCAGACTTTGAAAACAGCAGTTACCTCCCTCAGGAAATTATTGCCACCCTTATCAGCAAGGACAGTGAAGAGAATTAGAATAATGATACATTGACTAGCTGGTAACTGCATATCATGCAGTCAGCATAAAACTGAATTTAGCACAGGAGTTATTTCCCCTGCCTAATATAAACAGAATTCTTTTTGATCTGTATCTATAGACTTGTTGGTAACTGCAATGGAAGATTTTAATTTTAGAACAGAAGTTGTCTCCTCAACCTTTATCAGCAATGACAGCGAAGATAATTTGAACATGATACATGGAGTTGCATATCATGCAGTCAGCATAAAACTGAATTTTGGACAAGAGTTATTTCCCTGCCTAATATCAAGGATGGAGTTATCTGAATTTCTTTTAAGGGGATTTGCTTATTATCCATAGGCTTGATGGTAATTGCAACTAAATTGGCACAAAATTTAAATAAGATAGGACAATGTAATATCAGTAATCAATCTAGAATTGTTCTAGTTAGAAATGAGTGAAAGAGTTATCTTTCTTGAATCATTCCAGCAGAACCTTTCTGTTTCTTAACAACTTAATTGATTTATCTCATCTCTACAAATACATTGTATATTTTGATAACCTAGTAGTAATATTTACACAGTTAATTCATAAATGATAATTATATTTTGGAGAATGTTAGATTATTCCGGTGACATATACAAATATTTAATTACGGTAAATATGCAAATTAACCTGGACAGGGCAGAAACTACATAATAAATGTTATTTTGTCATATCAATGATGACTTATGCAGAAATTAAGGAAATATGCAACAGTCTCTATACTTGGTTTATATTGTCAAATATATATATATACTGTATCATTTGAAACAGCAATGCATAAAAACATAATTATATTTATTAGTATCTTGTGTCATGTCCAATTATGCAGTATAATGGCAATTTTTGTTATATTTAAATCAGACATATCAATGTTTTAATTTGTTTTTTAACACTTAAGTTTTTTCTTTGAGAATATATAATTATGGGTAAACTCTTGCTTTGTTAATGAATAATTGACCATTTGGTTTTGCATTTTTTCCAAAAATGTATATAATTGCATAGTCATGTAATGGCATATTAATATTTTGAAATCCTTTTTCAAAGTCCCATGTTTGATTTTTCCTTTGAAACCCTCAATTATACCAAACATAATTTACAGAAATGAAAATTTTTTATGCTATAGGTTTTCTCAATTGTTATGTAATTTAAATTAAAGATTGTGTGTCATATTTGCAACTATGCAGAGTTAAATTATCGATTTTAATGATTTTTTAATGGAAAATTTGCATAATTAAGAAAACCAAATTTATCTCAGGTGATTATAGTGCTATTTAGAATATGATTGTATGATTACATGTATATTTTTTACCCGGTAGTTCAGAGAAAGGTATATGTACAATAATACAAATTTAATAGTCTTGTTTGTAAACAACACTCCAGATAACCAAATTTATATATAATGTTAAAAGAGATAACACACACTCATCCAATGTGTTCCCTCCATTTACAGTTAAACTATGTTTGAAACTAGAAAAACTGTAAGCCACAAGCTCACAAAAAATACCCCCTGCTCCCCCCACATAAAAAAAATCAATCGGATCAAATTTTTAAATAGGAGGTGCACATCTACATTATATCACAAAGATTGTGTGAAAGTTTCTTGAAAATCCATTGAAGGGTTTAGGAGGAGTTGCGGATAAGAGATAGGTACCCTAAGGTGTAACGGAAGGACGGACGGACACACGGATGGACACCCCTATCACTATATACCCCCCACTTTTTAAGCGGGGGATGGGGGGGGGGGTATAATAAGGAAATTATGTATGACAATTATTTGTTTTGAAATATGATTTTTGTAGTTGTCTCATTATTTTACCCAGTCTTCTTGAAGACAAAGCCTTTAGACGAGTTTTCTTAATTTATAATTTGGAGTGTTATTTACAGACAGTGAGGTTGTTTATTCCTTTATGATTATTTGTTTATGATTTTACTGTGATTTCTTTAATCATTGAAGAAAGAACAAGCTGAGAATGTCACAGATCATGTCATTATGATGTATGGCTGTTTGTCTGAATATGACATCAGCATTTGTTCCCTTGACTGCTTTGTTAATAGTACATGTATATGTGTAGCTTTTCTACATTATTCATAATTTCAAACATAAATATTTTCTTGATACTGAATCAATGTATATCATTGTGTTTTTTAAAAACCAAGAAAATTGGCACTGCACAAAAGAATACTTGTTAAGTTCCCAAGATTAAAACTAAGCCTTGACCTTCATTAAAATCAAGTACAGTGCATGCTGGATAAAACAGCAAATTTTTGCTCTGGTTTATTATTTTTATGTGCTTCCAATGCATGTAAATCAAAACTATTTGATTGACATAAAGCAGCACATAACAATGGATGCACCTGTTTTGTTTGAATATTTTACAAATCAAAAGACCTAAAGAAATCACTCAAAGTTTCAGATGTTACCTGCAGAAATAACCAAATATTCAATCTTGGTTGTGATCTGCCATAATAACCAAATTCTCAGGTGTGACCTGTATAAATCAATTGTCTCTTGTCTGCAGACCTGCAGACATCCCCCAATTCTCAGGTGGGACCTGCATAAACTTTCAATCTTTTATGTGACCTGCAAAAAACCCCAAATTCTCGAGCGTGACCTCCAAAAAATTATCATTCTCAGCTATGACCTACATAAATCGGGTAACTTAACAGGTATGCATTAATTAATGAATTCACAGTATAATAAATGTGTTTTAACCTTACCATGTGATTCTGGTGTAAATGCAGCTTATGTATAACTTTTTATATTTTCTATAATTTAACCAATTAATGTAAGTTTAATTTTTGGTGATATAATTCATAAAATATTGATTTTTGTCGATATCTTTAATTTAGCTTTTATTTTAGTGATAATTCATATAATTTGATTGTTTGTGAATGTGTATGACTTAACCATTTACAAAACTTTAATTTTTGGTGATAATTTATAAGTGATTTTTGTGGATGTTTATAATTTAACAATTTATATTGATTTTGGTAATTTTTTTATTGCTTTACTTAATATTCTTTACTAAATTGGCGAGTTGGTGAAATTAATATCATAGTTTTGTTTAATCATTGTTATTTTTTATTAAATATATATTTTTGTTAATCATATTTTGTATATTGCCAATATGAAATTTACACATCTAACTTTGTGATTTAATGTCATTTATAATATTTAATAGATTTATATATACCGGTAAGTGCTAGAAATCCCTAAAAATATAATTAAGTGCCTCATTTTCAGGTAATATATTATTGGTGAAACATGTATATAATTTAGCCAATATTTGAATATATCAAAATATACTGTACCTCTCATTTGCAGGTACATGTAATATATAATTGGTGAAACATAATTAGCAAATCACTGAAAACATATCACATTTTTCTCAATTGAAGATAATAAACAATTGGTGCAACATATATTTTATTTGACCAATCACTGAATACATCAAACTATGCCGTGTGCCTAATTTTCAGGTAAAATATGTTTTTTGCATCATTTTGCCAATTCCTAAATATATCAAAATATATTGTACCTCTCATTTGCAGGTACATGTAATATATAATTGGTGAAACATAATAGGCAAATCACTGAAAACATATCTCATGTGCCTTAATAAGGTAATATATGATTGGTTTAACATATATTTAATTTGGCCAATCACTGAATACAACTTACTATGCCATGCTTCATTTGCAGGTAATACAAGATTGGTGTAATATACTTGTATATTTAATTTGGTCAATCACTGAATATATCAAAATATATCGCATGCCTCTTTTGAAAGTAATATATGATTGGAACAACATACTTGTATATTTAATTTGGTCAATCACTAAATACATAAAATATGTTATGGTATCCATGGTTGCAACATTTATTTATTTGGTGCAAATTATATTTAATTTAGCATATTGATTCAATGACTACATCAAAATTATTAAAAGATATTATGTCATTGGTGCAACATATATTTAATTTTGGCCAATCACAAGAAACATATCAAGATATTTGCAGGTAACAGTGCTTTTAACATATGTTTGATTGGTACACCATATATTAAAATTGGTCAATTACTGCATACATGTATCAAATGCTGAATTTATCAAAATATATTGAGTTCCCAATAGTTTATATATATATATATATATATATATATATATATATATATATATTATATATATATTTATATATATATATGTGTGTGTGTGTGTGGGGCAACATATTTTTTTAAATAAGCAAATTATTAACTACAAATTTAAAGTAATTATTGAAACTGCAGATGTTTCAGTCATATCTATCTATACCTCCAGTTTTAATGGAGTTACAAAATGTTGGTGTTATATATAATAGAAAAGAATACAAAATATGTATCTTGTACAAAATGATGATATATATGTAGGTTTTATTTTAATTGTATATACATATACATGCTAATTGAAAAAAATCGATGAAAATGTATCTCTTTGTGCGAGGTAAATTTATGGTTTCAAGCTTTAAAGAATTTTTTGTTTTAATGTTTGTTTCACCGATAATTTAATCATTAATATTGAAAACAAAAATATCAATCCGTATCCAAAGAAAAATTAAAACTCAAGAACTTGCAAATTGAGCTAAACGTACGAGACTGGATGCTTACCATAAGGGTCAGCATCTGTTTAGCTACACCCACCGTGTGTGCAACATTGATAATGAAAAGAACATGGAAGTATATGCAATATCCAACAAGAAGAACTGTACACAAAGATAAATCATGCTATGTACACAGAATCAATTCAGTTGTTTATAAGGCATTTTATCTTATTTTTAAGCTTGAAGCTATATGATACATAATATATATGTCAAACAACACATATATGTCTCATTATTATCCACCAGGAAAATAGTTTGAGAGGGGTATATAGGAATCACCATGTCTATGTCCCATGTAAAATTGTGTCCAGACCATATCTCATGTCTTTGGAGGATTGTCATAAAACTTAACATGAATAATCTTCATGGCCTAAAGATGTCATGACCTTGAACCAAGGTCATATTGCAAAGATCAAGGTTGCGGGAAAACATTAAATGTTGGGGTAGGGGTATTTGGCTCTGAAGAGACAGTTCTAGGTTATGTAGGTTTTATCTACATTTAATTTACTCTCTTGGAGAAGAAATGGATACACCCTAAACCAGTTTATTATTTCTTTTTTGAAAATGTTTTTAATAAACTATTGGTGTCATAAACTTATACCTATTTACAAAAATGACTCATTGCTTACATATACTTGTTATAACATATCTTAAAAATATAACACATCTTTAATAAAGAGGTTATTGGGTTTTTGGGTTACTGATAATGAAATTAAAATCACGTACAGGTACCTGTTATATAACCTATCAAGTTGGTCAATAAGGTATGTTAGTTTCATTTTATTTATTTTAAAACAGTAAGATGCAACTCAATATGAAGTTACCATTGCAATCCAGAGAATTTTAATAGACACTTAAATGCACTTAAAATATTTTTAAAATTAATTAAAAAATAGTACACGAAAAAATCATGTATTGATTTATGCACAAATTATGAAAATGTATGGTGGACATTTGTGGTTTTTTATGGAAAAGGTATGTTATCATTAGAATATATCTTTCCATCTTATGTGTTTTACACATTTTGAATATAGTTTTGGATTTTTACCACCGTGAATCCCAACTCTTTATAAAAATTAAGAGATTTAACAAAATTTTACAAATAAGACAAATTTATAAGTCTTGGGCTTTTGATTGGCCTTACTGTTAAACCTTTGGTTTAAGATTTGGCTTTCACATTGATTACAAAACACACACACACACACACACGCACATTTCCCATATGAACACGAAATATATGCCGTTGTATCCAGTAGAAATTGGCAACATAATCAAATCATTTTATTGATTATTTTAATAATATTGTCTTCATTTATATCTTGGATTTTGTTCGAAATGAACAAAACCATTCCCGAAACCATTCATGTGTTTCCAAAACGTTTCGAGTTCGAGGAATCCATGATTTTCTTTGTCCAAATGAAAATCTGGATCACGCCTTATCATTAATCACTGCTTAGCTTTTATAGTGCTTTCAAAACTGGAATGTATGTGATGGTAATTTCATTTGATTTACATCTTTATATCTGAAGATTTTGAAAAGTTTATACTCATATTTTGATACAGTAGGAAATCATTTAGTTTTTCAGTTTAAAAATTCTTGCCCTATCTTTAAGCCAAAGAACCAATTATATACGAGTAGTAGTATACAGACTTCACATTTTATACAGAGTGTGTGTATATTCAGAGTTTAATGTTCTGAAATAACGGGATATTGCCCTTTAAAAGGGATTTAGTATCATATTTATTTAATGATGGCGTAAAAGGTTAAATTTGATATTTAGTTTTTATTGCTAATAGAGTCCATCAGTAAACTACCTGATACAAACCACTATCCTTTTTGTGGAACTTATTTCTACTGGTTAACATATTTTACTGGTTAAAAGATGCAGTACAGGCCTGTCGAAAGTTGTAACACTATGCTAAGGAATTAATGCCAAATCAGCAGCTCATCCTTGCTATATCTCAACTTTTTGGCAGCTGTTTCTATCTCTTTGCAGCTTTTCTGTCACTAGTTATCAATACCTGAGCCAATCGACAGCCGAACGTTAAATTTAGTGTTAAACTTTCGACAGGTATGTACTGTTATGAATATATTTTCAAACTCAGAATTTCACTTTTTATACAGGTGAAACATCAAATTCTGTCAATCCATACTATTTCTGCATAAAAATTGTGAAGTGATATTATACGGTTTATTGGTGAACTCTATTGTGGAGACGTGTTGGAAAAGTAGATATTTGGGCAACAAAATAGTGTTCATTTTAGCAACATATTTAAAACTATTTGTGCCATAATCTATCAATTATAGTGGATATTTTACCACTAAGCATAATTTCGTTTTATGTTATAAAATTTTATAAAGCAACCTTAACAGTACAACCAAGAACTCGGTTTCAAAATCATTTCTGAACTAAAATTTCCCCAACTAAAATAAAGCAAGTATATTCAGTGTTTTATAGAAGTGAAAAAATTTGAAACTGAGACCAGTAAATTAATCATTTTCGGTATTTTTGCAGCAACATTTACGGAGAAGGATTTTTTTCTAAGTCGCAAATATTAAGCTTTAACAACATGGTTAATTTTTATCATATTTGCCCATAGTTTACACTGATTTAAAAGTCAATGACATAATTATTACATCAGAATTTTAATATCTCTTGTATGTCCATCTGAAAATGTAGGTATACCAAATTTTGTTGCTCAAATGTCTTAAAAACTTTACACTGTAAATTTGTAATTTTTGGGCAGATGTCTGTCGCCTTTGTGAAGTTGTGAAGATGTTAGTTTGATTTTGAATTTAACTATGGAGTTTGTTGTTAATTATTGGTGATTTTTAATACAAGTGTTGATTTAATGTTTATATACATATTTTTGTAATGTTATTAAATTGTATTTCTCTTACATAGACTTCCTTTATTTTTATTTTCCTGTGTATACGAACATAGTATAGTATGTTATATCGTTGACCCTATGTCTGTCCGTTCGTACATACATGGCGCCCCCTTCATTGCTCTTAAAGGTTTAAGAAATTTTTTGTCATGAATGTTTGCATATTTTTCAGTTTGAAAAGTGTAGTGCATGAAGGAAAGGTTTTCATATACAGATGTACAGATCTTGAGGAAATCAAGGGCACGAGTGTTTTTCACAATACAACTCAAACTGCTGCAGTCAGTTGAAATTGTTATATCACGTGTTACACTAATATGCAGCGACACAAAATGTACTTATCACCATTTCCTGTTTCAGTCTAAAGTAGGTCGTGGTTTTAATTGTGTTTTGTAATATCTGTTTCGTGTATACTCTTGTAGTTTGTAATCCTTGTGGTTGTTAGGTCACTGACGATTGCCAAGTACGCTGTGATCAAACTGCAACTTTAAAATTGATAAAATATGTGAAATAATAAATAACAATTACTAGTACATGCATACATATGGGAACCAAACATATTCATCCATGTCCAAATCGCATTTCAAAAGCATATCACAATCCCAAATCATGCCCAAACAAAAATCCCACAGAAAAGTAAATACAATCATACCAATCCATGTCCAAACTAAAATCCCAAAAGCGAAGGAAAAACAAATATACCAATTCATATCCAAATCACAATCCCAAATCATATTTAAACTGGCAATTAAAGTTAAACGCGGGAACTTCTACGAAGGAAATGAGGCCAGGTGCCCCGGGAGGGTTTGCCCTGTTAAGCAAGCTGTGACCACCATGCGCGTGATCAAAATTGAGAATGAAATGAACATGGAACTATAGGACGTCTTGAAACTTTTTTCCGAACACCTGAGGGTAAGACAGAAAAATGTAACTGTGACACTGGTCTTTTAGTACAAATATATCATGACTTTAATCTCTGTATGAAAATATAGTTTATCAAACAATTTAAAGAGTTTCACCAGACATTAGCCCCGATTACTAATACCCCATGTTTAAATGGGTTAGGTCAATAAATGTAGTGCACATATAATAATAAATTCAGGTTATTGACATATATCTACGTGTAAAGGTGATTGTCTTTAACATGCGTCCAGATAAATTCGACATGTGTAATTAGAGCTGGGTTTACCGCAGATAAAAATTACCACGGTATTTTACTAAATACCCCGGTATATTCCATGGTATACCACACATCCATTAAGATTCGAAATACATATTGTATATTCCTATCTAAAATAACAGCTAAGGAATTTAGGCATTAGATATTTTGAGAATATCGGGGATGCTAACACACAATACAATTCACAGAATTGTCTGTATTTCAACCAAGTTGATTCAAAACTTAAAATCTTAACATCATAAGATTATTGTCAAACAAAGATTTAAACAAAATTCAAATGAACACATCAAAATTCAAACTGTTATTTCAACAATTATCAACATAATATTGGTTTGTTAAAATACCGGTATTCAAAGACTTTACCGCGGTATTATCGGTTCCTGGTCAGTACAACGGTAAACCGGTATACCGGTAATACCGCACATCGCTATGTATAATACTGATTTGTTTTTGAGACATTGAGAACAAGGAGTTTTTAATAGTTTTTTTTCAAACATATTTGTTACGTTTGACATCATAATTATACAATACAGAATGTGCACAACTGCTTGTTAAGTTGTTTCTTTATTCGTATGAAATTACACTTGGTCTTTCTCTTAGATGGACTTATTTTCTAAAATAAAATTCTAAAAGGCTCTAAGACTTTGTATTAACACATTTGATATAATTTAGTGCTACAAAAATCTGCAAAATATGAAGTATTTTAACTTGATGGTAGTTGGGAATATTGTTCTTTCCTGAATAATTGAATGTCTTTACTCAGCATATGGGATTTGGCATGGAGGGAATATGGACATGAAGTGGCATGTTTGTGTTTGATTTGGACGCAATGATTATGTTGTATCTTGTCAGAAATTACTTTGAAATTACACCTTGACATGTATTTTATGCAATTTTTATGCTTAGATATGGGGTTGTTTGCAATGCTTTTGCAAATACTTTGATATTTTTCTATTCTTTAATATCAGAAAAATCAGAAGTTGAACACAGAAGTTGCCGAACTTATGGAACAATTTCTTTTTTCAAATATGCTGAAATTGTCCAGTAAATGTTTTTTTTTCTGTTTTTTTAAAGCACCAAACAGGATAAAACTATTGAAACTCTAAGAAGAAAAAATTAATAACCCTATCTCTGACACTCAATAAAGGTCCTGCTAAAAATTCGTGAAAACTTTTCTTAGTTTCTTAGAAAGTATAGGAAAAGCGTCAAAATTTGCTGTTAGTTAAATTTTTTCTCAAAAACTAAGATATACTCTTTCATGCAAAGTATTTCCTTAACTTAAGTTGGTATAATATATTTTGGTCGTTTGGAAATCTTTTCAAAATCTTGAAAACAATATTGGTTTCATAATTTTGCTCCAAATACTACTGATGAGAAATTGTATTCTAAAAAGGCCGTCTTTCACTGTAAATTAAAACTGGTATAATATGTAATCAAAATCAAAGCAATGTTCATAATACCGTGTCCAACGTCTGTAGCGCCGCGTTTGCATTAATAAGTTCAGTAGAAAACCAACAGCATATGGTAAAGATGTTACAAAATATATCTTGATTTCGTTTAAAGCGATTGTGTATTAGGTAAGAGGCGATTATACGAAGCTTTTACCCTGCTCATAAAAACACATGGTAAGCACTTTCATCTCTATACAAAGTGGTAATTATTCTGCACTCGACAATAAAATGTTTACTCTTCCGGAACGTATAACCTTGATACACCGCACTACATATTAATAACCTACCGGATTTCCCTAACTCGGATGTGTCAATGAACGTTCATTTAAATTTGATAAGTAAACATATTTTATTTAGTCACCGATGTGTTAATATCCCGCAATTCTCCGTCTAGATGTGGATAACACCAATTTGTAGATAATGTCTGTACGTATGTAGTGAGCGACTGAATGGCTTTAGCATCGAGTCGAATAGGGAGGTAAGTTTAATTTTTTTGTTCCCTGTCATTGTATAAGGATTTGTTGGTTACTCTTCCGGAGCATCCGGTCTCACTTCCCTTGAGGAAGTTCACATGTCTAGCCTAATTTGTAAGTTCTAAAGTTTTTTTTTTACTTTGCTTCTGGATTGTGATTCGGACATGGAACAGTATGTTTGTTTTTGATTAAATAGGGGTTATCTCCACTTATATCGAGAGATAACACTGGCTAGAGGTGAAATGGCAGAAATATTTACCTTTAGCAATGCTCTGTGCAATGTGCAATGTGCGGTGACGGTTCTTTAGTGTACAACGCTTGTTTTGAAACGGGAAATCGGTTTTAGAGTCTCTTTCGAAGGAAGCCGTAACTTTATTCCTAATTGCAGAGTGCTTGGAAAATAAAACAATCGCTACTTATTTTCTTGGTCAAATCAGACTAGGATCCAAACCTGACTTCCCACATGCAGAGCGAGCACTCTACCAACTTACTTGCTATAGTTGAATGTATGTGGATTGAAAAATTAATACGATAATTTAATCACTTATCTGCCATATCCGAATCACAATCCAGAAGCAAAGTAAAAACTTTAGAGCTGACAATCATGTTAGACACGTGAACTTCCACCGGGTGCTCCGGAAGGGTAAGCATCTCTCGTTTAGCTAGCTACACCCGCCAAGTGTGAAATCAAAATTGTGTAAAAGGAACATGGGACACGGAGACATCAAACTTATCAACAATACTGTGATGACGACCATAAAACTTTTTGAGGGCCTTGATAACCCTTACCCTAATAATTTCCACGAACATATCTTCCCACATCCCAATATTGTTTAAGTGTGATGATGTATTTGTATCCAAAATTATCCTGGATATATTTGCCATCTCATAGTTCCAAGATCCTTTCATTCTCAATTTTGATTACACAATGGCGAACCAGCTAAACAAGGATGTTTTTATCCTTCCGAAACACCCGGTCTTACTTTCCTAGTGGAAGTTAACTCTTTTAACTTAATTTGACAGTTTTGGTGGTTTTCATTTGCTTTGAGATTATAATTTGGTCACGGATTGATATGTTTGTTTTGATGAAGATAAACGAATTGATATTGGCTAAATTCCATTTTACATAATATTTATACTATAAAGGAGGGCACCAGAGCCATCATAATTGTACACGTGCTATCCTCCGACCCGAGTAAAGAATTTTCAATTTTTGATTTTCATATATTTTACTGTCTGTGACTGATAAATCTTTACTAAAATTTGATTTAAATTAAGTACTATATTTTACCTTTTGTGCGACAGCATAATAAAAAGTTTAATAGTAGTAGAAGCACTATAAATAAAAATGAATAAATCGGCCAAAATAATTGTACAATTATCATACGCCCGTATATCATATTTAAATAAAAAAAAATTAAAAAAGATATCTGACACTATACGTACGGTAACACACAAAAAAAATCCACAATTATTGTAGAAAAATTACAATGACAAAAAACCAACCACAATTACTCCATTCAATTTTCCTTAAACGATTTTAAGAGTGTGTATACGATATGTCATTGTAATTACAATTGAGAAAATTGAGCGGAATTACTGTACAATAAATGCAAGATCATACATTGTCCAAAATAATTGTAGAAAAAATTACTACGACAAAAATCCAACCACAATTACTCCAATCCATTATCCCTTACCGATTGTAAAAACGCATGCGTGTACGCATACAAATCATTACGGTGTGACAGAAATATGAAGGATTTACATGGAATAAAACACGCAAAAAAATCAAATTTTAAGCTACCTGATGGAATTTTAATTCTGATAGTAAAAGATGTCGTTATCTTACCAGATCAGCATATATAGGTAATGTACATACAATTGCTATACATTTGGTCTGTTTAATTAAATTTTAAAGAAGTTTTTAAAAAATCAAATTTATAATAAAACACGTTCAGAGATATAATAAATGATGATGTGTAGTTGTTTTACATATCAGAATTATGTGGTCTGACTGTGCAATCTCATTATTTAAACACTTGCACACTATTATGGAATAATAATTTAATGTTGTGATACTGGTAGTTTTGCTGTGAATTTTACTGTTCGTTCATTCTTCTTGTAACTGTTTCACCACAGTTAAACAACAGTGACAGTGTTACACATTTCAAGATGGCGTACTTATTATGTAATGTTCTTATAAAAACAAACATACCAATCCATGATTAAATTTCAATCCAAGCGACAAAGTAAAAAATGATAACTGACAAATTTAGTTATTCAACCTAAGGTAAAACTTCAACTCGGGAAGTGAGACCAGGTTCTCCAGAAGGAGCATCATCATATCTTTATTTCTTCTATTAGAGATTACAATTGGACAATAAGAAAATTATAAACACAGGACATAAACAATAAATTTGAACATAATTACCCAAATATGTTTCATTTTGCATATTATACATATTATTAACATAGAGACAATATATATACATTTACGCGGGTACCTTATATATATAAGGTACCCGCGTAAATGGTATAACCAAATTAACCGAGAAGTCTGACCTTCTCAAGTTTTATTTTAATCAATGAGTCTTCTTAGGGCGACCTAGATACCTTGTGATCTATGAAAAAGTGTGCTCAAATAGGATTGTCAGTCTTTAACTGTACCAGTTACAAGTACACAAACCCCAAAAATACCGAAATATTGGTAATAATATTATCTCAAAATAACAGTTTATGATCTTTTATTCAGTAAATAATAAGAAAAAAAAAAAAAAAAAAAAAAATAATTACAAATATATTGCCAAAGATGGCCGCCACCAGTTTTGGCGCCATTCACGGGAACATTTCCGGGTAATACTCACAGCAACACGTTTAACAGGTTAGACATGTTTTGCGATTAAACAGCTTAAGCATAATATATTGATAAGTAACAGACGAAGATAAACATGCAAACATAGTTTGTGGCTTAAAATGGATTACATAACTCGAACATTTTTTGCCTTGTGTATAACTGTTATAAATCACGGACTAAAACACCATGATAAAGCTTTGTGAGACATGTGTTGCATGATAAATTTGTTGTCAGGGACCTCAGTATTATGGTTAAAGTCTACCTATTGGGTAGTAATGGCCGTTTGGTTTTAAAGTGAATATTTAATCAGGCATGTCCAGGACTATATGCTGTTATATAAGGATAGATGGTAGTAATATTGGGTACAAGTTGTTTATGGTAATAAAATATGCTGTCACATTAGCCCAAACTAACACTCAAATTAAATGTCAAGCGGTCAGGTCAAACTTGACGCACTATATTATCTAACACATATTGAAATTAAGTTTAAGCATATCACTAATAAAATGCAAAACCATAAATTTAAGATAAAATTGTTAAAATGCTTAGATCTAAAAATTAAAGAAAATTCGGAAGTTCAAAACAATAGTTTTTACCCCTTAATTCGCATACCATTCTGTAAGTACGTGAATTACATGGGGTATGTATTGAGTATAATGATTTACAAATGAATAAGTTTGCGTGCATATCATATGATTTCAACAAATCGCAGGAAAACAGACATCTTTCAATTGATTGTGATAATTTCAATAATAATATAATAATAATAATAAATGCAGTTTACTAAGAGAGATAACTTCTCGATGCAGATGTCATATACCACTTTTTATTTATGCATAAAATACATTTTAAAAAGGATATTATTGTCGTTTATCAATTTTTGAATGTATTGTATGATTAAAATTTTAAAAAAGCATGAGACAGAACAATATGTAATTATATAGATCGCTAGGTGATGTTTTTATGATTTTGTTTACGATTGAAAATAAGATTAATTGCAATCAGTTACCAACGGAAACATCACATGTGTTGCATTAAAACTAAAATGATAAAATGTATATGCAGACGCTGTATTATTAAGGCCATCAAAAAGATTATGGCCGTCATCACGGTATTGTTAAGTATGATGTCTAAGTAACCAAAATACCCTAAGTATATTTGATGTCCTATAGTACCATGTCCCTTTCTTTCCCCATTTTGATTTCACACGTGGCGGATATAGAGACATAGATCGATATATTTGTTTTTGATACCACAAAACCTGTTGCGATCTAATGCTCAAATTAGATTATATTTCTCTAGAACCGATAACTTCTCGATGGAGCTATTTATAATATAGGCCGCTCAGTGATGTTTTTTTCATAATTATTTTGCTTACAATTCAAAATAATGTATTTTATATTTTACAATTGAAGTCAGTTACCTACACTGAAAAAACACACCACACATGTTGCATTCAGCCTCAAATGATAACATATTTATGTATTTATTTACATTTATCGATTAAAAACAACAATTGTATATACCGACAGAGTTAGTTGAAGTCATGGTTGAACTGATTCAAATAAGTTGATTATATAAATATTATAGCAGTAGTCGGTTTAGTGAATTTCAGAGTTTTTGCCATTTGGAGATCTTTTTCATCTTCACAGAGAGGATGTTATTTTCACCAAAAAGTCTTCTCCCAAATTGGTATGTATGTCATTGTTTTGTATGTTTTGAAAGAAAAATGAATTAAACACAGATAACCTTTCACAAAGTTATGCAATATCTAAGTTATCAAACAAGTTCAATGAACACTTTTTGTGTAAGCACGAATACCTTTTATCAGGAAATTTCATTTTCGTGACAGAAAGTCTGTTTCCTTCTGCAATATAGAAATCTATTTAAACATAGGGGTTAAAGTATCCAAAACGTGATACTAGTATAACTACGATACTTTTGCACATGTTGCTCAATGCACAGTGCAGACCAGTCAAAAGTTTAACACTAAGCTATCAAATCAGTACCGAATAGCCAACTTATTTAGGCCTCCCATTAGCTGTTTTGACACCTATTATTTATCTCTCTTTTTTCAGCCACTGACAATTCGTATTTCTGCTGATTGACAGCCAAGCTTCGACTTCTATTCGTTACCTCGGTGTTAAACTTTCGACAGCCCTGTACTTAAGCTCTTTTTTACATTGAAGGTTTAATATCATACAATTATAGCACGGTGATGAGGTCATTATGTGTTTTATAGCTATATCAACCTAGGACGTAGTTACTTTATTATTAAACTAAACAATTAAACAATGTTTTTAGTTTACAAGAGTTACTCAAATGATGCTTCTTACACGCATATTTCAACAATATTGCCTGAAAAAACCCAAACCAAACATACCAGTTTATGTCAAAACCACAATCACAATCCAAAAACAAGGTAAAAAAATTGAACCTGGCAAATAAGGTTAAATATGTGAACTTCCATCAGAGAAGTGAGACCGGTTTCTACGGAAGGGTAATCGCCTCCTGTTGAGTTAGTTACCCCCGCCACGTGTGTAATAGAATTGGGAATGAGAGGAAATGGGAAATATGGAACGTCAAATATACCCAGAATAATCCTGGACACAGAGATATCATGCTTATCAATAATATTGTGATGACGGCCAAAAAACTTTTTAAGACCTTAATAAGCCTAGGTTTTCAAAATCCTGTAACAAAATGCACCATTGCTTGCTGTTCTGTTCATGTATTAGTATAAAGCAGGATTTATGCGGAACCAAGTTACATCTGGGGAAACCATTCAACATATATACATATAGATGGCGTTCTATCTTTTAATAATGCCAAATTTAGAGATTATGTGATTACCATCTATCCTAGTGAGCTTGATATAAATAAATGATAGCACTGATTCATTCTGCTTCATATTAAGACTTATACCTCAATTATGACGCCAATGAAAGGTTACATTTGGAGATGTATGACAAACGTAATGACGTCAATTTTTCAATTTTCTATTTTCAACTTTTCTTTTTTATGCAGCAATATACCTGTTTATGGTGTATTTTTCACAATTTATGCGTTATGACAGAGCTTGGTCCCACTATAGTCACTTTATACAATAAAGCAAGCTATTTACAAATAAATTCTAGACACAAGGATACTACATGCCTATGCTTATCAACACCCGCAAAAAGTTTTTTGGTTGTCATCACAATGTTGTTGATAAGTACATGTATGATGTCTTTTGTATCAGAATTATCCCGGCAAAATATATTTGATGTCCCTGATGGAAGTTAACGTGTGGTACTTAATTTGTCAGTTTCAAAGTTTTTACTTAGCTTTGAGATTGTAGTTTGAACATGGATTGATATGTTTATTTTTTAAAATACATGTTATGTACTTTTCGTTTTTGCTAATGCACGCTTATTATAATTGCATAGTGTATATGACATATTGACATTGCAAATAATTGGGCAAGGGGAAGTATTTGTAGACCGGGATTCGACCCACAGTGACAAGACGCCTTTGTTTAAAGAAAAATTGATTTAGCCATCGCGACCCCTCCTACCGGTATAGATCTTCTATATGTCGAACAATGGGCTTCAATACACTGTATATTGTGTTTTTACAATGTTTTACTAAATAAATACATTCGAAGCAATATAATATAGAAAATGTTTATTACATATTTTATTGAATGAATACAATCAAAACATTATAATATAGAATATGTATAAATATTTCATGGAATAAATACATTCAAAGTGTCGCTTACCCTTCCAGAGCACCCGGCCTCACTTCCCTGGTGGAAGTTCACGTGTCTAACCTAACTTGTCAGTTCCAAAGTTTTTACTTTGCTTCTGGATTGTGATTCGGAAATTGATTAGTATAAATTGATTAGTATGTTTGTTTTTGATTACCATTTTTTAAACTTAATCATAAAATACATTCAAAATGCTATATGACAAAACCATTATAATATAGAATATGCATATATATACATATAATATATATCTTATGTATGTACGAGATTTGTATCGGAGTCGTATTTTGTTCCCATGACGATATCAAGACGAGCCGCTGTGTGGCGAGTCGTGATCTGTGACTCTGATGAAAATCCCGGACGTACATAAAATATAAATGATATTTTTATCTTACAATGTTAACAAATTTAGCAAAAATCTAGTAAGTTCATTAATTAAAATTAAACATGTATGTACTATTTTTCGGATGGAAATCTGGGGTGTATATCGTCACAGTATAAAACACGGATCACGGTTGACGGGCGCCAGTTCATTGAACGTCATTATAGGCATCGGACGTGTGATCAACAAGCTTTAAGACAATGGAATCTTTTCGTCATTACTACAAATCTGAAATAGTCCGCGAACAAACGCACGCGACTTTGTATCAGGCAAATGCCTGATACAGAATCTTGTATCAGACACCATTGTATCAGTTCAAGAATGAATAGATTTAAATAGATTTAAACAAATACATATTAATTGTAAGATATATATATATATATATATATATATATATATATATATATATATAATATTTTATTGAATAAATACAGTATATTCAAAAACATTATATAAAACATAAACATTGAGTGTAATAGACATTCCTATCTCTCTTGGCATCTGTTTAAGTTATTTGGTTAACAATTATGAGGTTTGGATGTTTCGCTTCATCAGCCTTTTTTCTTTATTACGTAGAGCGTTTTAAGTACATAATAAAATTATCTGTTTAAAGCGTCGGTGGAGTATCAGAAATCTGTACAACGACTTATCTCTGTATAATGACCTGTAACCCCGTACCGGGATTACAAGTTTTTCACCATTACCTTAACGTCTAGCCTTACACACTGCATGTGGACTAAGTACTATGATTTAACACACAGAGATACTATCTATAGACGATGAGAAATGTTTGAAACTAGACCAAGGTAAAAAGTTTATTTAAATTATTAATGATTTTAGTTTCATAATTTTGGCCCAAGCTTTACTGATGAAGAATTGTATTTCGAAATTACTAGTCCAGGGCTGTAAATTTAAAACTGGTGTAATATTTAATTACAAATGTATTTTGAATGTTTTCACTCTTATTAATTTTTAAATCAGAAAATCTTACTGGAAACATTACACATGCAACGATTGGTAATTATTTTTTAATTTTTAAAATTGTAATTCATTGTGACACTTATATGCATTTGCAATTTTGAGAATTTTAAATCAGTAGAGCTCATTAGAAGATTGAAATTTAATGTTCAAAAGTATTGGTATACAAGTAGAAATAGGCTAAAGACATGAGAAATTCCGTCCATGTAATTAGTAGTTTTATAAAACAAAAACAACTTAAGTGGCGGATTTGAATGTGTTTAAATTTCTCCAAATTGTATGTGCAATTTTATTATTTGTCAGTCATGACAAGCTTAAAGTCACCAGTATTGTAGAGTTTATAAAATGGTGGCAAAGTTTAATTTCCGAGTTTTGTGGTGGCATGGTTAAAACAATTTATGGTGTGGTGGCAATGCTATGTTTTGAGTTTGTTATTTAGTGACATGGCTAAAGTTTCGAGTTTTGTACAATTTATGCTGTGGTGACAATGCTATGTTTCGAGTTTGTTATTTGGTGACATGGCTAAAATTTTGAGTTTTGTACAATTTATGCTGTAGTGGCAAAGGTATGATCAGTTGTGTAGTCTCGTGGCTATAGTTCCCAGTTTTTGTAAAATATAGTTGTAGCAAAGTTAAACTTATGAGATTATCTTTATAACAAGAGACCCATTGGACCTAATAAAAATGGCTAGGTGAATTATTTTAAAACATAAAAGCTGAAAACAGAATGATAAAATCTTTACAATTAGTCAAATTTTAATGTTTTCCCAGATAATTAACCATTACAGTATTTTTTGCATATATGAACTTGATCTCTGAACACATGACATTCATCTATATATCAAAATGATTGTTGTATCAATGCTAACAATATTCTAATATACATTCCTTTACAGGATGTTTACACTTTTCAGACAATTAACCATTTAAGGTATCTTTCGAATCTATGTCCTTGACCATTGAACGCATGATTTCCATCTTTATTCAATCAATACCTCCAATATTCTAATATACATGCCTATACAAAATGATCATAGTTTTCCACTGAATCAGCTAAAATCAACTTACGTGACGAAAATGAGGGGTTTTAGTTACTTCATAACAACAATTGTATGTGTAATTTTACTATTTATACAGTTATGACAAGGTTAAAGTCGCCAGTGTTGTAGAATTTATACATTGTTGGCAAGGGCAAAAATCCGATTGTTGTAGAATTTTTTTCAGGGGCAAGGTTAAAATTTCGAGTTTTATAAAAAATTATTCAAGATCGCTATGTGAGATCTTTGTTAGGGTGGGTATTTGTCTTACAATAGACGTGCAAGTTTTATTTAGTTATTTTTTAAACTTTGTTCGGAACTAGGTAATATTTTCAATGATATTGGAATCACAATCATTTCGTTAAATGACTAAATCTAGGTCAATTCTGTACATTTTGTTTTTGCTGAAAATGATAAAATATTCAGAATGAAAAAGCATGTACATCGTAATTTGTATGAACCATGGTTTTTGTTTTTTATGTCTTCCACAACTAACTTTGTATGAAGTAGAAAACTTAGATAGAAAGTTCATATAACACCAGAAGTAAATTACTTTAATTAGACACGTAATTTATATTGTTGTTGTTGCTATGGACTATGTTTGTGACTTACTAACGCCCATGACATGTGTTTTTGTTAATTTCACGTATTAGTACGATTTCATTTACATGGATGAGTATATTTGTGTTTGGTAGAATTTATTGCTAAGGTGAAAAATATTTATAGCTAATCGAAAATTTTACCCAGATAAAAATAAACTCATCTACAGTACCATATTTGGAACTATTATTTAAAATAACCTCTTAGAGGTGTCCTTTAAAACAGGCCTGGCTTTGTGATGTAGACTGTTTATAAATATCCCAAACAATTTCTAGGTTTCAAAATTCTAAAATAATTAGGCCAATTTCCATGATTTGTGAAAATATAGTCATTTTCAAAGTATTTTTCAAAATTAACTAAAATGAATTACTTATATTGAAGGGAATTCTCAGAAATGAGCAACCAATGTCAGGCTTGAATTGGAAAAAATTAAATTAGGTTAATCATTTAAGTATACAGTGACATGAAAGTCATGCAGTTTTAATCAAGGAAAAACTATAAATGAACAAATCATTTTGTTTTTTTACTGTAAAACTGTAAGACAAAGTTATGGTTGTTCAGAGCTTCTTTTCCTAGTTAACCAGTTGTTTAGCTAAATTGTGTATTTTGTGTTTTAGACAATATTCCTCTTTTAATCTATGTTTAATTATAGCAAAATATTATATTGATCCTTGTAGAATGCGAAAAACACTATATGATTAAAAATTTAGGTCATTCATGCAGGCCATCTAATTGTAAACCAAAAAACTACGTCACTCATACCATCAGTTCATCCAAATGTAAACCATAAAAAACTTGACAACCCTTATCAAACAAATCACTTATGTATACACTTTCAAAACGAAATCATTCATACAAATCTATTGAGATGTTACTCCCCTCCTATCAAGCTTGTATTGAAACTATCAAATACCATAAGAATATTGATATTTACTCTTTATTTATGTATGAACCGACAAAAGTCCATAAAATAAGACACAAATGGCAAATGCTACAGTTATTGTTGAAAAGATATTTATTGTACACCATCTTATTTAGACAATAGTGATTTAATAATATCTATACATGTATGTAATGATGGGATGATTTTCCCACATAACATTTGTTCATAAACATGAAGATCAAATAAAAATATTTAAAAAAAAATATTCCTAAAAATTTCTGATCAATAAGTTAATGTACACAACTGAAATAACAAAATAGGAGCAGCTGAAAGCCATAAGTATTTTAATATGATTTTTAAAAAATTTTAATAACATTATAAATGTTCACTAACTATATGCTTAAGCTTTTGGAACTTTAAATAACCGGGCATGATGAACAGAGTTTAAACGAAATCTAACCATTGCTGCATGATATATTAACAAAAACACTGTAATAAAGTTTTTAGTTGGAGTAAGAAAATATACTTTAGTGTAGCCTGCATACTATTTAAATGTCTAAATGATACAATCTGGTATTATTTAATATAAATTGTAAACACATGTTTTTATAAAAGTGTAATATATTAAAAATAAATATCTAAGTATTTTTTTTACTTCTATGACGTCAAGAAAGCGCCACGTGATATAAACTTTGCAGCAAAAAGAATTATTAATTATCTCGGCGCTAGAAGTAAAACATGTTAAGATAATCGAGAAACTTATATTAAACTAGTGAGCTGTGTTTTAATAATAAGTTTTAATTTTAAATCATGATAGAAAAATTGACACAATCTTGCTACTAAAAGACCAAACCAAAAAGCGATGGTGGGATATGTTAAATCCCTCTTAATCGTTCATGCAAGACATGTAGCAGTTATTCATTAGGGACTCAGCTGAAATTAAATATATTATCAAAAACAAACATACTAATCCATGTTCGAATCACAATCCAAAAGCAAAGTAAAAACTTTGGAACTGACAAGTTAGGTTAGACACGTGAACTTCTACCAGGGAAGTCAGGCCGAGTGCTCCGGAAAGGTAAGCACCTCCTGTTTAGCTACAGCTACACCCGCCACGTGTGTAAACAAAATTGTGTGAAAGGAACATGGAATTATGAGATGTCAAATATATCCAGGGCAATCCTGGACACATATGTCAGATTAAACATCTGCATCATGATTGAAAAAGAGCTTTTCCTTGGTATATGATTGTGGTATACCACAAGGTGACCGTATAATATAACTGTGCCAGAATATATAGACTAGAATCTTCTTCTGAAACATATATCGTAAATTATACTAGTATTAGCTGTAGTTAGCCAGACAATGGCCTTATGCAAAACATTTCTGCAATACGTTACATTTAAATGAGTAACTTTCGATTGTGCCATCGTAATATTTGTATCATAACTAAATACTACACACCTTAGTAAATATTTAATTGATAACAAGGATTGTCACTTTCGATTAGTATAATTTCCTCGTGATATTTAAATTCTGTGTTATAATTATGTGCTCAGTTAGTTGCTTCAAAGCATATGTGTGACGGTCCCCTGGGTAGTCATACTTCCTTATGACAATAACTATACACAGTAAAATGTGTTTTAAGATGATACTTTGTTGATGAAGCCTGTGCTATGGCTTAACCCTTTTCTTTCCCTATATACTAGTACAGTCAAACCTGTCTATAAGGACCACCCAAGGAAACCAGTAAAAGTGGCCTTTATGTAAAGGTTCAAATTATGTGAATAAAGGACAATTGGAATATAATTCTACTGGCCTTTATAAGTATGTGGCCCTTATATAGAGGTGGTCTTTAAGGCATGTTGGACTGTATTAAAATGGTCTTATGTTATGTGCTTATTGTGTTGCTGTCTCAACATGCTCTTGGCGTTTCTGATAAATTTCGTACATGTTTACTAGTGATAATTGCTATATATTCCAATATATAAACGACTTCCTGGATCAACTGCAGGGTAATAAGCAGTTTGCTATTGTCGATGATATAAAAGTGGAGATCCTGTCCTGGCTGACGATATTTCATGTGTAAATATCAGTCCCATTTGGCTCTTGTCTATGATCGATAAAGCTTTATACTACACAAATGGATGCCGATTACATTCAATGCCGCAAAATCAGTTAAAGTGATACTGCAAGCCTATACTTATCAAGGCCCTCAAAAAGTTTTATGGCCGTCATCCCAGTATTGTTGATAAGTTTGATGTCTCTGTGTCCAGGATTACCCGGATATATTTGACGTCAAATAGTTCTATGTTCTTTTCACACAATTTTTATTACACACGTGACAGGTGTAGCTAGCTAAACCGGAGGTGCTTACCCTTCCGGATTACCTGGTCTCACTTCCCTGGTGGCAGTTAACGTGTCTTACTTGACGTGTCAGTTTCAATTTTTTTTTACTTTGCTTCTGGATTGTGATTCGGACATGGATAAGTCTGTTTATCTTTGTATAGTAACAATCATAATCAGTAATTGCGGCAGTGACATTTGATCTCATTCATACATAATTTGCCGGTAAACTACTTATAGCCCGATCACATTGTCAGTGATGAAAAAACATGTTTTGAATGGGTGGTGAGATTCAAACTAACATGTAGATATCTTACTTGAAAGAACTTCAATAGATTTGAAATTTCACATGTTCTTTAAAAACATATTTTTTCATATTTTGAATATTTCTAAAAAATTCTTAACTTTTTAATTTTTTTCCTTTTAATTTATGTGTAGAAATTTTAATAAACTTTTTTCGATAAAAGTTTGTCAGAAATTAATACTTGTTCCTTTGAAGTTTAGTTTTAAAGATAAGTATTTAAAAATACTATTTTTCAATCTACATGGTTAAATTTTTAATATTCACTATAGTTTTTGAGTTTTTGAAAGTTAAAATTTAGCAATTAATTAAAAGGTAGCTATTATCCCTCTGATATGTTGATATGGCATATTCGATAACTTATTCAGAACTGGTTCTGATTGGCTGATGCGTATTTACGCGATACGGGTTTATGCTGGTGATTCCTGACCTGTATACGTCACTGACTAGCCCATCAATGAACAACGGGTAAAACAGCACACACACATCAAAATAAAGATTACACTTGTTTGACCTAGAGCAACACAATTTTTTTAATTTAATGTTTTAAAACTACAAAACCTTCAATGTCAACTAACAAAGCCGAGTTATTTTTTCTCAAAAGATGAAGTTATTGGCGATAAAACATTTTACTACGTGATACGCATCATCTGAATTCAGATTCGCGTCAGATAAAAACTAGTTTTATTTGATTTTTAGACTTAATATAAGTAATTTAACCAAAAGTTTTTCAACACGTTATAAAAATAACAGATCTACATATAGCATTAATGAAATTTGATTTAAGTAATCCACGATCTCTTTAAGGCCACATCAATAAGCGATCGCACTATCGGCAAATGGGAAGGAAGGGACATAATTCTAATTGGTATATGTGCTTTAGTCCAGCTAGAATGCGTGTGGTTGCGAAGTGTTGTTCATTATAAAAAATCGGATTTTGATTGTATCAATAGATTAAAACACTTCTCACTGAAACTTATCACAGACTTATTCTGAAACATAAAGGATCAGATTCTGTGAATAGGCGAAGCGTTTATGGATTGTTCCGTTTCAGCGGGAATATTTTAATATGTAGAATGGACAATGTGTTTTTATCGAAATGATAACTTAAACATACACATTATGAGTTCCCTTTAGATCCAAAACATAATCCAGCATGATTTATATCCAAAATTTGAAAAGTTAGGGAACAAGTGTGATATGGACAAATTGAACATATATACAGCCAAACCTGTCTATAATCGCCATCCTAGGGAACCACTAAAAGTGGACTATATGGACAGGTGGTCCTTATATACAGGTTCAAATGATGTGAATAAAGAACAAATGGGATACAATTCTAATGACCTTTATAAGCAGGTGGCTCTTATATAGAGGTGGTCTTTTTGGCAGGTTGAACTGTATTATACAAAAGTGCAAATCTAAAACACAATTTCTAAGTTGAAGCAGTCTTTGTTCGCACATCGGACACTTTTATATCGAGAGACTACCAGGTTCTACTTGTATAAAACTTACATTTATCATGCAACGCCTTAAATATTTAATTGATTTTGTTAATTATGACACGAGTTGTGAGTTGTTCACAGGGTTCTTGGTACCAACATCTGTTAATGTTCTGCGTTAAGTGGGTTGGTATATACAGATCGAGTTATTACCTCATAGAAGTGACAACGTATTGTACTTTCAGCATTTATAAACGCATTGATGTTTTCTGTTCTGGAATGTAAATGTATAGTTGGGAATATTGAATAACAAAATTCGTTTGTCCTATCAGTTAGTTTTTATTGTCGAGTATAGCTAGGGACACAATAGACGTACAGGTAATGAACATTTAATTATAAAATTTGTTTAATTTTTTTACGGGAAATGCAAAACTATTGTATAAATATATTAAATACACATTTTTGTTTTGAGTTTCATGGTTAAAATGATTGTATAGTATTGTTTAAATTGAAACGTTATCTGTCTCTCTCTCTAACGGTTATATATAGAGGATCATACGGTAAATGATGATAGATTTTATTCTAATTGATGTTAGGTATTAATTTAGGGATTGGCGTTTCTTGTTTAATTTTTAAACAAGCTTCAAACCTTATATATCGTCTAAGTGTGATTTCTGTGAATATTGATATTTAAAGAATATCAAATCATATAGGGAATCGATTACATCACAAATTCCCGGAAAAAGTCGTTCTTAGAATAAATGTCATCTTATGTTATTCTATTTCCAATTAAAATATCGAAGTTCCGCACAAGCAATGTGTAAATCGAATACGTCACATTTTCGGAATAACGCCATCTTATGCTATTCCGAAAGCGAAGTTCAACAGAGACCTTATGGGGAATCTTATGGTACGCTGATTAACGCCGCTTTCTAGATTTTGCTCTGCTAATAGGGTTCGCCAGTGTACCACGAGATACGTCATAACGTTTCTGTGGAAAAAAAAATTTCCATTGGAGATGGAATTTGCTTCAGTTCACATTAATCTATAATAATTACAAACTTCGCGTTGTTACACAGTTTAGAGCATTTTCATTGGTTGTTGTCTTGCAAAAACACGGTGTTATTTTCCAATAACAACGTTTTCTACCGGAACTACTTGCGGCCCGTTTCGGGGATTACCCATCTCAACAACAACAACAACAACAACTGAATTCTATTAATAACTGTAAACAAATGGGGAGATCGGGAACGATTTCACATAGAAACATTAAAATACTTCGATTTTTTTATAAATTAAAATTTTGACGAATTAATTCAAACATGTTCTGATTAATTTCACCGATATTTTGAATAATTTACCTTTAAGATTGTATATTTATGAAATATTTTTCAAAATCGATAAGCAATATGACACGCACCATGGTATTCTCGGATGACAAACCTCAGTGCGGGGTGTTTTGTTTGAAAATCATCACATACGTATCCTTTTAAAAGCAAAGACATTTTATCCCCCACGACAATGTATAGACGGGGATCAGGATAAAGTTTTTGAGGAATGCAATGTCGGTGTGCAGATAAGTCAGATTGTTGAGCCTGAACTGGATCTTATAATGATAATGACAGTGGTAGGCCTGCCAATAATAATTAAATAAACTTGATAACATACTATATTCTAAAATTCAGCCGTAAATACCGCTTGTTTACCTTCTCAAAATGTCCCTGATCAGCCCATCCAGCTACCACCGGTGACAGAATCCCTCATCTCACATCATGTCCATAAGTGGTAAAACATTGATTCATCCAAGAAAACATTAATTCCATGTCAATAGTTGGTTTCAGGGTTTGTTTAACACACTGTTCATTCAACAAATGCAGTTTTTTCTTATGTTATTGATAAAAACAACATGTAAACACGTCTGTCCTACAAACGTATGGCCGTCAGGTATGACGTTGTACAAAGTATTGTTTGTTTTCATGATTGCGAGACATAATATAGTCCCTTTTTGTCAATCGATTTAAATGTAACGTAATTTATATGTTGACTGAAAATAACTAGGAAATAAATAAAAAGATATAAATTCAAAAATATTTCAGCTTTTTTATCGGATATTTTATTGTTTCATAAAGATGTCATTTATTGTATTAATACGCAGTTCAACTTTGTAACGTCGATTTTCTGAAAATCAGCTGCTCAGTTCGGGGTTTGTTTAACACACTGTTCATTCAACAAATGCAGTTTTTTCTTATGTTATTGATAAAAACAACATGTAAACACGTCTGTCCTACAAACGTATGGCCGTCAGGTATGACGTTGTACAAAGTATTGTTTGTTTTCATGATTGCGAGACATAATATAGTCCCTTTTTGTCAATCGATTTAAATGTAACGTAATTTATATGTTGACTGAAAATAACTAGGAAATAAATAAAAAGATATAAATTCAAAAATATTTCAGCTTTTTTATCGGATATTTTATTGTTTCATAAAGATGTCATTTATTGTATTAATACGCAGTTCAACTTTGTAACGTCGATTTTCTGAAATCAGCTGCTCAGTTCGGGGTTTGTTTAACACACTGTTCATTCACAACAAATGCAGTTTTTTCTTATGTTATTGATAAAAACAACATGTAAACACGTCTGTCCTACAAACGTATGGCCGTCAGGTATGACGTTGTACAAAGTATTGTTTGTTTTCATGATTGCGAGACATAATATAGTCCCTTTTTGTCAATCGATTTAAATGTAACGTAATTTATATGTTGACTGAAAATAACTAGGAAATAAATAAAAAGATATAAATTCAAAAATATTTCAGCTTTTTTATCGGATATTTTATTGTTTCATAAAGATGTCATTTATTGTATTAATACGCAGTTCAACTTTGTAACGTCGATTTTCTGAAAATCAGCTGCTCAGTTCGGAAATGTAGGTCAGCTTAAAAACTTAAATTTCAAGGTTGGTTTGTAATTATAAGAATTGAATTGCACTTTTTACGTTGTTATCGGGGTGTAACAACGTGAAAATTATCACAAATTATGCGTAAAACCGCTGCGCTTCGCTACGCGGTTGTAACAACGTGAAAATTATCACAAATTATGCGTAAAACCGCTGCGCTTCGCTACGCGGTTTTACACAATTTGTGATAATTTTCACGTTGTTACACCCCGATAACAACGTAAAAAGTGCAATTCAATTCTTAAATAATGACGTTACTCCGATAAATTTTGACACAAACGTTTTCTATAACGTTATGGGGTATTGATCATGTGGTAGAGTGGCGAACCTCATTTAGAGGTAGCAATATCATTAGCATTACGTTTCGCAAACTAGTATGACTGATTATAAATGACGTCACAATTTCGACAAAAGTGCAAAGTTACGTCATATTTTAGTACTGGCCAATCAGATTTTTGAAATTATTTGAACCACGTCAATTCCCATTTTATGTTATTTCTATTTATATTAGCAGAATGACGTAATACATAGCGATGGTGGTATCTGAGACGAGATATGCTTGGGTTGTACTTGCATGTTCGTTTTGCAGTATATATCTCGGAGGAAGCATGTTCTATGCGGCTGGAGTCCTCCATATTGCCCTACTACAGCGGTATGAGCAGACTATCACAATAACAGCATGGTTAGGAAGCTTGTTCTGCAGTACGTTTGCTTTAGCAGGTATGGACTAATTATCATGCTAAATCTATTGTAATAGGATGGTACACTTATATGACTTTTATGCTTTTTTGTGCTTTCACTATCTAAAAATCAAATAAGTAGGATCGCCGATGTATCCCGTTATTATCACACCATAGCAATGAGGTTCGCCGCTGTACCACGTGATACCGTCTAACGTTTGTGCGGAAAACTTATTTCCATTGGATATGGAATAACATGAGACAAAGTTTTTTCACGATAACGACGTCATTCCGGGAATCTGTGACGTTGACGGTTTCCAAAACGTTCCGCACAAACGTTGAGGGGTATTGATCACGTGGTACAGCGGCGAATCCCATTATGTGGGCCATTTTGGTGAACGTTAACATCGCCAATTCCCGCAATAAGGTCGTTTTTTTTTTCGGGAAAACGTGAACTAATATCATTCCATTTCAATTGAAATAAAAGGAAGTATCACGTGGTACAGTGGCGAAAAAATTATTGATGGCATTATGTAGTGAATGCGTTTTGTGCAACGCCTACCAAGACATGGGACCTCGGTTTATGCAAGTCATCGCATCCCAACGATTTTTAATACTGAGACTGAGTATATTTCGGAAACGCTGGGTCTGGGTGGGAGGACAAACAGTACTCATTTTCAAATATTTATTATGCTTACAAGTCGCATAAATGAACTCTGTTTAGAACAACGACGTCAGTTTCTCACCGTATGACGTCATGCGCGTGAATGATAGTAAATCCCGCGTATTTTAAAGTCGTAGTACAAATTGACGCATGAGAACGTTTTCTATGACGTCGAATGTAATGTGATTTTAGAAAATCAGTATCATTGTGGTTTTATGGATATTATTTTTTTTTAATGTGTAGAAAATATTTTAAATCAAATAATGTTTAGAAAAGTATGTTTTACATAAAATTCATCAAGACTTTTTTGTTTCTTGGCTTGACTGAATACGAAATTTGGAAGTTTGTAGGTTTAGTGAATTGGCTGTTTCCGGTATTGGCTATACATACGATAAACATAATTTAAGAGCAAGTATTTTACCAAAAGATTGGAATTTTCTTCAGAGTAATATTTTTAAAATATTATAAAAATAAGAGTTGGTGTTCCTTCTTTTTGGTCATCAAGTAATGAACCAGATTTTTTAATTACATTGGTTCATCCTGGGCTTCATCAATGTCGCAAATTGTCATTCTGATTATAAATAAAAAAATGAAATGAGAATCTGCTCAGTCTAGCTAAATCGCTAGAACTAGCACGATCTAGTAAAATTTTGGAAAACGTCAACGTCAATAATTCCCGGAATGACGTCATTTTACGGCGAAACGTCATTTCATGCGATTCCATATCCATTGGAAAGAAGTGTTCCGCACAAACGTTAGAGGATATCACGTGGTACAGCGATGAACCCCATTGTTTCTACTATTTATGGAAAACGTCCCGAAATAACGTCACTGCGGGGACAACTTTGTCTTGTGCTATAAATAAGTAATATTTGGAGCAAACTTGTGCAAATTAGAAACACAAAACCTGCGTACCAATTACATTGTGATTGGATACCCACACTTTTCAGACTTTGAACGAAAAACAAACATACGAATCCATTCCAAACCATAATCCCAGAGCAAAGTAATTGACGCCATCACGGTACCAAAGCAGCGTCACGGCAACTAATGAGGTACTAGTGTCAGTGACGTCATTAAATGGCGCAATTAAGGCCGAGTTTTTATTCTTTTTGCGTGTAAATCAAGCATCCGGTCATTTGTCGGAACATTGTGGGCGTGGCTGGCGATACGTCAATTGTGATTGGATACCCACACTTTTCAGACTTTGAACGAAAAACAAACATACCAATCCATTCCAAACCATAATCCCAGAGCAAAGTGAAAACTTTTTAAGCTGGCAAATTAGGTTAAACACGTGAACCTCCACAAACAAAGCGAGACCGGGTGCTCCGGAAGGGAAAGAAATTGATAAGAAAAATAGGCTGGTACATGGTCGCAAATGCCAATCCAAGAAAATAGGCTGGTCGCAACAGAAATGATGTTGATCTGAAAAAATATCCATTTACTAATGTATTGTTGTTTTTCAGGTCCTCTGGCTAGTTTCGTCATTAACAGATATTCCTGTAGAGTATGTGTGATAGTTGGCGGTATACTTAACTTGATTGGTTTTGCCACATCAGCATATTGTGAACAATTCTATATTTTGTTCTTAACATATGGAATTATTGCAGGTATGTATGCATTCCCCTTTCTTTTTTTATTTAAACCATACCCCTTGATACGATATTGAAGTTGTGTCCAGTTTTCGTTTGAAGAAAACGAGTTTAGTGTCACCTTAAATACAAAGTAAACACACCAGTCCATGCCCATATAACAATTCCAAAAGCAAAGTAAGTACACTTTGAAAAATTAAGCTATACATGTGACGTTCCACACAGTGATGCCCGGTACTTCGGTAAGGTAAATGAATCAATTTTCTTTAGATTATGGTCAACTAAAGGCAACTGTCTGGTTGCTGTAATTTTCTTGTGGAGTACTTGACAGTCTTTATCATTGTTCAATACATTGTTCAGCTTACCACTTTTACTTAAACATCGCCAATTAGACATATTTTATCATCATGTTCCGTGTTTGCCTGGTGATTTTCATTATTTCTTTCAAGCTTTTTGGCTATGCTTATTACTATTTAGTTCTTGGCTCTAGTGCATTCAACAAAAGCAACACAATTGATTGTATTCATATACAAGCTCTATCTTATTTCAGGTATCGGTCAGTGTTTAGCCTACACGGGTTCTGTGATAGTACTTGGTTTCTATTTTGAGAAGCACCGGACTTTAGCCACTGGTATAGCTGTCACAGGCTCTGGATTAGCCATCATTACATTCCCGCCAATGACACAAGTGTTATATGACGTGTACGGTTTTCATGGATCATTCCTGTTACTAGGTGCTGTAGCATTCCAGACTTGTGTATTTGGAGCATTACTTCGACCACATCCCACAGAAACACAGAGGCGGACACAGATAAGCCCGTCACAACAGTTCACATGTCGGGCTCTATGTACCACACTATATGAATACCTCAACATTCTTTATAACAAAGCATTTACATTATATTTGATCAGTATTCTATCATGGTGTATAAGTTTAGCCATAAATATCATGTACCTTCCGGATTATTTCCATGACAACGGATCCTCCTTAGTGGAAGCATCTTTAATGATATCCGCGATGGGGTTCGGTAGTTTGATATCACGGATATTTACCGGACTTGCTGCGGTAGATGGCGCTATAGACCCTAAAACGTTATATTTTGGTTGTTATGGGATTTTAGGGATTATAACCATTATTTTACCAGGATTTGTGATTCACTACGGAGGAAAACTAGCTTATTCTGTGATACTAGGTTTATATTCAGGAGGATCTTGGTCCCTGCTGAGTACTATTTGTATTGAACTTGTAGGTATACATAATCTAGCCTCGGCTTTTGGACTTGTTATGTTTGTAGCTGGTGTAGGCTTCCTGATTGGACCAGTTATAGGCAGTAAGTATAGCTATATAACTTTACATTGTTCACTTTCTAAAGGTATTTTATGTGTGTTCTTTCGTATATCGTTAAGTGCCAGATCGTTTGCAGGTGTCTCAATGGCGAAACGTACTTTCTACATTCCTTCTCTAGTTCTTGTGGTAATTGTAAAGAGATATCTTCAATTCTGGCGATAAATGGATCTCTATATTTTGGCCTAAAAGAAACGTTCGCTAACTCTTTCGGTAAGAGACCATGCTTAATTCTATCGATAAAGAAACATGCTCGCTTTCTTGCGGTGAACAGTTTCCAGCTTTGATCGTTTAGAAACAATCTTTAAATCGGGTGAGAAATGGGTGATCTGTTATTCTGGTGGTACATGTGCCTTTTATGATTATAGATGTGATTTTCATCGTGCGCTTGATATAGGCTTAACATTAGGCTAAAAGTTTGGAATGTATAACACCTTCATATGATATACAGTGTAAACTTGAACGTTGTGTTTTTTCATCTGAAACGGAATAAAAGAAATTGTACCTGACGGTAGACTAGTAACTAAAATTATGCCATAGTTGGTGAACATAATGAAATGAGATTAAATAAACACATTAGGGATACCCTGCTAACAAACACCACTGCTTTGAATGGGCACCAGTCACGAGTGATATTAATATGTGTGGTTATAGTAATGGTCATTATTACATTAAATGTACACGTCTGTTTTGACTAAATTGTTTTTCCCGTTTTTTTCAGGTTACGTAGAAAAGCTATTTGGTAACTTTGGACATATATTTATATTCTCAGGTAAGAAAATATTCCCTATAGGTATAAAAAGAACTAAATCCCAGTTTATTATCATTTCACTTATATCAAGAGGCCATTAGGTATTGATAAAGATGCTGCGAAATAGACTATGTGACCTCTGCAATATGCTCAAAACGATAATTATAGATGTTTATAATTTTTATGATATGACCATAGATATCATCTGCTAATTGTTTATATCTGAAAAGTATTCAAACTTTAGCACATGACATTTACTCGATAGAAGGGTTGAATTTAATAAGAATACGTGGGAAACTTTGGCTTTTTGTTGATTTTTACTTTTCTTATCATCCTTTCCTTTTCTATGATTGTGTTGTTTTGGAGGACATGTTTTAAGCGACCTTATTTGAAAGCACACTTTCTCCTGACGGTAAAACTATGCCCCCTTCTATTTCTGAATGCACTAATGCCATTAAAACATAAAAAATCATGCCTCTCGGTCTTGATGGGATTCCTGTTGAATTTTATAATTTTTTTAATTTTTGAGTGAAATTTTGAAATGAAAATACTATTTGGGACATTTCCATAATTCAAATAATGACTTTTGTTTGAGTTATTATTCTTCATACATTTATATAGTTTGTTTTGAAAAGGTTGAATAACATAACCCAAACATTTATTTGTTATTTAGTTTTTCATAAATTGAATCCAAAACGAATGTAACACATACATGTAACCCAAACACATAATTATATTTACTCGGATAGGGTAAATCTAAAAATATGTTAATAAAAAACAGAAGCTAATACACTAATGAAGAAATGAAAAACATTAGTATAAAACACTTAACTTAATAAAGAAGCGGGAAGACCCCCTATACACGTACTTATTATATAACTAATATATAGCTATAATACACAAGTACCCCGCTGACAAATGTCCTTCATGTTACGTAATTTTCTAGTTGCTGTCTATGTTAAAATCGGATTGTTTTTCAAAATCTTGCGTTTATTTCTGTACTTCTTGTGATTTTTTAACGTAAGCGCAGAATTATATTCTCATAATTTTGATATTTTTTCTACCTTTTATATTTTTCTGAAAAAATCTTAAGTTTAATACGATTTTATTTACGAAGATGAAATGCTTATACGCGAAGATGAAATGCTGATACGCAAAGATGAAATGCTGATACGCGTAGAGGAAATGCACGTTTCAAAACGTAAACGTTAAATAAATATATAATTTTTATTGTGTCTAAAATGTGATTAAAAATAAATTACAAATTGGAAAAAACTGTAATATTACAAGTAGAAAATAGAAATAATTCTTTGTCTGACAATTAAAACATCATCAGAATTGGTCCAGGGATAAATCCAGGTTTTTTTTGTAAATTATAAATACGATGATACATAGAAAGCAAAAGGAATTTCAAGTAACTTCAGACTTAAGTTCTGGCATTACACTGTAGTTTGTGTTTGATGTTAAAGGCTGCACACATAACACAAAAAACCTGCAGTTGATCAGTTGGTAGAATGCTCGTTCCGTAAGTGGGAGGTCGTGGGTTTGCACCCAGACCCGGTCTGACCCAAGATCTGAAAGTGGGGTTTATTGTGCCAAGCACTCAGGATAAGGAAGTCATAGTTCTTTCTAATGGTAACTTAAATTACAAGAGGTCCCTTGTAACGATAAAGAACGCTGTTGTGTAATGCCATCAGCACAGTGCACAGGCAAAATTTCTGCATCATCGCCTTTCGCTGTCGACATCTAGATTTAAGTGAAATATCCTTGACTGGGGCGTTAAACACCATTACTCACATAAAAGAACCAACCCGTAAACTAAATATAAGTATAAGGGGTATCTACATAAAATGATAATGGCGAACGCAAACCTAAAAATAATAGCACAAACAACGAAAAATACATCGCAACCTAAATCATATGGCACTAACATACACTACACGAAGGAGGCTTACTTAAGAAAATAATGAGGTATATAAGTATTGCAATAAGTATATGGATGATTTGCATCCAGGTCATGATGGTTTCTGTTACATTCTTAATTAAGAAGATGTAAAAAACAGGTGTTCTAGATTTTTGCTTCAAGCCAATTAAATCATGGCTTTCAAGCGGGATAATCGAAACCACATTCAACTAGAAACAACAGTGTGTTTAAAAATTACGAATTCAATTCCATTTCATTATTTTTCAATGTTGGAAATTATTGAAAATCATACATATACGAAAATGCAAAACCCGTTCGAAAAAAATATTTTTTTCAAACATGGGACCATTCATTGGAAAACTTAATACATGTACCTAAACCTTTAAGTAATCCATGTATTACGGTCATAAGAGACCAAATGAAGTGTACATTCTGATGTGACAATGATTTTGTTTTCCAAATTTTATTGCAAACTTACGGGACGGATGTCGCTACCTATACAGGAAATGTCTATTGTTCCCTAGCAACCGGTCTTCCCTGCTGGAATTTCATTTCGTATTTAATTAACTTTCTTTGCCAGTTTTATTTTTATATTGTGTTTCGAACATGGATAAGTATGTTTGTAGTGATAGCACTGCGAAAAAGTATGTTTTATAGAAGTTATACAGTGCAGACCTGTCGAAAATTAATAGAAGCTCGGTTGTCGATTGTCCGAGATATCGATAAATAATGGCCAAAAAACCTGCCAAAAGATACGTGTACATGCAGATAACAGTTGAGGAGATGATGTACAATAATTCGTAGCTTATTGTTAATTTATCGACAGGCCACAGTATGATTACGATTGAGAATGATAATTTTCGTTATATTTTTCAGGTATAATGTTTTTAGTAGCATCAATCCTTGGAATGATAATGTCTCTTTATATCCAACCACAAGAAAAACAAGAAGAAATTGAGGATGGCATGAAGTCACCGGAAATACAATACGAAGCGGAACCAGAATCTGAATCATTTTTGAAACCTGAAGATCGCTTATGACAGCAACTTCGCATGTCCTAGTGAATGTTGTACGTCAACTGTCATATCCACAATTATAAGAACAATTATCAGTGGAATCGGAACCATGCCAGGAACTGAATCACTTTTGAAATGTGGAAATCACTTATGACAGCAAATGCAATATGTCCTGTGAATGTTTTGTACGTCAGATGGCCGTCGTATGAACAATTATAGGAACACTGAATTCTAAATCGAATCAGAACCAGAAACTGAATCAATATTTAAGTCTGTAAATCACTAATGATAACAACTGCAATATGTACCTGTGAATATTGTACGTCAACCGTCATATGCACAGTCCTAGGAACAATGCTCGGTCGAATAGGAACCAGAAATTGAATCTTTTTTAAAATCTGAAGATCACTCATGACAGTAACTGCAATATGTCCTAGTGATTGTTAGGTCAACTGTGGTATGCACCAATATGTGAACAATGATTGGAATTGGAAACTGAATCGTTCTTGAAACCTGACGATCATTCATGACAACAATTGCAACATGCCCAAAGGCTTGTTAATTTTTTATGTCAACTGTTATATGCAAAATTGAAGGAACAATTGTAGGCAGAATCGGAACTAAAAATGAAACATTTTTGGAAACCTGAATATCACTCATGAAAGCACCTGCAATTTTCCAAGGCGAATTTTGTAGGTCTACTGTGGAATGCAACATTATAGGCACGAGAATCGGAAACTGAATCATTCTAGAAACCTGACGATCATTCATGACAACAATTGCAACATGCCCTAAAGATTGTGAGTTTTGTATGTCAACTGTCATATGTAACATTGGAGGAACTATCCTTGGTCGAATTTTAGTAAAAAAAATGAATCATTTTTGTTTAAACCTTGATACCAATCATGACAACAACTGCAATATGCCGTTGTAATTTTTGTAGCTCATATGTGATATGCACATTGATGGGAACATCGAATCGGAACAGAAAACCGAGTTATTTTTAGAACTTGAAGATCCAATTTCAATATATCCCGGTGAATTATGTAGACCATTATATATGTCAACTGCCATCATCTGCCTAACGATAGGAACAATTCTATGTGGAAAAAAGCGACAGAATGTGGAATTAACACTTATAAGTATTATGTTTTGGTACAACTCGGTAATTTTAAGTCAAAAATAGAAAAAGTTCGGTTAATAAAAGTATTTTTGTAAGGTAGGGAACATATTCAGATAAGGAAGGTATTAGGAGTTATTGAACAAACAAGGGTCGGATGCCGTGTGGTTTTATACCGGATCTAAAGTGTTGCATAAGGAAGTACCATTAGGCTGCATGTTATTATAGATGTCATGGCCTTTTAAAAAGTCCGGCTTAGCTAAGGCGAAACTTGCAGATCATTTTAATTGGTACAAAGGGACTGTAATTGTTAGAACAGTCGTTCGGTTCTATACGCTTTATAAAGATGTTGAATGTCTTTAAAGTGAGTCTTTGATAAAGTTAATAGACCCGGTAAAACACACTTAGTTACTTATAAAGCAGTAAATGTATTATTATTATTATTATTATTATTATAAACCCAAATATCTGATAAATTTCTCAAAGTTAGACGCTTTTTGATACACTCTCCACAAGGTTAACCTATGTACAGAAAACATATATAGAGAAAATATTTAATCCTCCTAACGGTGCGGTTTTCAATAAAGGTTTCTTTTGTCTTGCTTTGTTCTTTATCGTTTGATTGACTAAAACTAGTGAAACATATTACAACGTATATGTTATAAAGTTCTTTCGAAACTCCCTAAACGAAAGGGATCATTTTAAGAAGCATGCCTAAACTGTTGTACGATCGACTTGCAATCTGAATCTTTTATTTTACCAATTATATTTGTGAACACCAATGTCATCGATTGAGAACATTGAATAATAAACTTTTAAACTCCAATAAGGAGAGAACTATATTGCATAAATGAAAGTGACGTGTAAACATTGAAAGTAATTTGTTTTTTACTTAATTTGCCAGTGTTCGAAGTTTTTACTTTGCTTTTGGGATAATGGGTATGACCCTTCGCTATTTATGGTTTGATTGAACACGCTTACAACGTCGATTACTACAAAACCATGTGGTTGAGCAGCACACTGTAAGCGGAACAATGACCTTGTGCCAAAAGCGACAGGGAATCTATGATGATAAAAAACTATGATGATGTGTAAAAACTTCCACTATACGAGTATATACATTCTTGTAAGGGAAATAATTCAGTTTCACATTTGTACTCAGTGTTTAATTTAAGACAATGTTCACGTTAGTAGTAACATGTCTAGATTGATCTATATAATGATAATTTGCAACATGTATCGATATAAGTAAACACTAAGCCGTATTACCGTTTTTGGAAAGCCTGTGATAGTTTTTACTTTTTAACTGAACTCTGCTTATTCCATTTTCTATTCCTCCTATTACCGGTGCATGTTTACAAATATTGAAGTCTGTTTTATGTATATGAATAATACATATGTTATTGATATTCTAACTGTGTTATGTTTTTATTTTCATTGAGTTTGAAGTCTTTCATTCCTTCCTCATTTCTTCCCTTAAGTGTTAAACAGAATAACACAAAAACACTGAAATGTAGTTTAATGAAAATGTATATTTGTTTCTTATAATTGTGTTTTTTGGGAGTGGAGTGAAGTAATAGGTTTTCCGCCCCATGCAGTCAAGATTTTTTAAACTGATATCGAGGTGGTCATGTCATGGATGAAAATGGAGGAAACCGCTGACCTTCGACTTTCTCAAAGTAGGATCTGTCCCGAGTAGGATTCGAACTTGGACAATGTGAAGCAATATGATACACAAGCCGGAGCTTTAAACCACTCGACCACCGAACCTCCGGTAACAAAGGGTGTAATACCGATGTTATTCTTTAGAGACATATATTATAAGTGAAAAGTACTTTGGGTTGCAGTGACAACGGGGTTTACCGTTAACTATTGTAGCAAGAACAGCACTGAAAGGAGTAAAATGGGACTTGGTGAATATTGGTGATGAGGTCTAGTCTTTGAGGTATTAGTGTCAAGTATCTCACATAGGACTCTTTCCCATGGTTCAAAGATTTTCTATGACTTTAAGGTTTATTAACCCATTTTGTTTAAATAACATACTTTTTACACATTATCTGTGTTGCAGAGCGTCTTTGTCTTCTTTCCTTCTGTTAAGCAATCCATACTACAGTACTACCAAAGGTTTTACACGTGGTTAAAGTGGCTAATAATGAGTTGACTACTTTACGAAGCGGAAATTCAAATGAATGTCACCGTTTTACTCGTGATAAAGGTTATTGTCACTCGGCTGACTAATTTCCGATTAGCAACTTATTTAATCATTGAATGTGATAATAAGAAAAGTAATTGAGATAACACAGCTGTATACATTAACGCAATGCACCGTAACTTAAAAATCATATCTATGTTTTATATATAATCTCAATTTTAATTGCCAATCAGATTAGACCGGTGTTACAAAGAAGTATTAAGGCGCCAAATTGATTAATTTTAATTGATACCTTCGGTAAGTACTACGATGAGACAAGGTTCATATAATTAACAAGGGTCCGTTCGTACACAACTTCGTTTGCTTAACTGGGGTCCGGTTGACCAAAGCTTCGTTAGATTACCAGTGTCAGGCGTCGAAGTCTCCGTAAGGGTAACTAGACTTCGGTTGTCTAGATTTGTTTGAGTTATTCAGGTCCCAGGTTCTAGAGATTCGTTTTCATAACCAGGACAAGATTCCAAAACTCCATTAGATTAAACCGATTCTAGTTATTCAAAGTTCCGTTAGGTTAACTAGGGCCTGGTTTCCAAAAGCTTCGTTAGGTAAATAAATTCCGTTTTCTCAAAGCCTCGTTAGGTAAATAAGGTTCGTTTTTTCGAAGCTTCGTTAGGTAAATAAGGTTCCTTTTCTCAAAGCTTCGTTAGGTAAATAAGGTCCGTTTTCTCAAAGCCTCGTTAGGTAAATAAGGTTCGTTTTCTCAAAGCTTCGTTAGGTAAAAAAGGTCAGTTTTTTCGAAGCTTCGTTAGGTAAAAAAGGTCAGTTTTTTCGAAGCTTCGTTAGGTAAATAAGGTTCGTTTTTTCGAAGCTTCGTTAGGTAAATAAGGTTCCTTTTCTCAAACTTCGTTAGATAAATAAGATTCGTTTTCTCAAAGCTTCGTTAGGTAAATAAGGCCCGTTTTCTCAAGATTCCGTTAGGTATATAAGGTTCGTTTTCTCAAAGCTTCGTTAGATAAGTAAGGTCCGTTTTCTCAAAGCTTCGTTAGGTAAATAAGGTTCGTTTTCTCAAAGTTTCGTTAGATAAATAAGGTCCGTTTTCTCAAAGTTTCGTTAGATAAATAAGGTTCGTTTTCTCAAAGCTTCGTTAGGTACATAAGGTCCGTTTTCTCAAAATTCCGGTAGGTTAACCAAAGTTGGATGTTTATAACTCTGTTAGCATAACCAGGATTGGTTGTCCAAACCTCTGCTAGCCTAATCAGGACACTGTTGTTCAAATATCCGTTAGGGTAACCAGATTCCTGATAGTTTAGGCTCTGCTAGCGTAATCAGTTCCAAATCGTTAAAACCGTATGACGTTTTAAAGTTATAAACATCAGTTAAAAACACTTTATGATAAAATTGTTCCTCTAGAATGAATCAGCAAGGCTATATTTGTATTTAGATTATCACTAATCTCTTGGATAAGCTGATAGAGCTTCAAATAATCGGACCCATATACAAGATACACTTGTGTCAGACGCAGTTAATTTCTGTTCTTATAGTTTCAAATACTTCCTAAGGTTTTCCATACCTTATAATTATATGTGTAGACAAACCACTAGTAACATAATGGAGTTTACATTGGACCATAAAAACAATCAAACCTGTCTATAAAGGCCACCTTAGGGAACCAGTAAAGTGCCCTTTATATACAGATTCAAATAATATGAATAAAAACAACAGTTGGCCTTAATAAGCAGGTGGCCATTTTATAAAGGTGGCCTTTAAGACAGGTTTGACTGTAGTTCTCAAACCAAACTGGATTCTATCTTGTGGTCGTCTTCAGATTAGATGATATAAAGTCCAAAGCACAATGTCATCAGCAAAGTGAGCAATGTATAAATATTGAAAACTGGTATTAGGAAGTGGGGTTAAACACTTATGTTTAGCTAGTGCCTAATTGAGATTGTAACCTAATTAAGCTGTTCCGAGATATTAAACGTTAAGGAAAACCACACTAAATGAAAAATTAGCATCAAACTCGATGATGAGGTTTTTAGATACATTATACAACGATAAAAAGAATCAAAGGCACCAAACAACAATCAAAGTAACAAGAAAACACAAAAAACAAAATATCACCAAGAATACAATAACCAGAGCAGAATAAAAAATGAATAAAAACCCCAAAATTTATTCATCAAAGACAACGATCAATACCACCAAAGACACACAAAAACACAACAGAAAACCAGGGCGACCAAGAACATAACATTTAGAGCCACCAGAAACACAACATTCTCCACAAGAAACACACAGTACGAATCGTGAATTACATAACAACAACCAGGGCTATAAAAGGTACAACATTCAAAGGAACCAACAACACATCACAAAATTAACCAGACCTACCAAGAGCACATAACATAGAAAATGACCATAAAGAACAGATAACAACAGACAAAGCAACCAGCACCACAACGACATCCTGAACCACCAAGGGCAACAACAAGAACCAGGACATACAACAGACACAACAAGAGTCGCCAATATCACAAATCAACATAAAGAGACATCAAAAACAAATAGACAGTAAGAACCATAAATTATTAGAATCATAAAATAAAAATAAAATAAATAAATAAAATAGGCCAAGGAAAAACACAACAAACAGATTAGTTGAAGAATCATAAAAAAGTCCGACAATAGTACAAAACACCAAGAACATAACAACAACAAAAGCCACCAAGGCCTTGGTTAGTTCAAGCCTATAGCTTTTCTTGAATTTAAATCATTGTAAAAATAATGTTCGTCGTGCGTTTGACTACTTATGTTTAAGCTATTTTGTGACTAAGGATACAAAGTCCTGAGATTTGTTTTGTTGCAATAGCAATCTTTGAAGACACCCCCGTATTGGTCGACCTTTGACCCAAAGGTCATGAGTAAAGACGAGTAGCACACTAAATTTCAATGATTTCATAGATAGCAATGGATAGACGAACGAATGAACGAACGAACAGAGGAGTCAGGAAGGAATGGTTTTAAGTGTTTTAATATTCACTTTAACTAACGATTGTTATCTGTTAGAGAATAATCATGATATGGTGCCATTAAGAAATACCGTTACAGCAGTATAAAGAACATACAACCAGTTAACTATTACTCTTAATGTTTTTTAATATATACAAAAAATCTTTAACCTTTAACCTTTGACATATTGTATCGATCATAGCATCCCTTAACCTACAGTCTTAGTGGATTTTCAAACGCCGGTAAGATCTCTCTCTCTCTCTCTCTCTCTCTCATTTGCATTCTGATTTTATCAAGGATTGACATTGATATATTTTCCTTTGTGTATCTATACGAGGCTGAGCTTGTCATATAAATCTGTCATTATTATTGTACAGAATCTGTCGATATATACAGATTGTTATAGTAGACACAATCTAATATATAATATACATATATAAATTCATGCTACAAACTCGTCTGTATGTATACACAGTGTATGAACGGAACTGTACGCAAAAAGGTAGCTACTGTTCGGCGAAGCGAGAGACAATGAGGTCAACGAGTAAATTGTTTCTTATTTTCTTGTTGCGTAAATAGCAACTCGAAATCAAATACGGGGAATAAGCAGTTGTTCTCTATCTTCTTCTTGGGCGTGTTTGTATGTTTTAGAATCTCAAAATAAATTAAATATTCTATTAAGAACAGTCATGAACACGTATTTGAGCAACGCTGGACCTATCTAAAATGTAGATTTATGTTCATTTAATCGAAAATATCCGAGAATTTTAAAATACATGATAAAAACAAACCTTTTTTCAATCAGTCTATATAGTTACAAAATCTACTTTGGTACAGAAACATTCAAAATATTGATTCAAACGGCATGACCGACAAGATGTTACTGTACCGGTAGTTTATATTTTGTCTGTACCGGTAGTGAGTTTCTAGTAACAGAAACACTGTACCGGTAGTTTTTATTGTGACACTTTAACTTCAGTCTCTCTGGGATACTGGGGAAATTTCACTTTTTCCAGTCAGAGATTTTTAGTACTTTTATGCTTATTATGCTACCAAATGATTTTATCTAATTAGTTGTATAAGTATTATGGTAATACAGCCACCACTTCCTTTTAAACATAACCCCTGCGGTAGCTTAGTTGTTAGAGTGCTCGCTCCGTTAGTGGGAGGTCGTTGCTTCGAACCCCGACCAGGTCTGACCCAAAACTTGGAAGTGGGAAGTGACTATTTTTTCGCCAAGCACTCGGCATTACGAAATGAAAGTCACGGTTCTTTCGGATGGGAACTTAAAATAAACGAGGTCCCATGTCATGGTAGGTTTGGCGCGATAAAGAACTCTGCTGTAATTTGCCATCAGTGCAACGCACAGACAAAACTTACGCACCTTCACCTATAGCTAGCCGGATTTCTTGATATAAGTGAAATATGCATGACTGGGACGTAGAACATATTTACTCAACTCAACTCCTCTTAAACTTGTGATATTGCTTTGGCCAAAAAAGATAGTCGTAAAATAAAATGCTTTTATTTACACAGATGGTTTCTTACCATTGTTGTTACTGCAAATAGTCTTCATACATTTTTTACGACATTGAGCTTGAACTTAAGTTTAAAACTACTCGCACCTTAAAGTCGCCCTGAGTGTGCGCTAATACAATGAAAACCATAAACTTAACTTAATGATCTCTGCGCCAGAAGGCGTATAAGGCCTAAACGCTATCCTTCAATTTTTGTCTGTCCTTCGTTGCTGCTTTGGCTGTGTTCCATCCACTCCATCTAGCAGCGTTTCTTTCCTTTTTCGTTGTTTTCCTCCATGTGGACTTAGGTCTTCCCTTTTTTCCCTGTGGCTGCCACCCTAGTGTTGTCTTTCAGTCATTTGTTCCCTCTTTCTTTAGTATGTGTCCGAATCAGTTCCACTTTCTTCTCCTGATCTCATAGCTTATGTTGTTAAGTCTAGCTGTTTTCAATATTTTTTCATTGGGTATTTTCTGTTGCTATCTTATTCTTAGTATCCTTCCGCGGCAATATGTTTGGAAGCCGTTTGTAAGAGGTGTTCATCCTTTCTTCGTTCTTTTCCGCGTTTTACTTTCATAAAACAATACTGGTCCTACTAAGGTCTTAAATAGGTGCATCTTTGTATTTTTTCCAATAGTTTTGGTGTTCCAAATCCTTCTAAGTCTATTTCTTTGAATTTAATTTAAGCCCTATCCTTGATGCCTCTTCAGTCGTTTTCCTAAACTTATCATTCAGGTCTTATAATTTGGAGGATAAAAGTGCTATATCTTCCTCAAACCCAAGACCTAACAATAATGTAAAGTCACTTCTTATTTCTCTTCTCATTCCATTTGTTGTTTTCTTTATCATCCAATCTATAACTAGTAGAAAGAAACCCTGACATTACACATCCCTGTGTTACACCACTTTTAATAGCGAACCACTCTGATGTTTCATTTACTTCAAGGACAGCACATTCGAATCACTCATACATCCTTCTTATAGCATTAGTGATTTGGTTGGAATCCCATAGCTCTTCGTTATCGTCCAAAGGTTCTTCTGTGCACCGAGGTCGAATCCCTTTCAAAGTCCACAAAGTATATGTATATTGGAGTTCTGAATTCATTTGCTTGTTCCAGTATTTTTCTCAGGATGCTCTGTTGTTACTCTCCCTGGTCTAAATCCTGCATGTTCCTTTCTGAGTCTCTTGTCCACCCCTGTCTTAATCCTTGCAATGACCATACAGCTAAATTCCTTGCTATTGACTGATAGTAACCACACTAGCAAATCTCACGCACATAGATTAATTCTCAGAGGGTAATAATCTTGTTCTCGTCGCGAATAGTAGCTTACGTTTAATAATATTTCTGTATTATAGCTATCACCCCCTCGGTTCTTGCAATATGCAAATTTGAGTAATAAATTGCCAAAAACATGCTACAGTATACGATATATTTTAATGCAATTGCAAAATGTACTATAATTAAGGGGCTATTGGTCTTTAATATTGTCCATAGCATATTTTGCTTCAATAGAAAAGCATGATTTATAAATTATAATTGAATTACAAAAATTTCTAGTATTAAACTGAAAATCTAACTCGCATAGATGGCGTGGAAGAGAAAAGTAGCTACCGGTACAGAAACAATACAGATGTTGAAAACTACCGGTACAGTTCTAACTTTCGACCATGGAAGGAAAACTTGCTTTTTCAGTGTAAATACGAGTTTTGTAACATTCTGTACATGAGTTAGGGAATTAAAAATATTTTTCTACATATAGGTACTGATAATGGAACATACAATGTGAAATAATACGTATTTTACATCATTTAACTAGAAGTGAGAAGCCCACGGCTCGACGTTTGATAATGTTCATCATCATATTTATTATATAAGTTGACACTTTTCTGAGAGCATATGGCTACCACTTAAGCTTTATATAGTGAAGATGGATTAAATAAAAGGGATAAAATAAATCCATTAAAATTGAGCTAGAAAGATAGATAATCAACAACCTCGTGTCTCCCGATACACCTTCTTCTCCGGCTTCGACGAACAGTAGCTACCTTTTTGCGTACAGTTCCGTTCATACACTGTGGTATAGTCACCACTGTTATATGATGACCACCTGTCTACAGAAACTAGCGTTTTCGTCCCTTCATAATTATCGTGATAACCCTTCATGTATGTATTACAACCAAAGGTAGCCTTATGGACAGGATTTACTGTTTGTTGATATAAAACTATACCTCACAGAAATATGAATAAACATTGACAGAAATAAAATAAACGGTCGGACTTGTATACCATGTCAGCATGAATATTGATGTATTGATATATATTCAAAATGTTTGGTTTTTAAGAACACAATATAAATACATATGTGTCAAATAGTTGATTGAAATATGCCTATAATAATTCAGCACATAATACTAAGGCAGTCTTTTGTATTCAACTGACAAAATATGTATTTATTTTTTAAAACTACTTATAGATATTATATATAACAAATAATTATGACTCGTTGAAATATAGTCCACACACTGGTATCTTAATTTAATACACTTAAAATTTTAATCTTTTTATAGTAAAGGTGAAGACATTACGGACAAAGGGTTAACTTTATCGAGCGCATATGCCAGTGTTATGGCGGACTTTTAGTCAAATCAACACAAGGAGATTTTACTGGCGAGTGCATGTTGTGGTTCATTGCATACTTGAGATTGGTTGTTTACATGTAGTTTTAAAGCAGTTGAATTGGACGTCATGACATAGTTTGAAGGTAAGGATAGCATTTTGTGTTCTTTCTACAACAATATCAAAGACACACTGCAAGCGGAATTACTTCTTTAACATATGAACATGCATGTATAATATTTTTCTGTTTTTTTAAATCATCGATAATTATTTATATACAAGTAGTAAAATATTCAACAGCTTCAGTCAGTTGCACCAAATTTCACGAAATTGTTGCAAATTGTTTATTTTTTAATATTTTGATTTCGTAAAATAATTTTATTTATACCATGATAGAATTTCCTGTTTGTTGAACGCGACCAGTAATAGGAAAAACAATAACCTTACTACCTTTATGTGTAACGCACAAAAGATATACTGCCGGTATGCTCTAGTTGTTATTGTGAAAACACAAAGTTCATTATACTTAAACCAAGGACATAACTATTAATAATGTTGTAAAAATAGGCATATTTACTTTTTAAATTTTTCTTCAGAATAAAATGATGATAACACACACACACACACACACACACACACACACACACTTTTTTTTTTTTACATTTTCGTGAAATAGAGAGAATGACATTGCAAATAAGAGAACAAATAAAAGAGCAAAATAGCCAAGCAAAGAAAAGACAAAGGTATATGAAGACTCTTGCCTTAGGACAGATAATGATTTATATCTTTGTAATGATTTTCACACAACTACTAAAAAGTATTTCCATAAATTGATGGATGGTTTTTATTCTTTATTTCTTTTAATTGAAAATGTTTCCATTAGACTATCAATAACATGCATCTAAAATGCACTGACCTAACCAAATTATATTTTTAATTAAAAACATTCTTGTTCAGTTCTTCTGTACATAGAGAAATTTTGCGAAAGTTGTGGAAATTTGATTAAGTTTATACACAAATTGGGCCTTATTCAAAGTTACATCAAGGCATTTAGGGTCAGGTTGGTCATTGTTGCTCGGGTTTTTTCCAGGTGTGATCATCATGAATACATAAACATAACGTTTATAGTTGTTCTAAGTAAATAGGTACAGAAGGGATAATTTTGACATTGTCATATTTATTGTTTTGTTGAAAAGTTAAAAAATTGCTCTATGTACAGAATTAGGTTCAATTTTTCATGAATGAAAAATATTTTTTCCTATTAGGTCAGTATTTTGTATTAAGTTTTGACAATTTTTTCTGAGTTTGTTGGAAAATACGACTTTATTCTTGCATTTTCCATGTGCACTGAATTACTGGAAATACAGTACACGTATATTCCTCTTAATTTCGCAATGGTGGTCAATAACCTGCATGAACTAAAAAAAAGTTCCCAAAATACACTGAATGTGCATACTACCCATACAAATTACAGAAACAACAATAGTAATACAGTAAAGGTCAGTCAAAATTTAATGATTTGAGCCAGGACTGCTAAGTGGTGATATGTTAAAAGCTACCGACCAAAAAGCTGCCGAAAGATAGATATTGGCAACTGCCGATATATAACTAAATAGGGGGCGAGATGAGCCTCCGATTAACCAGTAATTCGTAAGCTTAGTGTTAAACTTTCGACAGGTCTGTAGTGTATCTTTTATTATTATTATATTTTAGAAAAATATAAGTTGGATAATGTAATAATAACACTATTCATTAGTAAGATATTTTTATTAGATGTATTTTGGGACAACAAGAGAAGTAACTGTAGAGTATGGGCTAGATCACTCAATAACATTATTTTATTATATTCAGTGGTCGTCCAAAGTCGGTAGTTTTATCATATAATGACAGTGTTTGTTTATCTGTATTTTATAGCAGTGTAAATTTTACAGCATTAGACGGCCGTTTCGGAATACAGCTTGGACCAAAATTGTGAAACCCAAGTTTTTAACGGGTTAAAAATATCCAAAAGACCAAAATATATAACCAACTTTAGACGGCCGTTTCGGAATACAATTCCTCATCAGTAGTGCTTTGATCAAAATTGTGAAACTGAAATATCAAAAGGATCAAAATATATTTAACCATATTTAGCTAAATAAATACATTACATGAGGTAGTATACCTTAGTTTTTGACGATTTTTCAGATTTTAACTAGCAGCATATAGACAATATTATATTTCTGATAATTCAAAAGTATTACCAAAAAGTATCTGTAAAAATATTATAGATTATAGATAAAAAAAATATCAAAACTTTTACACAACTTCTAGACTATTGTTAAACATTACGTTAGTCCAAATCTATTTATGTTATAATGTGTCTATGAACTCATAAGGAGGCTTATAACGTGTCTGGAGAAATATGATTAAATTTGCTGTCCGACAAACAAAACAATGTGATCTGTAGAAATGTAACTTGTCTGATCTTATACATAAAACGAATATTTGTTTTACTGAATGCAAAAATTTAAATAACATTATTTTTCAGTCACGACTCAAACAGCTAATGTAAGTAACTCGTACACTTAGACAAAGTAATAATTTTATATCTGGAATTTTAAAAAAAGATCATTCGTTCTTAAAATCTCAATAAAGACTAACAAACAAGTACATTGATGACAGCAATAATAATAATAATAATAATACAGTCGAACCTGTCTATAAAGGCCACCCAAGGGAACCAGTAAAAGTGGCCTTTATATGCAGGTTCAAATAATAAGAATAAAGAACAATTGGGATACAATTCTACTGGCCTTTAAAAGCAAGTGGCCCTTTAAATATAGAAGTGACCTTTAAGGCAGGTTGGACTGTATAAATAACAATAATCTAATGTACATGCATTAGAACACAACATATACAGTACAGCCCTGTCGAAAGTTTAACATTTTGTTAACAAATAAGTGCCAAATCAGAAGCTTATCTTAGCTAGTTTTATGGCCGTCATCACAGTATTGTTGATAAGTTTGATGTCTCTGTGTCCAGGATTGCCCTGGATATACTTGACGTCTCATAGTTCCATGTTCCTTTCACACAATTTTGATTACACACGTGGCGGTGTAGCTAGCTAAACAGGAGGTGCTTACCCTTCCGGGCACCCGGCCTCACTTCCCTCGTGGAAGTTCACGTGTCTAACCTAACTTGTCATTTCCAAAGTTTTTACTTTGCTTCTGGATTGTGATTCGGAAATGGATTAGTATGTTTGTTTTTGACTATATCTCGAAAGCTTTGTTTGGCAGCTGTTTTCTATCGCTTGGTAGTATCTTGTCAGTCACTAGTTATCTATATCTGAGCCACTCGGCAACCTATCTTTGTTTTCTTGTCGTTATGCCGAGTTTTAAACTTTCGACAGGTCTGTACTGTAACTGAATTGAGGCAGACCACATCATGATACTTTATTAGCGTTACTCAGTCAACACATTGGCCGACAGACCACATGTAGACATTATACTCTGATAATCATCATTGGCGTTACTTTACTAAAAGCCATCTACAACACTGCAAGTTTGTGTAACATGTTTGAATACTATTAGTTTACAGACTAGATAAAACATGAAAAGTAAATTATCGATTTAGAAAAACCAGAAGTCTGAGCTCATGATAAATGTAACAATAAAACAATATAACAGAGTCATATAATATACAACAGGTGCATGACCTAGCAGTTGATGTTTTAGATGGAATAACTACTGTATGAACCACTGTGTCTGTGACAGTGAAAAACTTTTCAGATCAATAGAAAATCAAATGAATTTGAAAAACAGTTGATATTTTTTACTTACTTGTACCTAGTCGTAACAGGAAATCTGTATGCGCATCCGCGATTAGCCCAGAATATATCTACACAGGGTAAAACGTTGGCTCTACGGGGATTTAACATCTTGAAAAACCAGGCAAATGGCGGCTTCTGTTGCGCATATGACGTAAAACGTCACCAAGGACATCACTTCCGGTGTAAACATCGTCATTTTCGCATGTGTAAAACCCCCATACCGCTAACATTTTCCTTTGTACAGACATACTTTATGACAATCGCGGATGCGCATACAGATTTCCTGTTACGACTAGGTACAAGTAAGTGAAAAATATCCATAATTATTCAAATTTATTTGATTTTCTATGGATATGAAGAGTATTTCACTGTCACAGCCACAGTGGTTCCTACAATAAATGGGGTTTAACGTCCCAGTAAAAACATTTAACTTATATCGAAACGTCACCAGCTTTAGGTGAAATGGCAGAAAATTTGACCTTTTGCAGGATGCTCATGCAGGGGATGGTTCTTTAATTTAGCACAGCTGCCGTGACACGGGGCAACGGTTTTTAAAGTCTCTTCCGAAGGACCCCGTAACTTTCATTTCATTATGAAAAGTGCTTGGCGATCGCGAAAAAACAGTCACTACCCATCTTCAAGTCTTGGTCAGACCTGGCCAGCTTCGAACCCATGACCTCTTACAAACGGGAAGTGCACTCTACCAGTTGAGCTACCGTAGTGGTACGTAATAAAGCGAAAAAATGGACTGGCGTGCACTAATGGCGCTTTATGTCCAGTCAAGATTTATTTTTCACTTATATATCGAGATCAGTTATGGAATAGTGGAGGGAACCGGAGTGCCCGGAGAAAACCACCAACCTCTGTAAGCTATTTGACAAACCTTTTCACACAAAGACCTACTCGAGGGAAGTTTGAACTTGGGCGATGAGAACTGGCACTGGTCCGTAAACAAGCGCTTTAGATCACAAAATATGGATTATCATATGGATATTTATTTGCCCGTTCTCAGTAACAATTTTAAGTTTTATAACCAGTGGTCGCCATTTAGACTAGTGACTGTGCACAGTTGGCAGTTTAAAGATTCGCGATAAAATGAATCGTTAATTGTTCAGTTTGTTTAACTACAAATTATATATTTCGATTTATTTTGTTTAGAATCTGACATTGTCTAATTCTTCAAATATCATATAAATGCTAGATCTAGATGGGGCACATACATGTATCGATTGTCATATAAACAATTTACATTTTTTTTTGACTCAACAACTTAAATATCAATGTTCACAATATTTGGCTATTGTATAATATGGACTTTTTGTATATTATCTATATACAGTCAAACCTGTCTATAAAGGTCACACAAGGGAACCAGTAAAAGTAGCCTTTATGGACGGGTGGCCTTTATATACATGTTCAAATAATATGAATAAAGAACAATTGGGATACGATTCTACTGGCCTTTATAAGCAGGTGGTCCTTATATAGAGGTGGTCTTTATATACAGGCTCAAATAATATGAATAAAGAACAATTTGGATACAATTCTACTGGCCTTTATAAGCAGGTGGTCCTTATATAGAGGTGGCTTTTACGGCAGGTTGAACTTTATATTAAATATGTTTACATCAGACAGTGACATCATCTTGTTTTATGGCTGGGGATTTACATAATTTTGGTCCAAAAGAGAAGCATGATTATAATATTTAAGGATCAAGAACTTAAAAAAAGTTAATTGAATAAAATTGTAGTTGTAATAAAGAATGATTCCCAAAACGCTGAGCTATCCGGTTATAGGAACATATACGCAAGAAACTAGATTACACCCTTTTCAGGCCTCTATACCCGTCACTACTTCGAGGCCAAGAGCAAATAATTCTCTGTGTAAATTTATACGTTGCATATGAATAACATTTTTCCTTTTTATAATGACGTATTTGAAAGCTGACTTTACTGGTTTGTCATTTGTCTATACATAATTTAAATGTTTGTTGTTCTGCACCAAAGTGTAGCGCTACTGTCAGAAATTGTCATTACTTTGCTAGCACAAAAACAAAAACTTGGGGCGTCACAATGACTTGTTTTGCGTCATATTGTGTATACGTTGTGTCTATTGACGGCATGTCAGTGTGATTTCACAGCAGAATACTTGGATTTAGGCCGCCATACTTGTATTTAGATGAAATCAGTAATAGAAGGCTTTCAAGAAACTGTTGTTAGAGCCACCCTTGCTTCAGAGAAAATGCTTGACACATGCGGAGCATTTTACAGACTATAGCTACATAGCGTTGCTAAGAGTTCATGGTAAAGACCAGTTTGAAGCTTTGTCAAGAGCAGTCCTAACACAAAGCTTTTAGACTTTAGTGTTGTGGACTTTACTGATATAACCTTTGTGACAAGATGCTAAGTCCAGTTAATTGTATAATAGTCATCATCAGAAGTCATTTATATAATCAAATCAATTTCTCTACTTTTTATAACATATTCTTAGTTGGAGATTGTTTAATAAGTCGGTGATTTCCGTTGTATGTAGACTTGATAAACTTTTTTGAAGCATCAAGATTACTGAAGGTTTTATATTTTGTCTAAATAAATTATTACAACATATGAACGACACCGGTGGTACAAGTTACCTTGTTTGACGAATATGTCAGTTCTTGCTAAATTGGTGCAAGTTTCATGGCGGCAACTTTTTCTTTGAATAAACAAAATGGCAATTTATTTGCCGCACCGCAAAATGTGTAGATTTCAAGTTTATTCGACCAACCACAGGTTCATGATATTCAGTCTTGCCCAGCTATTAACATTCATCACATATGAAACCTACCCTGGACTTTCATCGTGCGACAAATGCACTTCGAAAAGTTAATCTTTTGGCATTTTGTTTACTATAGTACGTATTCAACATACACGAAACAAGTGGCCTAAAACTGGATTGTAATATCGATATAAAAACAAATATGCGTGCATGTCTTTCTTTCTATTATGTAATAACAATATTGCATTTAAATTCTACACAAAGTAAGATAAAAAAAAAGAAATAAAGCCGTAAAACATTCCTTTCATTAAGATAAAATAAGTTGAAAAATAAATTTTTAACTTTGGGATTCGAACCAACAATGTATGACTTACTTTTTTAATAATAATAATAGTATTTATTGGCATACTTGTCCGTACCCACTACACCAAGCAGGTACTTGGTGACAATAAGGGTTTATTAAGGTGTAATAAAGTAGGAAAATTCAAGTGAAAACCATTTGGTTGAAAAGCATGAAAGAGGGGTATAATTATGAAATTACCTACACAAGTGTGAAGATTTATCAATAAAAAATAAAGTAGAAATTGATAATTTAAGAGTTATATAATATTTGTTGCATTTTTTAAAGAAAATTGTGCAAAATACACGTGTTGGGGAAAAAAGCTTACACCTTGTATAACTAATTAATTTTAAAAAATGATAAGATGTTAAGATAATTAACGTCATAGAGCAGTGCAAAGGGGCCAGAGTTTGTTAAAGAAATACGAGGTTTTTTGAAAATTCGACAATTTACGGTTGAGGTTATCTACGATTTATTTTCCTTTTAAAAATGCGTGTGTTCACAAGTTGCAATCTTTTCTGAAGAACTGCGTAGTTTCTGAATTACCACAAACAAGACTGGACGCTTTAAACTGATAGAAGTGAAAGGATAACACTAGCTTTGTAGTGCTTCGAAGTGAAAAAAAACAACCGACAGGGAATGCTAAAACTGGTTGTATAGAACAAAGTGAAAAATAACATACAGGAGAAAATGAAATGTTAATGCCAACCTCATGTAGGCGAAATATATATTAAAAGGTAATGCGAGTACATGCTGTTTTCATTATTTATTTTCAGCGACAGCGAAGATACCGTTATAACACTCAAAACAATACATAGAAAAGTAAACTGCCACAAAGAGTACACACTGCCAAACTGGCTGTTGATCTTAAAACTATGCGACTACTAATTAGACATAATAGACAACGAAGAAAGCTGTGTTTTGATGTTTTCTCAGATGGCCTTGGGTTGCTGTACCATTAAGTAATATAACGCTAATTAGGTTAACAACCAAGTAAGTACATTACAGCTCTGTCAAAAGTTTAACACTGAGGTATGAATTGGTGCCGTATTTACAACTCATTTCTGTCCCTCAATATCTCGAGAGCTGATGTCGAGTGTACTGCCAATGTCGAAAGTTTAACACTAATTGGCAGTACATATCGGTCCCTTATTAACTATATCGCGACCGCTGATATTTACATCTCTGCAATATTTTGGTCACAAGCCATCCAGTAAAATAGACTTAAGAGACCGAGAAATGTGGTACGGGAATATAACACTTGTAGGCCCTAAACAGGATCAGCAATATGACTGCCTATATCTCATCCCACTTTAGCCACAACAAGCAGTTCATCACGGCCCCTATATCTCATCCCACTTTAGCCACAACAGCAGTTCATCACGACCCCCTATATCTCATCCCACTTTAGCCACAACAAGCAGTTCATCACGGCCTCCTATATCTCATCCCACTTTAGCCACAACAAGCAGTTCATCACGGCCCCTATATCTCATCCCACTTTAGCCACAACAAGCAGTTCATCACGACCCCCTATATCTCATCCCACTTTAGCCACAACAAGCAGTTCATCACGGCCTCCTATATCTCATCCCACTTTAGCCACAACAAGCAGTTCATCACGGCCCCTATATCTCATCCCACTTTAGCCACAACAAGCAGTTCATCACGGCCCCTATATCTTATCCCACTTTAGCCACAACAAGCAGTTCATCACGGCCCCTATATCTCATCCCACTTTAGCCACAAGAAGCAGTTCATCACGGCCCCTATATCTCATCCCACTTTAGCCACAACAAGCAGTTCATCACGGCCCCCTATATCTCATCCCACTTTAGCCACAACAAGCAGTTCATCACGGCCCCCTATATCTCATCCCACTTTAGCCACAACAAGCAGTTCATCACGACCCCCTATATCTCATCCCACTTTAGCCACAACAAGCAGTTCATCACGGCCTCCTATATCTCATCCCACTTTAGCCACAACAAGCAGTTCATCACGGCCCCTATATCTCATCCCACTTTAGCCACAACAAGCAGTTCATCACGGCCCCCTATATCTTATCCCACTTTAGCCACAACAAGCAGTTCATCACGGCCCCTATATCTCATCCCACTTTAGCCACAACAAGCAGTTCATCACGGCCCCTATATCTCATCCCACTTTAGCCACAACAAGCAGTTCATCACGGCCCCTATATCTCATCCCACTTTAGCCACAACAAGCAGTTCATCACGGCCCCTTATATCTTATCCCACTTTAGCCACAACAAGCAGTTCATCACGGCCCCTTATATCTTATCCCACTTTAGCCACAACAAGCAGTTCATCACGGCCCCCTATATCTTATCCTACTTTAGCCACAACAAGCAGTTCATCACGGCCCCTTATATCTTATCCCACTTTAGCCACAACAAGCAGTTCATCACGGCCCCCTATATCTTATCCCACTTTAGCCACAACAAGCAGTTCATCACGGCCCCTATATCTCATCCCACTTTAGCCACAACAAGCAGTTCATCACGGCCCCCTATATCTTATCCCACTTTAGCCACAACAAGCAGTTCATCACGGCCCGCTATATCACATCCCACTTTAGCCACAACAAGCAGTTCATCACGGCCCCCTATATCTCATCCCACTTTAGCCACAACAAGCAGTTCATCATGGCCCCTATATCTTATCCTACTTTAGCCACAACAAGCAGTTCATCATGGCCCCCTATATCTCATCCCACTTTAGCCACAACAAGCAGTTCATCATGGCCCCTATATCTCATCCCCCTTTAGCCAAAACAAGCAGTTCATCACGGCCCCCTATATCTCATCCCACTTTAGCCACACAAGCAGTTCATCACGGCCCCCTATATCTCATCCCACTTTAGCCACAACAAGCAGTTAATCACGGCCCCCTATATCTTATCCCACTTTAGTCACAACAAGCAGTTCATCACGGCCCCTATATCTCATCCCACGTTAGCCACAACAAGCAGTTCATCATGGCCCCTATATCTCATCCCCTTTAGCCACAACAAGCAGTTCATCACGGCCCCCTATATCTCATCCCACTTTAGCCACAAGAAGCAGTTCATCACGGCCCCCTATATCTTATCCTACTTTAGCCACAACAAGCAGTTCATCATGGCCCCCTATATCTCATCCCACTTTAGCCACAACAAGCAGTTCATCATGGCCCCCTATATCTCATCCCACTTTAGCCACAACAAGCAGTTCATCATGGCCCCCTATATCTCATCCCACTTTAGCCACAACAAGCAGTTCATCATGGCCCCCTATATCTTATCCTACTTTAGCCACAACAAGCAGTTCATCATGGCCCCCTATATCTCATCCCACTTTAGCCACAACAAGCAGTTCATCATGGTCCCTATATCTCATCCCCCTTTAGCCAAAACAAGCAGTTCATCACGGCCCCCTATATCTCATCCCACTTTAGCCACAACAAGCAGTTCATCACGGCCCCTATATCTTATCCCACTTTAGTCACAACAAGCAGTTCATCACGGCCCTATATCTCATCCCACGTTAGCCACAACAATCAGTTCATCATGGCCCCTATATCTCATCCCCCTTTAGCCAAAACAAGCAGTTCATCACGGCCCCCTATATCTCATCCCACTTTAGCCACAACAAGCAGTTCATCACGGCCCCCTATATCTCATCCCACTTTAGCCACAACAAGCAGTTCATCACGGCCCCCTATATCTCATCCCACTTTAGCCACAACAAGCAGTTCATCACGGCCCCCGATATCTCATCCCACTTTAGCCACAACAAGCAGTTCATCACGGCCCCCTATATCTCATCCCACTTTAGACACAACAAGCAGTTCATCACGGCCCCTATATCTTATCCCACTTTAGACACAACAAGCAGTTCATCACGGCCCCTCGTTCACTCGACAGCTGCTATCCTTATCTCTGCAATATTTTGGTCACTAGTTACCCACTTAGCCACTCGGTACCAGACCTTCGACTTTTTTGTAAGATCGGTGTAACATTTTCGACAGGTCTGTATATACATAATGCATTTTCCTTCTTTAATCTAAAACTTTATCTGATGTTCAGAAACACGTTAGGGCTGGAGGCCATTAAAATAAGTGATAGAAATTTGTAACCTATAAAACGTGTACTAAAAAAACAGCAAACACAACAAAGAATATAAAACGCAAAAAATAGTTATACTTTCTAACATTTCCATTTAATGAATGGCGATGAAACAGTAAGTGTCTTTTGCAAGACGATAGTGTCGGGTCAAGAACATGATTCTGGTATCGGAATAGCCCGAGATTCCTCTGGCCCGAAAGATTTTTTTTTTTTCAGTTTCGGGCCAGAGATCGGGCTTCATTATTTCACATAACGTGATGCCGTTGAAATCCTACGGCCAGGTAAGATTTAATTTGGCGGATATGTTCACTTTATTTTCACGGGCATCGGGTAATGAACCAGTCAGATCGCTTACCTGGACCTTTATTCACAAGAATCCATCGAAAAAACTACGTGGCAACTCCGTTTTATATCCATTCCAGCCATATAAATCCAACACTCGTGTAAAATCCTTCATCATCTCGCCATTTTTAGCTCACCTGACCGAAGGTCATGTGAGCTTATGGCATAGCGCAGCGTGTGTATGTGCGTGCGTGCGTGCGTGCGTGTGTGCGTGTGTGCGTGCGTCATTAACACCTATTTTCGACTTCTCCTCTGAAACTACTGGACAGTTTTTAATGAAACCTTGTCAGAAGTATATATGGGCCGGTGCAATTCAGATTTGTTCGTAGCGTTGCTATGGCTACCATAACTAGGTCAAGGTGACCTAGGGGTGCAAAAATCTTAAAAAATCTTCTTCTCCGAAAGTACTGATTGGAGAAAAAATCTGATGTGATATTTGGCTTCTCTACGGTCTTAAGCCTACAGTTTGTTCATTTTGTGAAATTCGGATAAAAAATAGGTTACGCGTTTTTGCGTTTAATTTTGAAAAAATCGTAAAATAGCTTCAAATTGTTATAACTTGACTATTTGACCAGATAATGACTTGGGGTTTTTAGTTTTCACATCTTCTTGTTAGTATTTTCAAAATGAGGTCAAGGTCAATTGTGAAGGTCGTGACCTAATTTTTTACCTCTGATTATAATTATAATCTCAAAACTAAACATTTTGTATAGGCATGTATATTAGAATGTTGTAGGTATTGATACAACGATCATTTTGATGTATAGAAAAAGGTCATGGGTTCAAAGGTCAAGGTCACAGATGTGAAACAATACCGAAATGGTTAATTATCTCGAAATCTATAAACTTTTTGTAAAGGCATGTATATTAGAATGTTGTAGGTATTGATACAACGATCATTTTGATGTATAGAAAAGGTCATGGGTTCAAAGGTCAAGGTCACAGATGTGAAACAATACCGAAATGGTTAATTATCTCGAAAACTATAAACTTTTTTGTATAGGCATGTATATTAGAATGATGTAGGTATTGATACAACGATCATTTTGATGTATAGAAAAAGGTCATGGGTTCAAAGGTCAAGTCACAGATGCGAAACAATACCGAAATGGTTAATTATCTCGAAAACTATAAACTTTTTGTAAGGCATATATATTAGAATGTTGTAGGTATTGATACAACGATCATTTTGATGTATACAAAAAGGTCATGGGTTCAAAGGTCAAGGTCACAGATGTGAAACAATACCGAAATGGTGAATTATTCGAAATCTATAAACTTTTTGTATAGGCATGTATATTAGAATGTTGTAGGTATCGATACAACGATGATTTTGATGTATAGAAAACGTCATGGGTTCAAAGGTCAAGGTCACAGATGCGAAACAATATTGAAATGGTTAATTATCTCGAAAACTATAAACTTTTTGTATAGGCATGTATATTAGAATGTTGTAGGTATTGATACAACGATCATTTTGATGTATACAAAAAGGTCATGGTTCAAAGGTCAAGGTCACAGATGTGAAACAATACCAAATGGTTTTATTTCGAAATCTATAAACTTTTTGTATAGGCATGTATATAGAATGTTGTAGGTATCGATACAACGATCATTTTGATGTATAGAAAAAGTCATGGGTTCAAAGGTCAAGGTCACAGATGCGAAACAATACCGAAATGGTTAATTATCTCGAAAACTATAAACTTTTTGTATAGGCATGTATATTAGAATGTTGTAGGTATTGATACAACAATCATTTTGATGTATAGAAAAAGGTTATTGGTTTAAAGGTCAAGGTCACATATGCGAAACAATACCAAAATGTTTTATTATCTCGAAAACTATAAACTTTTTGTATAGGCATGTATATAAGAATGTTGTAGGTATCGATACAACGATCATTTTGATGTATAGAAAAAGGTCATGGGTTCAAAGGTCAAGGTCACAAATGTGAAACAATACCGAAATGGTTAATTATCTTGAAAACTATTAACTTTTTGTATAGGCATGTATATTAGAATGTTGTAGGTATTGATACAATGGTTATCATGATGTAAAGAAAAAAGTCATTGGGGTTTAGTATTTATGTTTTCTTTAAATCTATCAGCTAGCCATTAGTTATCAGGTGAGCGTATCAGGCCCATGGCCTCTTGTTTATGTTATGATATTCAAATAACGCGAGATCTCGCGGGTTAAAGTCTCCCTTTTCTGATTGGCTAATGTCAATTTCATATTTTCCATATAAGGATGACCCACGTTTCATATAAGGAAGTGCTACTACAATCAATATCCCATGAAAACAAGTGTGTAGAGAAGACTCACAGCATCATTTAAACAATTATGACTTAATAAAAACATTGATCCAATCGATTTATATTACATATACAATTGTATTAATATTTTATTCATTTAATAAATCAACTTGCTCATTGATTTAAACATAAATATAATAATTATATATTTTTTATTTTATTTTTTTTATTTTTTTACTTTTATACTAATAAAAATTAGTAACATTTCCACATTCTTACTTTTTCAAGCCAAATTTTAAATACTTTAATTAAATATGTTGTTTTTTATAGGTACATGTATGAATCAGTTTTTTTATTTCATCAAACATTATAGCCTGGCCTGTTAACAAACAGGCTGGTTAAATAAACTCCTGTCCAAGTTTTGGCAGATTGCCATAGACACACTACATCAAAGGGGTGATAAGATAACTTACTGGTCAGTCTTGCAAGTAGCTGGTCCAGTGGTAAATCTTAGAAAAATAATGGATTCAAAAGTATCTCTTGAAGTTGTTGAAAGAATCTATACAGAGATTAAAATTTCTCATAATTTTCATTTTTCTTTGAAAAAAGAACAAGTTGAAATTATACAAAATATTATAAATGGAAAGGATGTGTTCTGCTTGTTGAAGACTGGATTTGGCAAGAGTCTATGTTTTATGCTTCCACCACTGTTACTGGACAAGGTATGTATCTTATAAATCATATTTGATAGATTTAATATGTAATGCATGTTTTAATTTTGTTATCTAGTTTGCTTCAAGTTAATCCTTTTCAAGTGTAAATTTCTTTTATTTATTACCTGTAGGCAATTGAGATTTTTTTCAAAAGGATTACTTTGTTGATTAATTTGTTGGTTCAATTAAAAAGGGTAATTTATTAGTTTTCGAAAAATATGGTATTTTCATTGGTGATCACCCAGGAATGCAATCAGAAAGCCACACAATTTGATTTCTTTTGGGGAATATTTAGTCGAGCGATTTTTTATTTTACAAAAAAATTTCGAAAAGAAATTTGGAAGGTGACACCAGAGACATATAAATAGTGAGCAGCATTTGTGTGTTTTTTTTCAAACTGCAAATTTCATAAGTTTCCACTTCAAATACCATTTTAAACATATCAACATAAAAGTTCTTTGTTATCACATGCTGAAAGTGACATAGCAAGTACAAAGACTAAAACTATATATATATATAACTAACTTACTTTAAAAAAAAGTCCCATGTCACCAAATATGAAAAGAACACCAAAAAGTCTCAGCCAAAAATTTTCTGGCATAATAATTAATTTATTAAATTACATACCTTAATGGGAGAGGCAGAAATTTGAATTTTCTTAACTGCTCTTGGAGTTTTTGATGGTGTAATTAATGTCTTTCTTGTCTTCTGTGCTATGTACCCTAGAGGGTCCATTGTCCCTCTTATTTGCTGATCTGCCTCACGTTTAATTCTCTTTGCTTTGGAAAAGTGAGCTAAATTCTTGACACACTTTTCACATAAGAATCTTGTTGTCAGAGATTTTGGTGTGATGTTTATATTGTAATCCTCTGACAACACCTCATTTATTTTTTTATCCACATTGTGAGCTCTCAAGCTGCTATCCAAACTTCTTCTTTTGTAAGTTTTTTCATGGGAAAGTTTTTTAAAAGTAATTCCACAATTTACACATGTATCCATATTGAAAACAAGATCAAAAGAATGAATTTAGAAAAAACTTATAAAAAACTGTATAATTTAAAGGTTCCTTAATTTATAATTAGAGAAAAAACCACCCAAATAGACCATCAAAATTTGCCATGGTTCCCTTCCAAGTATCCAAGGGAAACTGCCTAGTGGATGGAGTCTGTTAAGACTAAAGTGTCCAGTGAAATAACATGAGGGGCTATAGCTAGTTGGAATGTGGAATATACAAACTTAAAGTGTTAGTTTGGCCAGCTGCATAGGTGATGGCCAGCTGTATAGGTGACCCATATTGACATAATATATATCATCTATTAAAATTTTTTAAGATATCAAATTATTATTCCATAATAGGAAATTAATTGAAAATATTAAACATCAACTAATATAGGGCTTATAAACTGACATTGACTTATTAGTAAAAAGTGATAAACAATTATTTTTAAACAAGGTTTTGTAAAGTAGTCTTGATAACAGGGTAGATGGTGAAATAAAAAGAGTAAACAAATAATTATAAAAAATTCAAAAACAAAAACCAAAAAAAAAAAAAAAAAAAAAAAAAATATATATATATATATATAATACATCCCTTTGACATGTTTGATGTAAATTATGTGTCTTTATGGTATTCTGCCAAATGACAGGACTGTTGGTCACAGATGGTCTGTTAACAAGCCTGGCTATAAAGTCTACATTTCAAAATTAAATAAGTTGATAAACAAAAAAACATAAAAAAATGTTGAAACACCTTTCTCTGATTAAACAGGTGAAAAAAAAATCTAAAAACAACCCCATAACCATATTATACTGAAGTATTAAAATTTGACATAAAAAAATACAATAAAAATAAAAGAGAGTATCCAAAAAAATAAAAGGATATAGAAATCAAAGAGCAGGTTGATTTATTAAATGAATAAAATTTTTTTTTTTAAATTTTATTTTACCCCAGATCCAAAAGTGATGTCAGGGTTGGGGGCCCTGAGTTCACCACTGTACAACATAAATACACACACATATATTATTATATTTCTCTTCAGCCTTCCCTTAGTATTTATAAACACACACACACACACACACACACCATCCACCCACCCACCCAACCACACACATGCATCCCCTTGCATACATTCATTCAAAAAATGTTTACCAAAGGGTGTAGACGTTCATACAGAAAGCTTCAATTTTAATGTACATGTTGATTAAGCTCTTGCGAATCTAAGTTTGGCTACACTATGTAAAAAGAGCCAAGAGACTGGGAGAATGAAGTCCTTATTTATAACATAAACTAGCTATCTTTTTAACAGGTGAAAAAAAATCTAACCATATTAAACTGAAGTATTAAAATTTGACATAAAAAAATAAAATAAAAATAAAAAGAGAGTATCCAAAGAAATAAAAGGATATAAAAATCAAAGAGCAGGTTGATTTATTAAATGAATAAAATATTAATACAATTGTATATGTAATATAAATCAATTGGATCAATGTTTTTATTAAGTCATAATTGTTTAAACGATGCTGTGAGTCTTCTCTACACACTTGTTTTCATGGGATATTGATTGTAGTAGCACTTCCTTATATGGAAAGTGGGTCATCCTTATATGAAAAATATGAAATTGACATTAGCCAATCAGAAAAGGGAGACTTTAACCCGCGAGATCTCGCGTTATTTGAATATCATAACATAAAAAAAGGCGAGATGATGACGGATTTTACACGAGTGTTGGATTTATATGGCTGGAATGGATATAAAACGGAGTTGCCACGTAGTTTATTCGATGGATTCTTGTGAATAAAGGTTCAGGTAAGCGATCTGACTGGTTCATTACCCGATGCCCGTGAAAATAAAGTGAACATATCCGCCAAATTAAATCTACCTGGCCGTAGGATTTCAACGGCATCACGTTATGTGAAATAATGAAGCCCGATCTCTGGCCCGAAACTGATAAAAAAAAAAATCTTTCGGGCCAGAGGAATCTCGGGCTAGTATCGGAATTGCGTCATAACAACAAAAACGTGCACCGAGAACATTTCTCCTTAATATTACCTATTTTACCGGAGCATCATGAACAAAGATGGCAGCAAAGTGACAAGGTCAGCCTAACGTGAAAACGACAACTTTTAGAGATTTTGGAAGTATTTTGACAATGAAAAACAAACATTCCAATCCTTAAGGTTTTTTGATAATGTGTTTTAATATATATATTATTTACTCGCATGTTTATTAAATTTTTCGCATTTGCGCGTGGAATGAAACTATTGAAATAAATTGTTTGTACAAAAATTAGAAAATGTTTGCATCTGTTTGTCAGCTTTCCTCAATCTGCCACTGTTGATTTATAACGTTTTCCAGTAAAATTTGGGTTTCCGTTTTATCATATACGAAACTGTCGCAATGCCACCTCATTGTTATTCAAGGATGGGATAGTTCATTTTTTGCCTCCTTCCTGTTATTTTTGATTGTTTTCTAAGTAGTACGTGGATTTTACATGGGAACAAATTTATGTTATAAACGTGATAATTATATTTAAAAACCCTAAAAATTCTACTTATGTTCTTTCAGGACGACATCGGAGATGACCACGGTGCACCGGAAATCAAAGTCATGGATAGTTGTGATAGCAGCTACCCTGGTCATGTTGATGGGAGCAAGCATGATTTCTGGAGCCAGTGTATTACACATAGCTTTATTAGAATATTACGACAGGTCACCAGTCGTTACCACGTGGTTAGGATCGCTATTCACCAGCATGTTTTGCTTTGCAAGTTTGTTAAATTGAATTTATTTTGTTACAATAAAATTAGCAAAAACGATGGCACACAATGGGTGTGGCTAGCTAAACATGAGACACTTTCCCTCTCGGAGCACACGGTCTCACTTCCCTGGTAGAAGTTTTGAATGTTTCAAAGTTTTCACTTTGCTCTAGATTTTTTATTTGAACATGGATTAGTACGTTTGTTTTTGATAAAGTTAGTTTTATCATCCTTAATTCGCACATTTTTTTCTAACTCTCTTGTTGATTGTAGCTTTTGGTTAATTCGCGCATTTTTTCTAACTCCCTTGTTGATTGTAGCGCACTTTTTTTAACTCCCTTGTTGATTGTAGCTTTTGGTTAATTCGCGCATTTTTTCTAACTCCCTTGTTGATTGTAGCTCTTGGTTAATTCGCGCATTTTTTCTAACTCACTTGTTGATTGTAGCGCACTTTTTTCTAACCCACTTGTTGATTGGAGCGCACTTTTTTTCTAACTCCCTTGTTGATTGTAGCTCTTGGTTAATTCGCGCATTTTTTCTAACTCCCTTGTTGATTGTAGCGCACTTTTTTTCTAACTCTCTTGTTGATTGTAGCTCTTGGTTAATTCGCGCATTTTTTCTAACTCCCTTGTTGATTGTAGCGCACTTTTTTCTAACCCACTTGTTGATTGGAGCGCACTTTTTTTCTAACTCTCTTGTTGATTGTAGCTCTTGGTTAATTCGCTCTTTTTTCTAACTCTCTTGTTGATTGTAGCTCTTGGTTATCACCATGAAATTGAATCGACTTTGAACCTTCTTAAGTATTTTATTATCTATTTCAGTTAATCTATTTTGTTACTTTTACAGTTGTGGAGACTTGATTAGTATTTTTATCATTTTATAGGTCGAGACGTGGCTACCTTTTGTCTCATTATACAGTTTCATGGAATTAATTGGCAGTATGGTCCTTTTACAGTTGCTTACATCTTAAATCTTAAGTCATATTATAATTGTCCTAACCAAGGTTCTCGAAACCTGAGAGACAATATTGGAATAAAAAAATTAATACATGTATTACGTACCGCGAGGATAAATAGATAAAAAACTGGATTCATAATAATTTTATGTGTTTTACTTTTCGTTAACTTTCACCTTGTTTGCAGTCAGCATTTGTTTTTACTAATTTCAGGTATAATGGCCAGTGGTATAATAAATTCATTTAACACCCGGACATGCATCATAGTGGGAGGGATACTGAATCTCATTGGATTTTCATGTTCCAGCATTGTAACAAATTTTGAATTATTGTTTCTGACGTATGGTCTGCTCGGAGGTGAGAACTGCATTTTATAGTTATTTCACCATCCTTGATTTGTGCTCGCTAATAATTCACAGATCAAAAGTGATTTAATACAAATCAAGATAATACCATCATGTGATTAATAAAGTCTTGTTATCCTGGATATAATTGACATCCCAAAGTTCCATGTTCATTTCATTTCATTTTCAATTTTGATTTCACACGTGGGGAGTGTATCTAGGTAGACAGAAGGTGCGTTCTCTTCCGGAGCGCCCGGTCTCACTTCCCTTATGAATGTTTACGTGTTTAACTTAATTCGCAAGTTTTTAATTTTTTAAGTTTGTATTTGGACATACACTGGTATGTTTGTGTTGGAGTCCGTGTCGCAAATAGCTGAAACATGTTGATGCAGTATAAAACTGCAGCTAAGGTGTATAAGACATTTGCAAAGCTTTTATTCGAACAAATGTTAAAACGTTTCTTGTTATGATAGTTTTACTCATGGAGAAATAATTATTAATCTGTTGATATCAAAAATGCTTATGTAATCCATTACATAGTTAGTATGATAAAGAGTTAGAGCCTATGCCAATAGTTCGGTTAGTTTGGATTACAATTTCTATTTATGTGGAAAAAACACATAGTGCTTACTCCATTACTTCTGCCGACATTTTGTTCGCTTGTTTTCAGCAGATATTTATGAAACTGCATATAAACAAACATCCAGTGGAACAGATATGTATATGACATTTATATTTTTGGTGATACACATTGTTGGGGATTTCCAAGTTGGGGGTCGTATGGGAACCACTTTCGAAATGACATCCTTTTTAGACAATATTTTTTCATTTCTTTACAGGAATGGGTCAGGCTGTTTGTTATAGTGGCGCTTATGTTATTGTTGGTTTTTACTTTGACAAATTACGTAGTTTAGCTACCGGTATCATTGTGTCAGGATTCGCTCTAGGACAGATTATACACCCAATCATGGTACAGAAATTACTAGAAAATTACGGATTACATGGAACATTTCTTCTATTAGGAGGGGTAGGGTTCCAGTCTTGTGTTTTAGGGGCACTTGTACGACCCCATCCTTTGGAATTAGAACGAGGTGAAAAAATCCATCCAAAATCTTCGTTTTCTTTATCCCACACATTCCATAAGCTGTGTCAATCTGCTGTAGAATATTTGAATATTTTGAGAAATCTATCTTTCCTGACATATTGTTTAAGTATCGTCTGCTGGTCAAGCAGTCTCGGGATATTTACGTTGTACATAACAGAATATTACTATGCAAACGGCTCTTCATTGGCTGAAGCGTCGTTTATTACGTCACTGATCGGGATCGGAAGTATACTGTCCAGAATGATGATGGGGCTAGCAGCAGTTGATACTTCCATTGATCCGAAGATTCTGTATTTTGGTGCCTACGGAATTTTGACCTTGTTAATATTTTTTCTACCTTTATATGGTAAATACAGATCTGGGAAGATAGTGTGTTCTTTATTGTATGGTTTGTATTCGGGCGGAACATGGAGTTTGTTAAGTCCTATCACCGTGGAGATTGTTGGACTTTATAACCTAGCCACAGCATTTGGAATAGAGATGATAGCAGCTGGAACCGGTTTCTTCATAGGACCGGTTATTGGTGGTGAGTAAATCTTTACAGGACCAGAAATCAAGACAACCACATTTAACCATTTAAAGGCAAATAGGGTCCTTGGAGTCGGCGTCTTGACTGGGGCGTAAAACACCATTACTCAGCTTGAATTTCACTTGTTGTTATATATTTGAAGCTCCAACGCTGGGTTATTCAAGAATTAATAATAAAAGTGTTATCCGGTATTAACCCAGTCGTGGAGAAATTGTCAAAAACATAAAGCCGTGTTTTTACAACAGGCTTACATTTTCTGTTTCCTACTTTGTGATTGGATTGGTCTAAGGCACATTAAACTTTACGGAATGTCATATACATTTGGAATAACGTTTGTAACCGAAAAATATGCATGGAAATGGTTGAAGTAAATATGTACATAACATTGTGTAAAGCAGTTGTATTGTATTTGTAGGATTATTACTAGGTACTGACGTAACCTTTACTACCGTCTTTATATTTGCAGGTTGGTATTATATAAACGTTTTCTTATATAAGACAATGTTGAAGGTTTTATTGACATTTAAAAAACACACAGCTTATCAACATTTTAGATGGAAAGAACAATAAAAACAAACATACCAACCGATGTCCAAACCACAATTCAACTTGGAAACGACCAAACCAAGTTCAATACGCCACCTTCCACTCTGGAAGTGAGACCGGGTATGTCACCTTCCACCCTGGAAGTGAGGCCGGGTAACGTCACCTTTCACTCTGGAAGTGAGGCCGGGTATGTCACCTTCCACCCTGGAAGTGAGGCCGGGTATGTCACCTTCCACCCTGGAAGTGAGACCGGGTATGCCACCTTCCACCCTGGAAGTGAGACCGGGTATGCCACCTTCCACCCTGGAAGTGAGGTCGGGTATGTCACCTTCCATCTTGGAAGTGAGGCCGGGTATGTATACTCCGGAAGGATATTTGGACTTGTATATGTGTATATATGTATATGACTTGGTGTTTCATATAATATATTACTTGCAACGATTCCTAGCAATGGCAAGGCAGTGCCGCCAAACATACCGATTGGATTAGATTTATTTTACAAATGGTAATAAAACAGCGAATGGTATATGTTATATATGAAAGATCTCGGGGTATGAATAAATAAACTCCAAAAACAGTAAAAAAGACCACCAGACGTTACATATATATTGGGAAATTTTTATTTTTTTTTTATTTTTTATTGTTCTTCCAAAATAAGCCAGTTGGCTCTAAAATATTATATACTTCGATTGCCACGTTATAATTGATACTTACATAACGTTTCAAGATTTAATATAGCTTCATTAACTTCCTTTGCAAAATCAGTGTAACTAATTTGTATATACACTGTATATAGACTATGCAAATATGCAGAAACATGCAAGCCCTATTTTAAAAATTTCAATGTAACGTGTTCCTAACAATATTTCTTTTCATCATTTAGATAAAAAAACCAAACAAACTGATCCATTTACAAATCACAATACATAAGCAAAGTAAAACTTTGAAACTGTCAGGTTAAACACGTGAACTTCCACCTGTGAATTCAGGCCGGGTGCTCTGGAAGGGTAAGCACCCCCTGTTTATCTAGCTAAACCCGCCACGTGTGTAATCAAAATTGAGTGAAAGGAACATGGAACTATGGGACGTCAACAATACTGTCATTGCGCCATAAAACTTTTTGAAGACCCTGATAAACCTAGGCTTGCAATACCGGTACCCCTAGGTGAACAATTTAGAAATTGTTTACCATATTAATACATTTAACTATCTGGAATAGATTTATGCGGATACTTAAATTAATTTTTTTGTCTCTTTCAGCTTGTATGACATTTTTAGCTTCCATATTGGGAATGTTAATGACAATATTTATCCGGCCAACAAAAGCAGATCCCATAGACAAGGGCGACAACTCGATTGAGCTAATCGTTGACGAAGATATACAGGTTAAAACACGTGAAAAGTTTGAGTCTACACATGGAAAATTTGAAAAAGACGAAACAGTTTCGTTTCTTTAAGACTCGAATAAAAGTTTTAAAAAAATCACTAGTAAAGTTTATTATTACAGAATTCGAGAATATTTATAATTTATATTTACTGCTGTTGTACCGATTGTATCATGCTTTTTTATTTAAAGAGAATTATTTTTTTCACAATGCAATTTTACAAAGTGACTTTTAATGTAACAAAACAATCTGCTGCCAGCATTAATTTTTGTGTATTTGGCAAGTTGGCCGACCAGTTTTCGTCCAAAAATAGAATAGGGATTTTCAGGAATCTCTGACGTCATATTTGCTCAACCAATCAAATGTAGCATACAGTGTCTTGAACTCAAAGTAAAATATGGCGACCAACGAGCAGCATTAACTAGTGTTAATCTGATATTATAGATATTGTTGTTAATGTACGAAATACTTTGAAATTATTTATTTACGAGGGGTCCGATTTTAGTGGTTCTAAGAATCATTTTTGTGGGGCGTTAAATTCGTTGTTCATTGTTTCTGTTTCAGGTAAGTTTGTAATACTAGTATATCACATAACTCTCCTGTTTATTGATAGAATAAAACGGTGTAATAGTTTTCGTATTACACAGGTACCCATGTAATATCACTTGATTGTGACGTAATCAGTTCTCACGCTTCTGATCGCGCCTAATGACGTCATTTGAAAACTGTGTCGGTCTGTTGTTTATTTTTAGACTTTTGAAGACTTTCTGATTCTTTGAAAAATAATTTTGATTCATTCGAAAAAATATAAAATAATTTAAACTTACATACTGATTTTGTCTTTTTAATTTTAATTAATTTACTTTCACTATAATTAAATAGAACTATATTCTTACTTGCGCAGTTAATTTGGAGGTGATTTGTCTGACCTAGATAGAAATTGTCTGTTTCTATATGGCATCAAATTATATGTACATGTCATTGTGTCTCGGAATTTTGAGTTATGTGATATATAGAATCTTAGACTCGTGAGGGTTTAATATGAAATTTATTAAACTCGTTCAATAATTAAATATGCCACTCGCCAAGACTCGTGGCATATTTAATTATTAAACTCGTTTAATAAATTTCATATTAAACCCCAACTCGTCTAAGATCCTCTATATATACTACTTTGTTGACATGCAATTTTTAAGATAAATTAATTCGTGGTTTAGGATATCGACGAAAAACGAGAATTGGGTAGACGTCACGAAAATTGATGATTTCACAGTACTGTAATATATTTACTTGTGCACATTTATACGATAATTGACATGTGTTAAAAAGAATAAGTGTGCTTTTTAGTTTGTTTTCTGACAATTTAAATAATAACCTTTTTTATATATTTATATAGGTATGGGGGTTTTTGGAGTTTGTTATGTTTTATACACTTGTTACATAAAGGCAATAAAATTGTTATCATTTATACTAATAGTTTGTTTTAAGTTTTTGTTGTGAATTTTAATCGGAAATTTCTTTCTCAAAGTAATAGGTTATTACGTGACACGTAAAACAGAAATTTATCGCACCTCAGATAAAATCCCTTATTCCTATTGGTCAATTAGTAACCTTATATGGGGTTATATTAGGTCACTAGTGATTATCTCCCCAAAAAAACTAGGTCAGTAGCGATCCTATACAAACAATAACGTCGACAAAGAGGTTTGCTGTTTCTGCAGATGTACTAATGCTTTGACATCTTGAAGATTCAAGAGTTCGGTTGGATAAATTCATTACACAGTGATTTAGGTGATTACACAGTGATTTAGTGACCTGAATCACTGTGTAATTAAGAATATTTTATGTCACTTCTGTGTCAACGTATCTATGTATAATTTTGTTATTGTCAGGCGTTCTCATATGTACTTATCTATAAGTTATGTTTCTTTATTATTCCACGCTTGCTGTGTCTACTGTAGGAACCACTGTGACTGTGACAGTGAAATACTCTTTATATCCATAGAGGTATGGCGGCTTTGATAGGCGCTTTTCACATTGCCCCCTGCTTGAATGGATGAATGACGTAACGGTGTATTTTTAAACACCTGAGGATTTCGCGTTCTATAATCAGACCAGGTCTATGAAAAACAAGCGCTTCGTTTGTGTAAACTTGTTTTTCCTTGAAGAGCCGATGATATTGAACAAACCTTAACATCCATAATCTTCATTTTTTTTATCTTTATAAAATAAACAGAAAAACTTGAACAATAAAGTATCAACTTACATCACGCTTCACTAAGAATTCACGGGTGATGTGTGTAGATTTATTGTTTGAAAATATAACCTGGCTTGATCTGCTAGTAGTGTTTTGAAAGAAGATAATGCTCATTTTTAAAAACTATTATTTGTAAAGGAAAAATTTAACAAAAGTATTAAGATAAAAAAAAAAAAGTGTTTATAAAAAAATATCCGGATGGAATTTTGAACCCATGCCGTACAGGTTGCAAAGCGTCCTCGCTACCTACTGAGCTAACCACAGCAGTTAGTGCCAGCCGTGATAAAATGCAACATTAGTTATATGTGCAGTGGTCAGTTTTAATTTTCCATAATTTTCAAAAATTAACCATTTTCTCCTAAGAGGACCAATTTTTTGAAAACTCGTAATGATTGCATTTTGAAAATATTTTCAGAAACAATAACGTAAAAAATGGTCTTCCGAGGAGAACACTTTAATAATAATTATCAAAGACGGGAAAACCCGCTAATTTTTCATATTTTAGCATAATATAGCACAAAGATGAGCTTATTAAGACAAATACAAGTAAAATAGACCATTGTTCGAGCCAAAATCTGAAAGTCCACATAAAATACTGCTGTTTTATTATTTAAGTGCAAGAATATTTAGACTTTTATTTTGCAAAAACAAAAACGGTCCATTTAGGACAAAATCCCATCAAACCCGCCATACCTCTTGAAATAAAGATTGATATTTTTCGCTTACTAGTGCCTAGTCGTAACAGGAAATCTGTATGCGCATCCGCGATTGTCATAAAGTATGTCTGCATAGGGTAAAACGTTGGTTCTATGGGATTTAACATGTTGAAAAACCAGGCAAATGGCGGATTCTGTTGCGCATATGACGTAAAACGTCACCAAGAACATCACTTCCGGTGTAAACATCGTCATTTTCACATGTGTAAAATCCCAATACCCCTAACATTTTCCTTTCTACAGACATACTTTATGACAATCGCGGATGCGCATACAGATTTCCTATTACGACTAGGTACAAGTGAGTGAAAAATATCAAACTTTATTCAAATTTATTTGATTTTCTATGGATATGAAGAGTATTTCACTGTCACAGTCACAGTGGTTCCTACAGTAGTTCATGGTTGGTTTTGGTCAGTGGCTTAACTGTCTAACAAGCATTGGATGAATTATATTGCAACGTAATGTATTACATTACAATTACTTTGACAAAACTAGCATTATATTACACTAACAATTACATGTATTTTGGAAAGTAATTCATGACATTACAATTACTTTACCAAAGTTATATATTATATTACACACTACATTTCATTAAGTTTATTTAGGAGTTCAAACATAAAGATGAGAGATGTTTCCGGTTCGTAATCTGAAATTTGGGGTAAAGTTTTTATATACAGTTCTTAAAGTTTTGACTTTCAGCTGATGAAAACAGAAGTAAATCAGCAGCAATATAGTGCATAAGTAGTATCTATATCAGGCTTTTTATTTTCAATATATATATTCCTGTGTTCTCTGAAAAAGAAAAACAAAAGAGATGTTGTAAACATACCGGATATATGCACAGGCTATCATAATATTCTAGCAAGCATACTTTTACGTACGTTTTAATGATTTTTTGTGTAACCTGTTTATAAAAAAACAACCAGTAATAATGATAATAATAGATGGAATAAAAGATAAATAAATGAAGCAATAAAAATTGAAAGAAATAACAATACAAATATTAAATATTAACTTTAAAACCTACTGGATCTTAACAGCTGTCGACATAAGTGTTGTAACATGAAATAAATTGTAATGTGCTACAGAATATTACATAATACTTTAAACTTAAAAAAGAAATCATTTACTGTTTTCATCTGATAATAACTTATAAGTACATTTTCTTTATAAATCTATTATAAAGCCATCTTTATCCAGACAGCGTGGATTTTGAATTGACCCAGCCCGACTTCACTGGTGGAAGTTAACGTATTAAACTCAATTTACCAGTTTTCAAAGTTTTTACTTTGCTTTTGGATATTGTGACGTTGACATGGATTGGTATGTTTGGTTTAGATCCCTGGCTCTGGTTTCACAATCATTCCTTAGCTAAGTTTTTTCTTAACTTAAATCTTGCAAAATTTCAATACTTAATAATTTTGTTAGAGGAAATTAAGGTGTCATTTTTAAGGTCACTTCTGAATTAAAAAAGTGCATTTAGTTTTTACAAAAATATTCATTAGACAGTAGTTCCAAAAAGTGATAACCAAAATTTGCTAAATTTAAGTTAAGGAAAATCTTAGCTAAGGAATGATTGTGAAACCGGGGCCTGGTAAGCAGCGGATTGAAGAATTGTGTAACAATCAGATTGCCAGGGAAGCTTCTCCGATATAATTTTTTCTTGTTTATTATTATTGTATTGTTATATACACATCTGATATCCTTATGTATGGCTTAATTTGCCAGCTTCAAAGTTTTAACTTTGGTTTTCATTATAATTTGGACATGGATTATTATGCTTGTCTTAAATTATCATTAGCTATTATTTCCTGTTGCCATGTTATGTACCGGCAGTAAAACCTAGATTCATTACCAACATTTGTTCAGTCAAATTTTGGCTTTATAAAGGGATTTGGCGATAGATTTTGGCGGGGGATAAAAACATAAACAAATTGGATTTTGGGACTTCAAAATAGTGTGGCGATAAGTGAGGTGGCAAAGTTATTGAGGGGAATTATAACGAGGTTTTACTGTATATATTTTACGATTATAAATTTCTTACACTCTGCAAATACCAACCACAAACGTGACAAATCACAGCTCCAAAGTGAAAAACTGTCGAGTCAAAATTATCCAGACATCGTACAAAGTAGTGGAATGTGGAGTCCCACAAGGGAGCGTACTGTGTCTAATTTTATTTTTTATCTTCGAATGTATGACTTGCCAAACAAAAAGAAATGCAATTTTTTGCAGACGACCGTGACAAAAACTGTTGGAAATAACAGTAAAAAAAGAGTACACATATATTGTACAAATCAATTCTTTGGCACTTGGTAGAATATGCGACTTGTGTTTGGCCACCATACATGACAAGAATATCATAGATATTGAAAAGATACAAAGAAGGGCAACAAAACTAATCCCATCAATAAGGTACAGATATTTTAAACTAAGCCTAGGTAAGATCAAGGATTTAAAATACAGGCGAGATAGTACATAATAAAGAAGTGGTGTTTTATAAAATGTCTCAGTCAAGAATATTTCACTTAAATATAGAAACCCCGTCAGCTATAGGCGGAGTTGCAGATATTTTGCCTGAGCGATAAGCTAATAACATTATGCAGAAAGGTTCTTTTTTGTACCAAGCCTATCGTGACACAGGACCTGGTTTATATTAAGTTCCCATCCGAAAGAACCTTGACTTTCGTTTCGCCGAAGGTATGGCAAATGTTTGGCAAAGAATAACGACCACACACTTTTAAGATCCGGTCGGGGTTCGAACCAAAGACTTCACATTAACCGAGCGAGCACTCTATAAGTTGAGTTTTCAAATCCGATTACATGCAGATACAAAAGGAAACTAGTACAAGATCTTTATACAGCGATGCGATACAACACTAAGGCTACTTACTGTCTCACGACGATCATACATGTAGAATAACAGTGAATACAGACAAATTGAAATAAAATTCAAGAAGTTGGAACACAAAAACGTTTTTTGCCATCTTACTAAAGTCACAGAAAAAATTAGAAACTGAAATATATACAGAGGCTTGTACAAAACATATAATGCTTATAACGCTTTGTTTTAGGTTAATGTAAGTCATAAAAATGTAACTCTAACTGTTTTTATGTTAATGGTTTTATCCACAAAACGATTAAATGTCTAGGCGTACGTCACCGTCATATGTTACTACGTACAAAGCTTTTATTACTCCCTCGTGTAATGTAATTACATACTGTAAGATGCTTCCTATTACTATGGTGACTGGTGTGTGCCATTTCGTTTTTTTGTGCCTTTTAAGAGTTATCTCCCTTTACTAAATTGAAACATGATTTGTAGTAATATTTTGTCTGTTTTTGTAAACTCTGGAGTTATTTGCGACTTTAGACATTATTAATGGCCTTTTATGATCGTATCTCCTTCAAATATGTCAACTATATGGTGATACTCAAGACCCCTGATTGCTAGTCATATTTCATATTTACTGAAATTATTTTGTGAGTGCATTTTGTTTGAAAAAGATTCGCTGTTCTGTGTTGGTTGTGTAACGGGGATTTTAATGACTTTTGGACTTTCAGGTGACCTTGGAATACTGCACATTAAGGTTTCTGGGGACCCATCTTGCGGATACTTTTGACATCCCAAGATGCTGGTGGATAACCGTGTTTACACTTCCATGTGAAATGTCACACTCCCTACCTATGTCATCAATCCAAATTCGACGATCATTCATGATGAGGGTCTCCACAGACGTGACAATTTTCTGGCATCAGCTTGCCGACCTGACCGTGGGTCATCCTTCAGTGAGGTGCACCGACGTTTAATTCAGCTGACCATTTTGCCACTGTGGAATAGGCAGGACCACTGTCACCGTACACATCGGCCATTCGCCGGTGAATTTCTTTGGCATTTGATCCCTCTACGGAGAGGAACTTTATTACTGCCCTAAACTCAACATTTTGATTTTCCGTCATTGCTTGATGGTCACCAACTTTGAATGCTTTTGAGAATTACACAAATATGTTGTGGCAAATAAACTTGATATTTTTAAAATTGCGGGATGTTGTGTTGGCTAAATAAGTAAAGAAAATGTGTGTTACGCTTGGCTGAATACGCTGTTCTATGAACTTTCTGACTTCCCCTCGTAGGAGGTGTACGCTGTTAAGGAGCTTGGATTAGAATCTAAATTCCACGGAAAACTGGAATCGAAACGGACTTGGTTTAATTCCAGAATGGCAAAATTATATCCAAAAAGGAGAGATTATAGCGTTTGTTTGGAAATAAGACCTCGTTATACACAAGTCATTAAATTTCAAGGCTAACAGTTTTTAATACAGATTGTACGATATCGTACATAAATACATGTCAACTGTCGAAATCATTAAATGCATCTAAATTACATATAAGTTGAGTTGAGGAATGGTGTTTAACTTCCCAGTCAAGAATATTTCACTTAAATCGAGACGTCGCAAGCTATAAGCGAAGGTGCAGAAATTTTGTCTGTGCGTTGCACTAATGGCAATTTACAGCAGGGTTCTTTATCGTGCCAAGCTTATCGTGACACGGGATCTCGTTTATTTTAAGTTCCCATTCGAACGAACCGTGACTATCATTTCGTAATGCCTAGTGCTTGACGAAAGAACAGTCACTAACCAATTTACTTTCAAGTGTTGGGTCAGACCTGGCCGGTGTTAGAACCCATGATCTCCCACTTACGGAACGAGAACTATACCAACTGAGCTACCGCAGTGGTTAATTAATTAATTAATACATGTAAATAACACTACTTTAGATACCTTTGCTAGATGTAAATTTCATTACTAGATGTTAGTTACATAGTAGATGTGTATTACCCTGATGGTATTGTGACAGCGGACTCTTTAGTTATTTTGAACTTTTCAATATTTATCAAATTTTTCGTTAGTTTTATTATATATTAGAAATTTTAATTCCAACCAGATGAACATTCTTTTACATTAGTTTTCTATATAATATTTACTTTAGAATTAACTTATTCTTAATCCGACATTACTCTCTTTTGAGATATTATTCTTGTTGTGACATAATATGATGTAATCCTTATTTCGTTAATTCTTATTTACCATGTTTGTTTGTTCACGTGTTACATGACTTACAAGTCTTCAATATTAGTGAGAATATTTTTACAGGTTTTAATGTTTTATGCGAGACAGAAAAAATGAATTTTTTAATGCAAGAAACTGTTTTACAACCATTAGTGGCCAAGATAATTTTTAATATGTATAATAGAAGGAAATATTTTTTATCATAACTATTTAATTTTGTTAGTCATTTTTAATTTATCACATTTATTTTTAACACACACACACACACACACACACACACACACACACACACACATATATATATTATTGCATACAATTTAACACATATCTATACAACTGCACACACACACACACACACACACACACACACACACACACACACACTTTTATTGCTGTATATTGCATGTATATATTTTCGCTATTTTTTATAAATGACAGTGTCTCATAAGTCTTTTATGCTGGATGTCATGATATTTTATCTTTGTGTATTGTATATGTTATTATGTATGTTTTATGGCATGTGACACGTTAATAAAATAAATATTGTTATATAGTAAGGGTCTACCCAGCTTTTCATTAATCAGCCAACCAATTCGCTTTAAATTAATCTTTTCTGGGTAGACAGATCATGTTAAGCTTTCAATTAAGAGAAATCCCGAGTGTTAGGGACTTCTCGGATAGCCGGAGTACCCTGCGGTTGTATCGGAATTTACCGATCAATCAGTTTTCATATTATATATCTTTTAGCGGAAAACCCGTATCTTACACTAGAAGGGGGTTTTACCGGAATAATTGCGAAATTCCGGAATAGTAAGACACTTTCTGTAATCTTTGCAAAAATCCGGAATATTTAGATCAAATCCGGAATTTTTAGACCAAATACGAAAAAATCAGACAAAATCTGGAATAATAGCCCGTTTCCGGGATAGTCCGGAATTCCATTTTTTGCCACAAAAGTATTGGAATACTGCCTTTGAAGGTATTCACAAAGAAATTGGTCATCATGGCAAAGAAAAATCTGTGTGGCTTGCAAAGCAAAGGTTTTACTGGTATAACATGGAGGGGTATATAGAAAATCAGATAGAAAATTGTGATCGTTGTATTCGTCGTAAGACACCTGCAAAACCATGTGCAGACCAATAATAACAACAAAACCTTTAGAATTGGTATGCATAGACTTCTTATCGTTAGAAAGATCTAAAGGAGGGTATGAAAACATTTTAGTCATCACTGATCATTTCACGAGATTTGCTAAAGCTATTCCATGTAAAAACCAATCCGCAAATACTACAGCAAAAGCCTTGTATGAAATTTTTATTGTTCATTATAGTTTCCCAGAAAAATTCCACAGCGATCAGGGAAGAAACTTTGAAAGCCGAGTTATTAAGGAATTATGTAGAATATCTGGAATTAAGAAGAGTAGAACAACACCATACCATCCTATGGGAAACGGTTCAGTCGAGCGTTTCAATCAAACTCTACTAAAAATGCTCGGTACTCTCCAAGAAGAGCAAAAAGCAGATTGGAAATCATATATTGCACCTTTAGTTCAAGCTTATAACAGCACTAAAAGCGATGCAACAGGTTTTACTCCGCATTATTTAATGTTTGGATGGCACCCTAAGCTCTCTGTAGACGTATTTGTTGGGTTAGATCAAATTGACGAACAATCAACTGAGAAAACAACATATGTGAAAAAGCTGAAAAATAGAATGAAACAGGCTTATAAAATTGCTTCTGCTGAAGTTGAGAAAAATACAACCAAAAATAAAAAGATTTTTGATAAGAAAGTGAGAGAGTCTAAACTAGAAATAGGCGATAGAGTTCTAATTAGAAATGTTGGTCTCAGAGGAAAACAAAAGCTCGCCGATAAGTGGGGAAAAGAACCCTATTTGATTGTAAGCATACCAAATAGTGAATTTCCGGTGTACAAGGTTAAACTAGAGTCTGGAAAAGGATCCATCCGCACTCTACATCGCAACTTGATGTTACCTTTCACCAGCATCCCACCAGTAGACTCGATAAAGAAAACGGAAACAAGTAAACAGAGGAAACATAAACAAGCTCAACAAAGTAAAGCAGACGATGAACATAAAATGACAGAAAAACAAGATGTCACAGACTCTGATGATGATAACATGTCTAGTGTTAGTGATAGTTTGGACTGTGAAATACAAAAGTATGTCATTCCACAACGGAAAAATCAGCATCATAAAGGGCCAAATTCACATTTGGATGAATCTAAAAGTGCTAGCGGTCTTTCACTGCAAAGGGAAACACAACAACAACCGTCAAATGCTAGTAGTTTAAGTTCTGAAGTATCACAACAAAATTCAACAACAGATCAGAGTTGCAGTAATTCATATGACACTTCGAGAAATGACATATCTAATCAGCCTGTGAGTAATTCCAACAATTCTAACAATAGTCTTAATGATTCAACAGAAGGTTCAGGAGGAGGACCGGAGTTAAGTCAAATTAATAACCAAACAAGAAAATCAAACAGACAACGTAAACCACCAGATAGATTCGGAACATGGGTTTACTCACAAAACAGAGAAGTTTTAGAGGAAGTGTTTGTGTAATATTATGCTGTATATACAGTGAACTGTATTTGCTCATGATGTGTTATGTAGCAACATATAAATGTTACTATCATGTATATATATGTAGTGTGATATATTACTCTCACTGGTAATATATTGAAATGAATTTGTTTATGGTTATAATATTTACGATTATGTGACTTTGATCCATTAGTGTTGGTTAATTTTGAATTCAGCTCAGTAATACGTTCTTGTCGGTGTAGATTGTCTAAAACCACTTGGATAACTGAAGCTGGGTTTGAAGTTGGCAACGCTTTGGATTCGAGTATTGCATCAGTCGTGAATATAATAAAGTAATTTATTTTTATATTATAGGTCAATTTTGTGAAATGAATTTCATATGACTTATACTTTAACAAATTATATTTTCTTTTACCAGATCGATTAAGTGTATGAAATGTCCGGAGACATTTTCTTCCTTGCAGGGGAGTATGTAACCAGGTGATTTGTAAGTATTTTTGGTAAGCGTTGTATTGGTGTTATTTGTGTAATAATGTCTGTGTGTTTGTTTATTGTCTTTCCACGTGTGTTTGTTTATGTATACTAACCGGACAGTATGACATCACGGCGACCTATGCGACCTTGAACTTGACTGGTCAATTGCAAATCACAGTGCATGCTGGGTTTTTACTCACCACTTTCCCGCTATAATTCCACCAGTGTAAACGGGAATTGAGAATTTATTGGGAAAAATATATCATCACACCTTTAAATCGCCTTGTGCATTGCTGCAAAGCAATACTCAGATGTCTGGTAAGATTGACATTATTTTTATTTATTTATTAGGAATGTCCGATTATATATATTTTATCGTATTTTACAATTTATAGCATTGTTAAAGTTTGGCGATAATTCAGTCGCTAATTCGATCTTTTAATTCATATATTGTAGGTTTAATTTGTATCCATCAAATCATATGTTCGACGACATAGTAAAGCAATAATAAAAGTTTTGTAATCTTTGGAGTCTCGTTGTTATTGACATGATACCCCGGGTCACAATGGCAATAGTTCTGGATAATCGGACTCACTGAAATGCCGACTACACATCCTGTGCCAGGGTTTTGGATCGTAGTCGAGAGGGTTTCTAATGGAATTTAACCATTTCCTCCTTTTTCTTGTGTCTTTCTTAGTTGGAAACAGTAAAAAAATAATATCTACCATGAAAGGATATTTTCTGGGACCTTTCCTACCATGGGAATTGCATCCCGGTATCGCACACCAATACTTTGCCTTCTACAATCAACCGAATTTCCCGGTATTTGCAACTATGGGTCCTTCACAACAAAAACCGGAAGTAGGTATGCCTAAAAATTTTCCCGGAAGTGTATTATAAAATACAGAACCGGACAGGATATTAAGTAACCCAGAAACGTCCTATTGGTCAAACTTGATCCGGAATAATTAGAATATTTTTACGGATTCTAAAAATGTCTGATTATTACGGTAACTTGCCTGATTATTCAGGTAAAAAACTGATTATTACGGTAAAAATCTAATTATTTCGGCAAAAGTCCAATTATTACGGTAAAAATTTTCAAAGAATTATTATTTTTTAGAAAATTTCCCGTAATAATTGGACATTTGCCGGAATAATTAGACTTTTACCGTAATAATCAGTCATTTTCCGGAATAATCAGACACGTACCGTAATTTTTAGATTACGGAAAACTTACCGTAACAAAATAGTCCAATTATTCCGGATTTTGCCTGATTATTCTGGATTTTGCCTGATTATTCCGGATTTTACCGGTTTATTCCGGACTTTACCTGATTATTCCGGATTAATTTGGTTTATTCCGGATTTGGTCTGATTATTCCGGATTTTCGCAATTATTCCGGTAAAACCCCCTTCTAGTGTTAATAGTTGTTTTTATACTGAAAATTGTAACTCAACATTTACATCATTGATCTGGATTTGTCAGCGAATTGCCGCCATATTGTTATTATATTTCAGTTAAAAAACAGAATACAGTCATTGTTCAAACTTTACAGACTAGTTATAGTTTTTCATTAAGTTTATAAAGTGACAAAGGGGTCCCGACCTTACCCAGAACTACAGAGACGAAATTCCCCCTCGGGCCTCGTTGTTACAGTATTAACAACACATGTCGAGTAATGAACTCAAGACGGCAAACAAGGTAAGTGTGGTATAAAGTGTTTAAATATCGAGGAAGAAAAAATGGCTGGCTAAAGGTTGGAAAATATTTCAGCATTGGTTCCCGTCTGGGCCCGGTGGCTCAAAGCCCCGTTAGCTAGCCTAACTAAATGGTTAGTAAAAATTTAAAGTGTTGTTAAAATCACAAATATTAATTATTGAAAAAACGTTTGCATAAGGAATATTTCAGCATTGGTTCTCGTCTTGGTCCGGTGGTGTAAAGCCCTGTTAGCTTAACTAAATGGTTAGTGAAGAATGAAAATGTTACTAAAATTACAAATATTTATTATTGACATGCATGTATAAGGGGTTCCCGTCTGGGACCGGTTGTTCAGAGATTCGTCAGGTAAACTAAATAAAAATAAAATGTAGTTAAAATTACAAATACTTATTTGTTCAGAGATTCGTCAGGTAAACTAAATAAAAATAAAATGTAGTTAAAATTACAAATACTTATTTATACAATTTTGACTTAATTCGCTTCTATTTCATAAAATAAGTTTTATCTACTAGTTTTTACTTTTGAACGAATATTTAAAAATATTTTATTCTACACAATATACAAAATTTCAATAACCAAGTAATTTAGCTAAGAAAGCTTTGAACAACTTGTCCCCGATGGCTTTGAAATCAAACATGTATTCATTGTAATGTTCACTGTATCTACCGTTATTTCAAAAATACGCCTGTCGCGGCACATTTGTTTTTGATTACACACGTGGCGGATGTAGCTAGCTAAACAGGAAGAGCTTACCCTCTCGAAGCACTCGGCCTCACTTCCCTGGTTGAAGTTCACGTGCATAACCTAACTTATCAGTTCCGAAGTTTTTACTTTGCTTCTGGATTGTGATTCAGACATGGGTTAGCTTGTTTTTTTATTTTTAATGTCTCTTCCGAAGCACTCCGTGACTTTAATTTCTAAATGCCAATTGTTTGGCGAAATTACAGTCACCACCTTATTCCAAATTTTTGTCAGAGCCCAGTAGGGGTTCAAACCAACAACATCCAACATACGAAGTGAACACTATATCAATTGAGCTACTGAAGTGATTATATCTACAACCCAGCGATTTTAATGTATGGATGATTGTGACGTAGTTTTAGGTCTTTTTCATTTTTTAAGTTTTCATTTCATTATTATTTGCTTAAAATATATTCCTTTTAAAATCGACTTTTCAAATTATGAATTATTTCAAATTATTTCAAATTATGAATGTTTTTGTAATGGCAATATCCGGTAATAGCCCCTAGGGTTTTTCCTTTTTGACCAAAAACAACCTGCCGAAATTTGTTACTTCTGAGCGGCGCTCCTAATTGATCTTGATCACTCGGGCGCTTTGAAAAAAAGTAATTTAAAACCACAATGAAACACTATATGAACAGCTCATGTAAGAGCTGAATCACGGAGTAAAAATGACCAGAATATACCGATATGTTATAGCTTTATCCCGTGTATATAATAGTGTAGTTAGAAATATTACAGATAGATTAACAGTTATTGACAATCAGGGGGCATATTTATGAAAGTGTCTTAAAACCCGTCACCTGAAGCTAACGAATCAGTAGTTCCTAATTGGAAGCTCATCTCTGTTCCTCGTCAGTTATATCTCGACAGTATGGTGGCTTATTTTTGACATCGACATAATTTCAGTCAAAAAAATTATCTCAACATGTCGACTTGATATCTTGACAAGTCGAGATAATATCAGGAAAAGTTGTGATGCCCAAATAAAAAGGTGAGGTAAATAACACGACATGTCGAGATACTTATGTCAACTAGCCATGGTAAAATCTCAACATTTAAAGTTATTTATCTTAACTTCTTATTTTACTATCACAACTTTTCATCATATTATCTCGACTTGTCGTGATATTAAGTCAACATGTCGTGATAATTTTTATGTCGACCGCAATTATCTCGATGTCAGAAATCCACTAGATGACAGGTTTTCAGCACCTGCTATATTTATCTCTCGGTAAGTTTTACATCCCTAGCTATCCATATTTCGGACATTTTCGTTAGTTCAATGTTTAAATTTCGACAGGTCTGTACTGTATATCTGGAAAATATTTTTAAGTGTCCACCATAAAATCAACCACCAACATACAGATCCATGTTCAAATCACAACCATAAAACCAAATAAACAACTTTGAAAACTCAGCATATTTAGTTAACACGTGACCGTTGACCAGGAAAGTGAGGCAGGGTGATTTAGAAGGATAAGCATCTCTTGTTATGCTAGCTACACACTGGTGTGAAGCTAGCTAGCAATTCCAGCCAGCTTCACACCAGTTAGCTACACCCATAACGTGTGAAAAATATCAAGGGTGAAAGGAACATAGAACTAAGACTTAAATGTATTTAAGATATTTTGGAAACAGAGACAACATACTTATCAACAATATTGTGTTAAGGGTCAAAAAACATTTTGAGCGGTCTAGTTTTGCAATATTTCTGTGAAAACACTTTCTTTGTAAGCAGATTACTTTGTTGTTCTGGAATGGCTTTAATGATGTTTTGTATGTTCTAGATGTTCTCTATTCAGCAGTAATGTTCCGTGAATATATTACATAATACACAATATTAAGCAGAACAACATATGGCAATGATTCGTTCGGTGACATTAAGATTAAGTGCATTTAGTACACGTGATTAACATAAATGACTTAAAGAGTTATTACAACAGGCCCGGTTTCACAATCATTCCTTAGCTAAGATTTTCCTTAACTTAAATTTAGCAAAATTTGATATTCTCTTTTTGGAACTATTGATGAATAATTTTGTCAAAACTAAATGCAAATGTTTTAATCTTGATGTCATCTTAAAAATAACACCTTAAATTTATGAATATCTTGAAAACTAACAAAATTATGAAGATTTGAAATTTTGCAAGATTTAAGTTAAGGAAAAGCTTAGCTAAGGAATGATTGTGAAACTGGGGCCAGAGTTTAACTGATTATTATTGTCATACTGTCATGTGCTGATTTTGAATTTGTATTAAAATAATGCATTTAAAATGTCATGTGCTGATTTTGAATGCAATATTTAAAAAAAAAAATCAAAATCAGCACATGGCAATACTATAATTAGTTTCGAATTTTCTAAATGAAATATTTAAAAAAATGTTGTCATATTATAAATTTTTGATTTTTTTATCAGAGAATTAAAAAAAATATAAAATGACATTATTAAAAAACCCAACTTTATTAATGAGCAAAATGTTGCAATTTAATTTATTGCTCAAACGAGTACATGTATTCATTTGAATGAAGTAGAATGATAAAGTTTTATATTAAATATGATCATCAAGCAAGCAAACATTTCAACCCATGTCAAAATTACAACACCCAAAACTTTGAAAATTGGCAAATTAGTTAAACACGTCATCTTCCAATAGAGAAGTGAGACCGGGTGCTCCGGACGGTTTAGCACCTCCTTTTTAGCCAGCTACACTCGCCACGTGTAAATTAAAATCTTACATCAAGGTTGTCAATTCTGGAATGATGGAGAAAACCTGAGAGCACTAAGAAAACCATCAACCTTCGGGAAATGAAATGGCACTCGTGGGATGCAATAAAAGGCGAATTCTTGTTTCTAGTTCAGAAACATTTACACAAATAAAACGAACAGGTAACATGAATATGTGTCTATATAAATTCTTGTGTCGCTTAGTGACCGCTGCAACATGAAGTATGCACTAGCAAGTCCTTGTGACACAAACTATTTATGAATACAATATATCTGTCACCTGGCCTGTACTGACCTATTTTTAAAGGTGTTTTCTAATTTATGTTTTGAAAATTAAAAATCACTTGTTTGTTAAAATTTTATTGAAATAATATTTTTAAAGTAAAAATGTTTATGATACCGTTAGGGGAAAGGGATGTGACATGAGCAATGACATTGTAAACTGTTTTAAGACAACTGACATACATTAAGTGATATAATTTGTGGGGTGGGGGTCTTTGTAATAGTAATCCTTGATCCAATTGTATTTGAGCTGATCCAGCAAAATACTGACAATACAATACAAAAATAAAACAATACAAATTCACAAAGAAAACAATAAGTGATTATCAGTATAAGTTCTAAACATGATTCAACTTTTGTCACACATCAGTTCATTTTAAAATTGAAAAAGACATTAGTAGATATAGTGCGTGTCAACATGTCAACAAAGATTAAGATTTTTGGCCCCATTTTCACAAACATTACTTAACTAAGATTTCCCTTAACTTAAATCTGACAATTTTTGGCAGTATTTTATATAACATCATATTAAAAGAAAAAATCCGCAAATTGAATCTAGATGTAATAAACTTCTCGTAATCTTCAAAAAGACAAATTAAGTTTACGAATATTTTAAAATCTGACATATTGAAATAAAAGAAAATCTGAGTTAAGAAACGAGTGTCAAACATGACCAGAGCGGTAATTGCTGTACCAAAGAAAAGAAAACTTCTATTTTAGTTTGCATTAATTATGACGTCATGGTGACGTCAATTTTACACCCTTTAATAGAACGTTTATTTCAGTTTGCATTACTAATGACGTCATTTTGACGCCATTATAACAACATTTTTTTAAATTGACAAAATTCATTTTTTAATAGATTTTGTACAAGGGAGCACCATGTGGTTCTTTCAGACAAGATATTGCTGTAGTGAGTTGCCTCGAACCAAGACCTTTCTCCTCTCAAATGGTTCAATGTTGTTTTGGCCTTCTTTGAAGTTTTGATTCTGTTAACATGTAGTGTCTGGACCAACTTGCTGCCTGCTACCTGTATTTATAAACACAACATATATGTTATTGTGTATGTATAAGACAGTCTGGTGTTAAGGCGCCTTTGTCTTCAGACTTGGGACGGGCGCTGGGTCTTCTAACAAAGCAGAATCTATGAGTAAGCTAACTGCTGGAAAAATCACTCTCATGGTTTCCGCTATTTTAGCAGACCTAGTCCCATCCAAAGTAGGTATACGTCTAAAAAATGGAGTTCGCCGCTGTACCACGTGATACCCTCTAGCGTTTGTGTGGAACACTTATTTCCAACGGATATGGAATCGCGAAAGATGACGTTTCCCGTAAAAATGACGTTATTTCGAGAACTTTTGACGTTAACGTTTTCCAAATGTTCCACACAAACGTGAAGAGGTATTGATGACATGGTACGGCGGCGAACCCCGTTGCCTCAATGCTGTGTCTTGATTTCTTTTGTGTTCTTAGTTACACGTAGTTTGTGAAGTTAATATTTGTCAGCTACTCCTTTTCGAATAAAAATAATAACTTGTATTATATCGTTATGTTATGCAGTGAAGAAGAGACTATAAGACTATGTTTACCTAGGGGCAACCTTAAACATAAACTTTGACCTTTGGATAATTAAATTTAAAATGGAGGAAGATATTAACCTTAAATGGAATACCTGCATTATATTTATTATAATTCTGCTTTACATAGCAGACATGACCTAATTAAATTACCTGTGTATCGTTGCTTTATAAATAGTTTCTGTTTGTTTACTGTTGTTAGTGAAGCATTTCGTCTACAGCACAGAACATGGATATTGCAAGTTGTAAATGAATTAAGAGTTTAACCATAATTAAATCAATTTTACTTTAAGGCTTATTATTCATAAATGTTTTACAGATATTAGACGCACGACATATGTTCAATGAAGCGGTTATGTGTATAGGCAAACAACATTGACCTGTCAGTTTGACCTTTCATTAGGAATATTCATATAGAAGGATCCACCCAATAAATGGGTAGTAGTAGGATTCACTGTTAATAGTATGTATTTAAGGTACATGATTAGTGTTGGCATTATGTAGACAAAATAAACACCTGTGCTCCCTATACATGGATGTACTTAGTGCGTGATAAATATTTAAATCAAAGATCAAGCGGACAGGTCAATGTTGTTTACCTATATACGTGTATTACGCACAAATAGGGACGATTCAACTTGACGATAAATAAATATGCAGTTTATGCTGACAGAAATCGTTTATTATGTGTAAATACAGCAAAAAGCAAGTCGAGGTAAGTAAAAATATAAACATAATGAAAAGATCGATGATCTTGCTGCATATTGATTACCTGCCGTATGACTACTGGGAAAGTGAAGTCTCTGTAGGTAGCTTTAAACGTAGATTGGCAATGCTAAGACAATGAGCTAATGTGGCGACAAGGCCCATGTTCCACTTAAGGTAATCTGAATGAAATGTGCAAATGTCGGCAATTTTTAATGCATGGGTTTATCGAATGTTAATGCACCACAATATCAGATATATAATCATATATTAGATAAGTCACTTATTTCCTGGTGTACATGTTAAATGCGTGTAGTTTTGCGTGGACGGTTATGTGTGTTGAGGGGTAGGAATGACGCCAACGTGTGTGGATTTCTACAGACGGGGATAGGGATGACGCCAGTGAGCTTTATTATGTGCGTGATGACAGAGTAGTCTGGCGCCCTTGCCCCCGAAACAGCGCCCGTTACTGCCAGAGTTCGAAAAGGTGAGGCTATAGTAAGTAAACTCTTTTGCCAAAGGGACCACAACGGTAGCTAAGTTGGTAATGTGCTCGCTTCGTATGTGAGAGGTCGTGGGTTCGAACTCCGACAGGGTATGACCAAGACTTGAATATAGGTAGTGACTGTTCTTTCGCCATGCACTCCGCATTTAGAAATTAAACTCACGGGGTCATTCGGACAGGTATGGCTCATAAAAGAACCCTCCATGCACATTACCCTCAAGGTCATACAAAGGTAAAAATGTCTGCCACTTGACCTATAGCTGGCGGTGACGTCTCGATATAAGCGGAATATTCTTGACTCGGACGTAAAACCTCATTCAATCAATCAATAAATCTTGCCAAAGGTATATATTTTTCTCCATAATCCCAAAACATACTTACTTGTTACTTGATGTTAGTTAAAGTAATTCGGCTAGGGTGTAAAACACCACAATTTCCCTCTACCCGATACCTATATCACGTAAACACCCCCCCACACACACACACGGAGAGAGAGAGAGAGAGAGAGAGAGAGAGAGAGAGGAGAGAGAGAGAGATCTTACCGGCGTTTGGAAATCCATTAAGACTAGGCTAAAGTAGGCTACATTATCATAGTATAAATATGGTTAATGCATGTCAAAGGTTAAGGTTTTTCTTGTATATTGAAAAAATTAAGAGTAATGCTTAACTGGTTGCATATTTCATATGTATGGAAAGCCTCAACCACATTAAATACATAATTCGCGTTATGTATTTAATGTGGTTGAGGCATTCTATATATATGATCAGCAAGTTAAAACAATGACATGCTATTGATACTGTTATGCATATTAGAAGGAGTTTGTTCGTGTGTCGAAGATTGGGTGGGAGATGGTGAAAGGTGAAGATGTTGATAGTTTATCGTGTACAATTAGGTGGAGAGTATGTAATCGATAATTTTATCCGGGTGAAAATGTCACCGGTAATAATTATTAGCTCACCTGACCGAAAGGTCATGTGGGCTTATGGCATAGCGCAGCGTGTGCGTGTGCGTCGTTAACACCTATTTTCGACTTCTCCTCTGAAACTACCACACTGATTTCCATGAAACTTGGTCAGAAGTATCTATAGGCCTGTGCAATTCAGATTTGTTTGTGGCGTTGTCATGGCTACCATAACTAGGTCAAGATGACCTAGGGGTGCAGAAATCTTCAAAAAATCTGATGATTGGAAAAAAATTCTGATGTGATATTTGGCTACTCTAGGGTCTTAAGCCTATAGTTTGTTCATTTTGTGAAATTCAGACAAAAATACGTTACGCTTTTTTGCGCTTAATTTTGAAAAAAAAAAATCGTAAAAAAGCTTCAAATTGTTACAACTTGATTATTTGACCAGATAATGACATGGGGTTTTCAGTTTTGACATAATCTAGTAATTACCATGAAGGTCACGACCTAAATTTTTTACCTCTGAATTAAATTATAATCTGGCAAAACTATAAACTTTTTGTATAGACATGTATATTAGAATGTTGTTGGTATTGATGTTATGATCATTTTGATGTAAAGAAAAAGGTCATGGGTTCAAATGTCAATGTCAAAGATGCAAAACAATACCGAAATGGTTAATTATCTCCAAATTTATAAACTTTTTGTAGAGACATGTATATTAGAATGTTGTAGGTATTGGTGTAACGATCATTTTGATATAAAGATTCAGGTCATGGGTTTAAAGGTCAAGGTCACAGATGTGAAAGAATACTGAAATGGTTAATTATCTAAAAAACTATAATTTTTTTGTTTAGACATGTATATTAGAACATTTTAGGTATTGGTGTAACGATCATTTTGATATATAGATTCAGGTCATTGGGTTTAAAGGACAAGGTCACAGATGCAAAACAATACCGAATTGATTGATAATCTCGAAAACTATAAACTTTTTGTATAGACATGTATATTAGAATATTGTAGGCATTTGCACAATGATCATTTTGATACATAAATGGAAGTCATAGGTTCAAAGGTCAAGGCCATAGATACAAACAAATACTGAAATGGTTTATTATTTCAAAAACTATAAACTTTTTGTAAAGGCATGTATATTAGAATATTGTAGGTATCATTTTGATATATACATGTAGATGAAGGTTATGGGTTCATACTTTTGTTTTTACTTTTTTAGCTGTTTATAAATAATGTATTGTAGCTGGACTTTAGATATATACTATAGTAGTCTTAGAACAAGTTATGATTAATTTGCAAAAATCCTTGCATATAATTCACCCTTACTGCTGAAAATTAGGACATTCTCTTTAATAAATGTTATTGACCATTGAACCTCTGCATGAGATATGTACTCGGCCTCAGGTGAGCGTTAAGGCCCATGGGCCTCTTGTTATATAATATCATAGAAAAATCTATTAGGCGGAATAAATATCATGGCTTATATTCTGTAAAATATTATCCATTGACAATATTTACCTATAAAATATTATCCATGGAAAACAATTAACAAAAAATATTATCCTAAGAAAATATTTAATGGGGGATAAAAACAAACCGTTACAAGTACAGGTGGATGGTTTCTTGTTGAATAATATAGGTTTGTGTTTGCGTTGGCTTCAATGTGTATTTGAGAGTAGAGTGTGGTTGTGTTGGCTGCATTGTGTATTTGAGGGTGTGGTTCTGTTGGCTGCATTGTTTATTTGAGAGTGTGGTTCTGTTGGCTGCATTGTGTATTTGAGGGTATGATTGTGTTGGCTGCATTGTGAATTTAAGGGTGTGATTGTGTTCGCTGCATTGTGAATTTGAGGATGTGGTTGCGTTGCCTGCATTGTGTATTTGATAATGTGGTTATATTTGCTGCATTGTGTATTTTAGGGTGTGGTTGTGTTGCTTGTATTGTGTATTTGATAATGTGGTTGTGTTTGCTGCATTGTGTATTTGAGGATGTGGTTGTGTTGCTTGCATTGTGTATTTGATAATGTGGTTGTGTTGGCTGCATTGTGTATTTGAGGGTGTGGTTGTGTTTGCTGCATTGTGAATTTGAGGATGTTATTGTGTTGGTTGCATTGTGTATTTAAGGGCGTGGCTGTGTTGGCTTCATTGTGTATTTAAGGTTGAGGTTGTGTTGGCTTCATTGTGAATTTGAGAGTGTGGTTGTGTTGCTTGCATTGTGTATTTGATAATGTGGTTATGTTTGCTGCATTGTATATTTGAGGGTGTGATTGCGTTGCTTGCATTGGGTATTTTAGGGTGTGGTTGTGGTGGCTGCATTGTGTATTTGAGGATGTGGTTGTGTTGCTTGCATTGTGTATTTGATAATGTGGTTGTGTTGGCTGCATTGTGTATTTGATAATGTGGTTGTGTTGGCTGCATTGTGTATTTGAGGGTGTGGTTGTGTTGGCTGCATTGTGAATTTGAGGATGTTATTGTGTTGGCTGCATTGTGTATTTAAGGGTGTGGTTGTGTTGGCTGCATTGTGAATTTGAGGATGTTATTGTGTTGGTTGCATTGTGTATTTAAGAGTGTGGCTGCGTTGGCTTCATTGTGTATTTAAGGGCGTGGTTGTGTTGGCTTCATTGTGAGTTTGAGGGTTTGGTTGTGTTGGCTTCATTGTGTATTTGAGGGTTTGTTTGTGTTGGCTGCATTGTGAATTTGAGGATGTGGTTGTGTTGATTTCATTGTGTATTTGAAGGTGTGGTTGTGTTGGCTGCATTGTGAATTTGAGGATGTGGTTATGTTTGCTGCATTGTGTATTTGAGTGTGTGGTTATGTTTGCTGCATTGTGTATTTGAGTGTGTGGTTGTGTTTGATGCATTGTTTATTTGAGGGCGCGGGAATGCTGACTCACGTATTACGGATTTAGTGAGCGAAAACAAAACTTCTTGGATCATAGAAAAAGCAAACTTTAAGGAATATAATATTTAAAAAAAAATTGTTAGTGGTCGCACACATTTATGTTTTTGATGGCGAATGTTGACAGTTATTGTCATTTGATACACGTTAAGATATCGATACCAACATTATATAACATCCATAAGCAACACTACTACAGCAGGATTTATCAAGTTTCATAATCCGCACTTTCTGTCATTTATATATTGTTGGAATTTGAATTTTGTCACATGTGTATGCTATTCACATTTCTACATCTTATGTTTTGTTTTTCTAGTAAAGCAACATTGTTTTATTTTAGAAAATGGACACGGCTGGAAGGAAGCCCCGGAACCCGACTATTGTCATTATTTGTACGTTCTTTACAATGTTCCTGGGTTCCAGTCAGATTTCTAGTTCCGGTATATTATATATAGCTATCTTGGAACACTATGACACAACACCAACATTGACAGCCTGGATAGGGGCGTTATTTACCAGTATGTTCTCATTTGGAGGTATGTATATTTCTTTTTGATGACAAATAGGGACACTATTTTCAATTTTGCTCTCAACTTGCTGACCCTTTGTGTCATCCTATTTTGATAGTGTCATAATACCATTTTTTGAATGCATTTTATGATTAAATTAAAAAATGGCATATGACAACAGCATAGATAGGATAATCATATATCATATTCTCATTGCAAAGTATGTATGGGGACACTTGGGAAGCCGAAACATTATATATTATGTTCTTGTATGGGGACACTTTGGAAGCCGAAAATCAAATCAATTTTATTCTATGATTTTTGGTTTCTTTGAAATCGATCTTTGTGTTTTTACACTCGTGACCGTGACCTACTTTTTATAGCTACGGCAACTATTATAAACGTACAAACTTATGTCTACGACAAAGTTATAGCTACGGCCACTATTATATGTCTACGACAAAGTTATAGCTACGGCCACTAAACTTAGAAACAAAAAGAGCGTCTGCCCAATAACAGTTTCTGTTAAGTTTGGTCTATACTGACCTAGTAGTTACACCAGAGATGTCGGTAACGCGAGTTGCACACACGCATTTACGGACACGCGGACATACGCTTCATCATACCATAAGCTCACATGACCCATCGACCAGGTGAGCTAAAACTTATTTTTCTTTGGAGTTCATTTGGTCATTCTGTTACTATTACTGTTGTTCATGGCCTTGAAACATCACATAAAAACAATAAACATCTGATTTGAATAGGCTAAGTAGTGACCTTTGATAACATAGATGTTGCTGCGGTATGTATGACAAAATAAACAGATACATACTGGCTCATACTCAAACAAGATAGATTGATTTAATTGTATTTTACGTTCTAGTCAAGAATATTTCACTTATAGGGAAAAGTCACTAGCTACATAGGCAAAGTGGCAGAATTTTTTACCTTTGCTATGCGCTCAATGCAATTTGCAGGGAGGATGTCTTTAACGTGCCACGCCCACAATGACACGGGACATTGGTTTTTAAGGTCTCTTCCGAAGGACCATGTGACTTTCATTTCTAAATTCCGAGTGCTTAGCGAAAGAACAGTCACTACCTATATTCTTGTCAGGACCTTTTGGGGTTTGACCACCTCACTAAACACATTAGGAGCCAACACTCTACCAACGGAGCTACCGAAATGGTGTACAAAGATTGGGGGTTTCTGTATTACATCGCCAAAGAGTAAATCCTCGATAAACAAACACGAGGTATATTTATGTTAATTCGGTCTTTAATTTAGTACAAATCATGACAATTTACATGGATATAGTATATCATCTACCTGTTTTAACCAGTTTTTACTAGGTTGTAGTGACCTTGAGATTATTACCAAATAACAGTACAGGTCTGTCGAAAGTTGAACACTAAGCTAACGAATTAGTGCCGTACCGGCAACTCATCTCCACATTCGTTCACTATATCTCTACAAGCTTTCTGTACCTTTTCTGCCACTGGCTAGGTGCCTTGGCAACCGAACTTCGACTCCTTACTGTTAGCTCCATGTTAAACTTTAGACAGGCCTGTAAAGTACAGACAAATCAGCTGAGGAGGGAAAGTAGAATAAGCTGGTTTAATTTTCGTTATCTTATATCATCTATTAATAGCAAGTGAAACTAAGACTTTGATACAGCAAAGACATGATACACAAATATATATATATATATAATTAGACCGCACATCATGACTTTGGACCGATTCAATGGCAGAATTGGCTCCAAGTACTTAAAAATCTCAATTACGCTCAAGTCATTATCAGCAGAGGTCGTCTCGGGACAATTAACGTGTACATATTTTTCACAAAATTATATCGAGCTCGATGTATTTGCACTCTTTACAACCTAGATTACAACCAGAAAAAATAAATCGGACATTCAAGATGAATGATACGCGACGTTTCGATACCCGATGAAAACATTAAGTTATAATACATAGGCTTTTAAAAGGTGATGAGTTTGATTGAGAATTAAGAGTACAACAAAATATATGGTTGAGGGTATTTGACGCTAAGGAGCTTTCCCATCAATATAAGCAAATCCAGGGTCTCTCATCGCTGCGAGTTCGAGCCTTGCTCAGACCACATGTAAAAAAGTGAATTTTCTTTGCAGTTGGCCTATACTGGTTCACCTGCTTTCAGTATAATGTGTCTGAGAGAGCGGTACGCTTGCCTGCGGCGTACTGACTCTGTGAGCTAGCACTTTAAGGCATACACCCGCACTTCACATGCATACACGAACTTGTTCATAGATTAATCCATAGAGATTTATAAATTAGTTCTTGTATAACTGAAAAATTGCTGATGCGACATTAAGCAACATTCAACCAAGCAACCATCAATATAAGCAAAGGTAAACTTGTTCCGATCGGTTTTCAGTTCAGCCTGAACTTACAGCATGCATGTTGAAGCGTCTACCCGTCTGCATAAACTTTATTTTTTGTATTTGTAAAAAAACATTGCACAACTGTGCATTTTGAATTTTGTTTGATACAAATTAAGGGGATCATTATAGTACTATTATAGTTTTTATTGTATAATATTACACACAATCTATATAATAAAATAATGTAGTAAAAATCATATTACACACGCGTTTCCGTGGTTAGTGACGTTATACGATTGTTGTAGCATATTGTGAGGCCATATTTTATATGACATGACTAGTAGTTTTTCAGCCATTTTAGTTTTTATAGCGGTGAAACACATTTTTCATATACAAAAATGAAGTTTTCCTGTATTGTACAATAAACAGAATCTAACATTATTGTTTCTGTATTGTCATATACCATTTTTTGAATTTAATCATAAAATACATTAAAAATGGTATATGACGGTATGATTGAATTTATTAAACTATTAAACAAATTCAACATGACATAATTATTCGTGTAAGATCCTCTATAGACCACACGTTTTTGTAATAATGGCGACTACATTAAAGTTACAGTTAAACCTGTCTATAAAGGCCACCCAAGGGAACCAGTAAAAGTGGCCTTTGTGAACAGGTGGCCTTTATATACAGGTTGAAATAATAAGAATAAAGAACAATTAGGATACAATTTACAGGCCTTTATAAGCAGGTGACCCTTATATAGAGGTGGCCTTTAAGGCAGGTTGGGCTGTATCACACGATTTTGTAATAATGCCGAGTGCACTAAAGTTACTTTATGTCTTGTATTTCAGGTATTATATGCAGTGGTGTTATCAACACGTTTGATACAAGGGTATGTGTTGTAACAGGTGGCGTGTTAAACCTGCTTGGATTCATGGCATCCGGGTTATCTTCAAACATTTATATGCTCTTCCTTACATACGGTCTCATTGCAGGTATATAAACAAATCATATACTATTTGCCTTTCAGATCTAGAGCTGGTATCATAAATTCAAAACATACCCTTCCAGGATTACACATTGTCTCACTCTGTGTCTAGGATTGTCCTGGATATTTTTGACGTCCAATAGTTTCATGTTCCTTTAACTCAATTTTGATCACACACGTAGCGGATGTAACAAGCTAAACAGGATATGCTTACCCTTCCAGAGCACCGTGCCTTACTTTCCTAGTGGAAATTCACGTGTCTAACCTGACTTGTCAGTTCCAAAGTTTATTGATTCTGATATAGATTAGTATGTTTGTTTTTTTGTTCCATGCCCTTTACTTAATTTACAAGTTTCAAAGTCATTTTACCGTGTTTTTGTATTATCATTTGAACATAAGTCAGTATGTTTCTATGTTTGGATTGAAGTTTATTCCTTCCACTGTAAAAATTAAGATCTGCTTAAATCTCATGATGGTTATAGCATACGTTGAGGAATCGGTTTAGGTAAGATGGAAAGATTAATTTATAGATCTACAGCTGGCCCCAGTTTCACAATCATTCCTTAGCTTAGTTTTCCTTAACTTAAATCTTGTAAATTTTCAAATCTTTATAATTTTGTTAATTTTCAAGATATTGAGGAATTTAAAGTGTCATTTTTAGGATCACTTCTAGATTAAAACATCTGCATTTAGTTTTGACAAAAATGTTTATCGGTAGTTTCAAAAAGAGATTACAAAAATTTGCTAAATTTAAGTTAAGAAAAATCTTAGCTAAGGAATGATTGTGAAACCGGGGCCAGTACTAGTATACAGTTTAAAGGGTTCTTAACTTCAATTATGGCCAGAGTATTAGCACATTCTTGAGAAATGTTTAAGTATCAATATGATCTAATTAAAATCATACAGCACTGACACGTACTTTTTTGTGAAATGCAAGAAAATCTTACCTATTTTTACAAATAATTTCGTAAACTTGAAACGCTTGATAGCATTATTTCAATTACTGTGAGGTACATCTATAGATTCAAAATGACCGACTCCTATAAAATCAAACTGTTTGTCATGTATTTATGAAGAAAAATCATGCACTTTTAACTAAAAAATTGACAAAACAAATGCAGTTTTAGGAAGATTTAGGGATAATGATTTCTGTATTAATTATCTATGTACCCTATAAAATATCATTGTTATCTTTTTTCTATCTAGGTATTGGTCAGGCTATGTGTTATGGTGGTTGTTTTATGATAGTCGGGTTTTATTTCAACCGTTGCAGGAGTTTAGCGTTCGGTGTCATAGCAACTGGTTTTGCCATAGGACAGACTGTGTTTCCGACCTTGACCCAGATTTTCTTGGAAAACTACGGCTTAAATGGAACGTTTTTACTTCTAGGAGCTATTGGTTTTCAAGTTTGTGTATTTGGGGCACTTGTTCTCCCTCATCCATTAGAATTCAAATTAGATGAGAATAAAAACATACAACCAAAAACTTGTCAAGTGAATACATGGATGCGAAACTACGTTTCTGACCATATTGAGGTCATAAAGACGCCATCTTTTTTCTTCCTAATGTTAAGTTTTTTGTGTTGGAATAAAGCTTTAGCCATATTTACGTTATTTCTGACGGATTATTATCACGAGAATGGTTCCACTTTATTAGAAGCCTCGTACTTGACTTCTGTAGTAGGGTTTGGTAGTATCATTTCCCGTATTCTGTCAGGAATGGCAGTAGTGGACGGATCTGTTGACGGTAAAATTTTATACTTCGGATCGTATTCCGTTTTAGGGATATCAACACTGTTATTACCTCTTTATGGTGTATTTCTTCCCGGTAAAATTTATTATTCTTTAGCATACGGGTTATATACTGGAGGAACTTGGCCGCTTATGAACCAGATAACAGTGGACCTTGTTGGTATATATAAGTTAGCAATAGCTTATAGCTTAGAGACCTTGATGGCAGGAATGGGCTTCCTTATCGGACCCGTTATAGGTAGTAAGTATCTAAATAATATTAATAATAATATACAATTATAGCATTGTGATTATTTTCACTATATCTTTTATTGACCAATGAAAAAATACCGACCTATGATATAGTCCCCTTGTTGATTTTTTCCTTTCGAAGAAACTGGGATATTTAATAACTCCCCTTAATCCTGGCATTTCTGACCGGAGTAGTTCTCTGAAACTATGAAGCACCACCAAGAAATTTGGTGCAAAGCATTAACATCGAAAAGATATGCGCATATCATTAACCTGAGTTGTCTTGCTCTTTTCGTGACCCTTTGAACATAAGCCTCGCTAAATACCTACTGGTGGGGGATCCTAATTCACCGAATTCGCTTGTTTTATTATTTGCATTATGGCATGAACATGTTAGCAAGAGCGGTAGACTCTCGATAAGGTAAAAAAAACTTTATGTATATTGTAAACATATTTATTTTCGCGGTGTAATAAATTGCGCTTATTTCGCGGTCATTTGTTTTCCGCGAAAACTAATACAAAGCGAAAATTATATTTTAAACATAATGTTATAGAGCATATTTCAAAAACGCGAAAATTTAACTACGCGGATATGTCTAAATATTCTATACCGCGAAATTAAATACATTTTCAGTATATGATGTCTCTGTTTCAAAAGTAATTGCTTTTTGCTTTTTGGGATTGTAATTCGAGCATAGATCCGTATGTTTGCGTTTCATTCTAGTAAAAAACAAAACAATTTTTGAATCACTTTATGATCACTGTTTTTAGATGACAATATATCTCGGGCTACATAAACCTTACATTATTGTATCATACCGATAACCTGTCCATGAACTGTGTGATAAACGCGATATCTAAGCTATCATATCGTATCATATCGGTTCTTCCTGTTTAAAATGTGCATATTCCTTTAAACATTCGTAATTATAACATTTATGGCTTTCAAATGCACTTTTATATGAATATGTTGCTTGATGTGTGTAAATTATCGTAAATCTTTCAGGCGATACCCCTTCTTCCTTAATAGATTTATAATACATGTCCAAATTAAATTACATATTATACCAGTGTTAATTTACAGCACTATACGGACGTTTGAGAATACAGTTTCTCATACGTAAATTGCGACACCAGATTTTTTTCAAGTTTAGAAATGAATACTTAAGGGTGCAATTCAAAAACAATCAGTGAATCACACCAATCCATGTCGAAAAACAATCCCAAGGCAAAAGCAAAAACTTTGAAATCCGGAAATTAAGCAGCGAAGTGAGGCAAGGTCCTGCGGAAGAGCAATCACAAGTACACGAATATTGCACTTTTACAAGGTTACCCTTCCGGAACAGTTTTAATTTCACACGTGGCATGTATAGGTAGGTGAACAGGACCCGTACGTTTAAGTGGGTCTTATTTGGTTTCAGTAACAGCTGCAAGCTACCCGTTTAAATTTACGATTTGTTACTCAACATTTCAGGTTAAATGGCTTAAATAAATAATTTTTTATCATGTTATAAAGGAATGATCAATGTTTAATCGTGTTTTCTAACCCCATAATGGATGAACCTCTTTTTGAACATTTTCCATTGAATAACTCTCTAGTGGCGAAAAACGAGGAAAACTGTTTATTACATTTCAAAATCTTAAATTAACGTTGTGCACGTGCACAATGTATAGTTTAAATAGCGAATAATGTGAAAATGCGCATTTGGTCTGGACAATGGACCAATCCAGTGTTCGGATTTGAATAATTTGTAGCTTCAGATTGGCTATATTTTATATGATGCATGTTTTTAGTCTCCTGTAAGCCTAGCTTAATATCTATTTTTCAATGTTTAAATAGATAGCATAATTTTCTGTTTCAGGTAAAATTCTTGAAGTTGAAGGAAGCTACATCAGTGTTTTTATATATGCAGGTAAATTATAGGGTGACACGTCGATTCGCCATAATTCGTTCAGACAGAGCAAGTGTTTCTGGTACACATAATTTGGCCTTAATCATTAGAAATTCTTGCCCCGGGTTTAAATATAATAAAAATTACCCTTACCAAATCTAGTTTTATTTTCAGATATCATTCATGGTGCATTTTAGAGTGCATTTTCCCGCAAGTACTTTTGCACAATAATGAGATACAACATAAACGTAAATGCTTGCATGGAGTTTATATGAGTTTAAAACATCCATATAACATTCACAATGGTCTTTACTACTCCTTCAACACGACTGTACCAGTTAGATAGAGATGTTTACTCTTGTCTTATGTTTCAATCGCTTCTACTTGTAAGTGTCATATGTAGCGGTTACAGTCGCTCTACTCGTTTTTCAATTCTATAGAGGAGTTTTTAGCGTTCACTGAGAGACGGGACCCCCGTTTTGCGTATCATCCGAAAGACTTCACTAGTAAAGATAATTTTACAGCTTTGTTTTAATTTTTGACATGAATATGTATAATAATTTTCTTAAAATATTTCTTATCCTGTTAAACTGTATGTCATCTGCACGGATCTAGAGTTGTCGAGATGCTCTGCAAGGCTGTTTGGGATATCATTGTTCTATAATGACATTGGAGGTCTCGTTACTCTACAGTGTTAGCCGATGTCAAGTTACTCTGTAAGGCTACGGCGCTTCTAGGTATTTTGCAAGTCTAAAGATCGTCGAATCGCATCACTCCCCAAGGCTTCAACCTCATCTCCTATGCTGTTGGACGTATAGTTAATTTCTAAGACAAAAGAAGTTACCTTGCAAGGATATTTGACTTAAACTTGATCTGAGGTTTTTGTATTCCTATTGTATTCTGCAAGACTTTAAGCATATGACGTCTTATTACATATAATTGTTTTAGTTGTCTAAATAAACACAGAACATACAAAATTCATAGACCACATTGTTTTGTTTTATTTTTAGGTTCCATGTATATATTAGCCTCAATACTTGGCATTTTAATGGCATCTTTTGCTCCACCACCAGAAAACATTAAAGAAAAGACTATAGAAATACCAACAGAGGACAAAGACGAGGAAAACGAAATCACAGAACGGTCACTCTTCATGGAGGAATGCAATAAATCGGACATATAGCTATAGGAACCAAACTAGTTTTATTCTACACACACAATGAAGCATGTGAATGATCATATATAGACACACTGAAAGATTAATCATTTGTTTGAATTTCGTCCCCTTTTCACGAATGTTTTATCTTTCCAGTTTATATGTGGTCTTTCATATATCATTTGGATGTTTTTATTCAGAATTTTATTATTTTATACCCATACATTTTTATATAACATGACAGATTTATCATTGCATTGGTTTATATGTTACTGGTAATGACTTTTTACGACATGAAAATCTATTTACTTCCTTTCATTCTCTTTTTGAATATGTGGTTGTGATATTTCAAATATTATTTTATAACTTTTATTCAACATAATCTGCGGCGCAGGCGATTGAGTTGACCTGTGACCGGTGTTCAGCTACCCGGATGATTACGGCAGATCTCGCTGAATCATCCTGTTTCGAACTTGCACATGGTAGTTAATTTTGTTGATATTATTTTCTATCACCGCATTGAAAAAAAACCAGACCTCTATCATTTTTATTTCGTTTCACAAAACCCATGACGTCGACAACGTAGCACTATTGTGAAGTTTATTTTCAGTATTGTCGTTGTTTTGTATTCTATGTATTTTTTTTTATATATTTATAACATATAATAACATAGACATGTTTTTCCTGTAGTTTTTGGTAAAAGTTTTAAATTGTTCTATTGTTAACATTTCATGATTATGTTATTGGCATTCAGTATCTACACCATGTGTACCATGACACAACGCATATTGTTTAGTCAGTTTCTGTTGAAGTTTTAATAAAACTTTTTATTGTTAACTATTTATCCTTTTGTGGCATACTGTTTATGTTTTATTGTTTGATTTTTTGTTTAAGTAGTATAGCTAGATATAATTGTGCAGCATGCAAAATGCGCACGTTCACCCTTTTCACCTCAAAAATAGCATTTGTTATCGAAGCCCTTGAATACAGTTTTATGGCCATCATCACAGTATTGTTGATAAGTTTGATGTCTCTGTGTCCAGGATTGCCCTGGATATATGTTACGTTTCATAGTTCCATGTTCCTTTTACACATTTTTGATTACATATGTGGCGGATGTAGCTAGCTAAACAGGAGGTGCTTACCCTTCCAGAGCACCGGTCTCACTTCCCTTGTGGAAGTTCACGTGTCTAACCTGACTTGTCAGTTCCAAAGTTTTTACTTTGCTTCTGGATTGTGATTCGGGCATGAATTAGTATGTTTGTTTTTGATTATAAACCAAAATGTGCTATGATTGCCATATACTATGAGTATATTCTTTAGACCTTTAGAACCTTGTGATTTCTGCTATATTCACAGACACATAAAATAACTATGTTGTCCCAGCTGATACAGTTTCCAACATGTTTTTCATTTGTAAGAGATTCTACACTGATTTTTTTTATTTTAGAAATATATCGGATTTTCTTAATCATCCAGACGTGATTTTAACAAAGATGAAAATTCTTTCCAACCATTTTAACGAGTTCTTGAGTCTTTCGGTCAATCTAAAAGAGAAAGAACTTGACAATTCTTTCTTGCATTGGATTCCTTAATCTCACAAAACCCATACAAAGAAGGAAGAAGACTTTTCTAAAAGTATTGCTGTGGACATGGAATGGTATGTTTGTTTTTGGTATTATTGTTATAAGTTCTAACAATTAGACAGTCGTAAAAGATGGCCTTGCGTCTGATTCAGATAAAATATATTTTGCATCAACCAAATGTGGATGTTTATGAAGTTTAAATAGTGACTTAAGACTGACTTGAAAATCTTGTTTCCATACTTTATCTAGTGTAACAAGTATAAAAACACCTTACATTCACTATCTCTGAAAGAATGCCTCAAAACCAATCATTCAATTGTCATCGTTATATCAGATATAAATACATTGTGTCTGAACACTGATATTCTGATTAATTTGCCGAGAACTATACCGACTACTAAAATATACTGAAAATACCATCAACAAAATGTTCGTATAGATTTTTGTTATGTTTAGCAATATAACATTGAAACAATTGGTATACCAATGTGTTACTTTGCTTGCTGATTTGTATCTTTATTCCTGTGAAACAGACCATATGGACAACTTTGTTTAATCTGGAGAGAAGAACGTCTCACTTAAAAAATTCAACTCCAAATGTAGATGGCGTTTAACCTCGTAAAAAACCTGAATTTGGAGAACACGCAAGCCTGAAAAAAAAATACGCTTGATTATTCAAGTTCTTCTAAAAAATTAAGTCTTTCACACAATTTTGATTACACACGTGGCAAATGTAGCTAGCTAAACAAGAGATATTTTTTTCCGGAGCACCCGGCCTCGCTTCCCTGGTGGAAGTATTTCGCGTGTCTGACCTGAGTTGTCGGTTCCAAAGTGTTTACTTTGCTTCTGCATTGTGATTCGGACATGGATAAGTATGTTTGTTTTTGATTAGACTTATACCTAAACCTTGACACTCAAACGTCTACATTTGAAGCTATGCGTCAAACTTTCTTACTTTAAATTTATCTTATATTTTTTTGCCGCAGTATACTTGCTTTTCTTGTTAATAATGTGCGTGATTCACAGTAAATAGGCTATTGTATAACGTAGTACGACGAGGCAACCTGCTTACGCATAAATTGTTGACCCTTTGCTATTTGTTGATATTTTGCTTGTCTAGGCTTTTCAAGGCCCTCAAAAACATTTATTTCTGTCATCACAATGGTGTTTATAAGCATGATGTCTCTCTATCCAATATTATCTTAGATAAATTTGACGTCCAATAGCTACATGTTCTTTCCATTCTTAATTTTGATAAAACAGAGGAGCCTACTTTTCGGGAGTACCCGGTCTCGATTCCCCAATGAAAGTTCACGTGTTTAATTTAAATTGCTACTTTTAAAGTTTTTACTTTTTACTTTAAATATTAACCATATTTAACATTAGTTTAATAGAAAAGTGTTTTACTGACCTAGAACCGCACATGCAGTTTTTCTGCGTATATGGCATTTTTCGTAATGTAAACTGCTAACGTAATGTCACCCTGTGATGTCAGATTTTCTAAAATCCGAGGGTGACATTACATTTACCATTACGCTAATGAAGCAATCAAATTTGAGACATATGAGTATAGAATGATATTCGTCTTCTAAAAAGTTCATGTTGCAGCATCTACAAATTCTCTGCTCTCTCGAAATATTAGGTATCTACCCGATTCTATAGATAATTTTAAAGACCCACATCTAAGTTGTGCTATTAAAGAAGAATGGTCTATACACAATAAGTCTAAATACGATTCAAATTTAAAATTACGTTTAACATTTTGGTATAACAATAACTGTGATTTGGTACTAATAGAATAATGCCAGTGTTGAATGTACTGGTCATGTAAACGTTATATTATTAATTCCACACTAATCAAATTTGGGTTTTGACAATTCCAAAATTCTGGAAATCCGAGACTACATATAAGATTTTTTACATTATACACCCAGTTCATTTTACCATTGTTAGCATCAAACAATAATACACTATAAATCTTAAAATTATACTATCATGGTTTTGTAAAATTTTAAACTAATATTTAATAATACGTTCTTGTCGTTTAATAAACATAGGATAACGACCCAGTTCGCCAAGCATTGCATCAACAGGCGTTGATTTACTAACATTAAGAACATTTCTGCAAAATTTATTATGAATAATATCAATATTTTCAGATTTGTGGAAGCCTCAAATTTCTGATGCATAACAAAGTATTGAAACACACATAGAATCGAACAACTCACATTTTTGTTTCACAGACATGGGAAAATTATTGAACACTTTAAATAAACTAAATAATGCATCGTCAAATTTCCATTAAAAATCGCACAATAACACCAAGATAAACGTTAAAACGAATGTAACGGTACGAAAAACCAAGGACAAGCTACGAAATGTTATGGTTAATCTTAAAATTATGGAACGAAAAGTCCTGAAAATGTTACGAAATATCATGGGACGAAAAGTCCTATGGTACGAAACGTCTTACGAGTATGTGACGAAAAGTCTTGAATATGGTACGAAATGTCCTGAATATGGTACGAAATGGCATGGGACGAAAAGTCCTATGGGACGAAACGTCTTGCACCCTCAAATTTCGATAAATTTACAAAAGGTATACTAATTGTCTTTGGTCCATTCGTCATTTTATGAATATCAATTTTAAAGTAATGTTTTTTGTATGCCAAATAAATACAATACATGTTTTCTGTCGAGAAGAAACTTTAAGTTTCTTTTCAGTTTAAATCAATGTGATAAGTTAGTCCTCTATAAATACCAAATAGAGCGATTTTGTAACACAAAAACACATTAAACGTGTATATCCTTAAAAAGATAGCAAATGAAAGAATGAGTTAAAATGGTTAAAAATAAGATACGTAAATACAAAATTTAAATTACATGCGCCGTCACGAAAAAACAGTGTTAAACTAAACAATAAAGCTTCCTTGATCCAGATAGACCCGGTTTCTCCTGAAGGTTTTGCTATAAATACCATGACTGAGCAGACAATGTTACAAGTTCTACAGATTCGGCTCCAAAGGTTTGTTCCAAGCTCATGGGAAACCTCAAAACAGATATTCATTCTAGGGCAATTAGTAAAACGACACCTACTTTTACAGCCAAACAAAGCAGATGGAGATGGGCTGTAGTGTTAGCTTCGTTCTTTGTAAATGTTTTCATTGGTGGATTTTCATTTACTTTGGGAATCCTATATACAGAAATAATGGGTAAAGTAGAAGCAAGCCTCTCCGAAGTTTCATGGATTGGTTCCTTGCTAGTTGGCTTCACGTGGACATCAGGTAGGTGGATTTACTAATTGTCTATACACAATTTTAAGTAACTTATTTAACTTCTAATATCTTAAATAATTCAACTTTTTAAATTAAACTCAGGTATACTTAGTTAATTGAAATTGCCAGCCAGTTTCAAAAATTTACTCTTTGTTTTGGGGTTGTGATTTGGACATGGACAGGTATATTTATTTTTGGATAAACTTCAATATCGCTAGTATCGCAATTAATCCACCTAAGAACTCACATTGCCTTTCTGATGCCAATTCTGATCAAAATTCTTTAACATAAGTTATTCATTTATAAACGATGTGTATATTTGATTTTGATGAAGTTATTTCAGAATTACTTTTTTATATTTGTACATAGCTATTTTCACCGGACCATTAACACACATCATCGGATATCGTTGGATTGTAGTAATTGGTGGGTTTGTTTTATCACTCAGTGTACTCGCCAGTGCTTTTGTGACATCACTTCCTCTTTTGTACTTAACTCTCGGAGTTTTACCAGGTATATATATATATATCCATCGATAATTTTATAAAGTACTTACATATTATACCAGTGTTAATTTTACAGCACTATATAGTCGTTTCGGAATACAATAATACATCAGTAGTGTTTGGACCAAATTGTGACACCAAAATTTTTTAAGGGATAGAAAAATATAACCGAAGGACCTAAATAATTATAATAACAAAATGTAGCTAAGGAAACACTTTCGTGTGAGGGAGTATACATGCGTAAATTATACAAAGACTTGTGTTCTTCTTATCAAAGAAGACAAATACAAACTATAATAACTATAATAAGATAGGTTGCTCCGCTGTTTTATTTTTGTCTCAATAACGGGCAAGATTCTTTCATGATTTGATTAATTCAATTGCATTCGTCACGTGACCTTTTTGCCATTTATAAAATATTCCTGTCATTTGGTGTTTGTTCGGTTGAAGATTGAAGCCACAGTAAATCCACTATAAACGAACAACTAATTTATGAATGTACAAGACGATTTGTTACTCTGAAGTAAGAGATCGGGTAGACTAGTAATTTCCTCATCTTAAAAACGTTTAGCTGTTTAGTTTTGGCCCAAGCACTACTGGTGAGGAATTGTATTATGAAACAGCCGTCTAGTGCTGCAAAATTAAAACAAGTTTAGTAATCATATTTCATCTTATTACTTAAATAATCAGCTTTTACGCGTATCATTTCGTTGCATAATGCGTGAACTGAATCTCACGTATGGTGGAATAAATCATAGGTATATTGTTGAATCAAATTAACTATCATCGAACTGCATTTTACGCAATAAGCCTTAGTTAGTATAGATTAATAGTTGATAAAGTGAAATATAGAAATAGTCAAGACTTTTACAAATGTGTGGGGGTTGTCGAACTTGCTGTAAAATATCGATGAAAATCCTCTCTCTTGTTGGATTTGACATGTTCATCTGTTCAACTAGGCGGTCGTTATGATGTGCTTTTTATGTGACATAAAGTGGTTCAATATGTGTTTATGGACAATAAGTGGATAGGTGTGTTCTAATATTAACTGGATATAACAGTAAAATGAATATTAACCCAGACGATAGCTGTTTTTTCTGATGTTAAATACTTACGTGGTATGGCTAAACCAATCAAGTTAAAAAGATGATTTATGTTAAATAATAATTTGTCTCGTTTTTGTTATATTTTGTCCGTTTGCGTAGTGTTTACACTGGTTGTTTCAAAGGCAATGAATTGAAGTTTACTTTATTCCATTTGACATGCTAAGCAGATTTAGATAAAAATACTGAGTTTTTTCTATTGCAGGTTTGGGTTTAAACATGACATTTATGGGTTCCATGATCGCCATCAATATGTACTTCACACAGAACAGGTCTCTAGCCTTAAGTTTGTCTATGGTCGGTACTAGTGTTGGGTCTATTGTATTTTCATCGACAGTCCAGTGGTTACTACAAACATTTGATTACCAGTGGACCCTCATTATCCTGTCATCTTTATGTCTACATACCGTCGCATGTGGTTTGGTGTACTTTCCACTTAAAACATCAATTGGTATGTTAAACTGAAATTATTTGTACGTGAATGTCCTTTGCTTTTTTGATAAAATTGTCCTGGATAGATTTGACTACCCATAATTCCATGTTGCTATCAATCTCAATTTTGGCTTCACACGTAGCAAAAGTAGGTAGCTAAACAAGGGATGCTTTACCCTTCAGAAGCAAAGGGTCTCATTTCATTGGTGGAAGTTCAAGTTTTAACATTTGCCAGTTTTCAAACGTTACAGTTTTTTTTATTTCGATTGAAAATGGACTAGTGCTAGTATGTTTGATTTTTATTTTAAACAAATATCAATATTTTACTTCTGGTCCTCTGTGTTTAATTTAAACATAATAAGCAAGCAGTTAAAGTATTTGAGTCTGAATATACGTGATATGTATTATTTTGGTGAGCAATTCGAATTTCATGCTTATCCGCAAAAAAGCAAATTAAAAATACACGGAAATTTGGCATAAGCAGGAGTTCTGGCAATTCACCAAGTTTTCCATCTGTCTAAATTTTATAATTTTTTGACGCAATATTTTTAGCGTAATTACTAAATGAATTCAACCGAAACAGAAAATTGCATACAATGATTCTTGCATTAAGATATTCTAGACTTTGTGCTGGTCTCACACATGTTTAAAAGATAGCGTGAAGGACAAGTTATATATTATACCAGTTTTATATTAGCAAACACTAGACGTTGTATATTAAAGTATGTAATTACATGTCTGTGTAGTGTCATTTTTTTTCTTTCAGGGAAAGAAAAGATAAGCATTTGTAAAATGATATCCGGATCTTTTGACCTTTCCGTATTTAAAAACATCTACTTTGTGTTATTTGTGTTATCAAACATCTTAACCTTGGTTGGCTTGTATATACCGACTTCATTTTTACCAGAACACGTGGCATCTGTTGGATACAGTCTGGAGGATTCCTCGTTCCTGTTTTTGGTATATGGTGCTTCCGGTGTTGTTGGACGCGTTTTGACGGGTCCCTTGTCAGAACGGTTCTGGAACAAGCGTTTATTGATATGTGTTATTGGAATTGTTATGAGCTCTGTTTCAGTATTAATATTTGTTTTCAGTCGTCAACTTAGTTTGTTTATTCTGTTTGCAGCAATTTTTGGACCTTTTTCAGGTAATATCACACTCTTTATAAAAAGGTTTAACCTCTAGTGATTCTTATTAGTATTTACGGCAAAATATAGTTATAACTCACAGGGAGTAAGCGAATGAACGCAAATTGGCGACAGCAGATTTAGGTCATTTCTATTTTCCTTACATTCTCTTACATTAGCGGTAGCACAATGTTTGCCTCGATATTCATATATAAAGGAATTTTGAATCAAGCGGGTTTTTTTTTAAAAAATCATTTATTCAAGAGTACTTTGAAATTGAGATGTACGTTACTTCGGTTTATTTCAAGACAATTTAAGAAAAATAAAAAAGAACCTGAATCTGCTGTCGCCAATTTTGAGATGTCCATAACTGTAACCACGGTCATCAGCCTATCCCCTTATATATATATATAACTATTACAACTAATTCGTGTTTCTAAAATACCTAATACCTAATACGTAAAAACGCGATAAGATATTAAGGCGTAATGACCAGAACCCCATCGTTATTACAACGCTCATAAGTTGTAATTTCTAAACACTCCGTTACAATTACTAATAATTTTGGAGCTTGTTTAGATGCTAGAGTGGCTGTTGTCAAGTTCAGGTACATCCATGTTAGCTATATATATTACTTCATTTATCGTTTTAATTTATCTTCATTTGCTGTTAGTTAAAATGTGAAATTTCTAAAAAAAAAAAAAAAAAAAAAAAAAAAAAAAAAAAATAAGGCTAAAACCCTCTTGAAAAGTATTTCTTTAGCTAAATATGGTAATCAAAAACAAACATACTAATCCATGTCCGAATGTCAATCCAGAAGCAAAGCAAAAAACTTTGGATCTAACAAGTTAGGTTAGACACGTGAGTTTCCACCAGGGATATGAGGCCGAGTGCTCCGAAAGGGTAAAATATATTTAACATAAAAACTTTTGGTCTCACAATTTTGGTCCAAGCACTAGTGATCAGGAATTGTATTCCGAAACGACAGTCTAGTGTTGTAAAATTAAAACGGGTATATTATGTAATTACATAGCATGCTTTCTTATTTTGTTATTTTTCTTTTTGTTTTTTAATTTCATCCCGGTTTTTTATATTGTAGGTGTTTTCTTGATTTTATACACCATTTTAATCGTTGATCTGTTTGGATTTGATAAACTTCCCACTACAATGGCACTTGTGACACTAAGCCAAGGTATTGGGGGAGCTATTGGTGCTCCAATCGCAGGTAAGAAGTTACAAGAAACAACATAATATAGTATAAACCAAAAACAAATCCAAATCACAATCTAGAAGCAAAGTAAATACTTTTGAACTGACAAGTCAGCAGGTTAGACACGTAAACTTCTACCATGGAAGTAAGACCGGTTGTTATTAACTATTTGTTCATTTTCCCGAGCTTTGTCTATTATAATAGTTCGAGTAATACTTCTAGTAGAAATTAAAGTACAACAAAATGAATATCGTAAACATATATCGATAAGCAATTAAGAATAAAGGTAATGATTTAGGTGTCAAAGACATCAATTATAGTTTGATATATATATATATATATATATATATATATATATATATATATATATATATATATATATATATATATATATACAGCTTACGACCAATTAGGGGTTTATAACCGATAAGGTTACACGCCAATGATTATAAACCGATTCCATTCAAAGCGCATTGCTTGTATTTGCAATCCATTCGATACTCTATCTATATAGAATTCGTTATCAAAAACAAAGAATACCAATCTATGTCTAAATCACTATCCTAAAAAAACTTGCTAATTAAGTCAAGCGTCTGAATCTTCATCGGGGAAGTTAGACCTGATGCTCCTAAAGGGTAAACACCTTTTGTTTTGCTAGCTACATCCGTCACGTGTATATTTTGAGACACTCGAAATCTAAAGTTTATTATTTGCGCTGCAGTTTGCTTACGATTGCTTAGTGTGTAAAAATAGAGGAAACTAATCAGATATTTTTCTCTTTAACTGATACTTTTGATGGCTCGCTAGTATTGAAATTTTGATGACATTAAGGAGAAAGGAAATACCACACTTGAAACGACCGATTTACCGCAAAATATACTCACTCCCTTGATAAAATAATTCGTTCGATTGTTGATGATTGTTGTAGTTTAACCTCTACATGTGGCCTGTCGGCCATTGTGCAGACAGACTGTAAACATTTTGATCGTACATGTTTAAGCTATGTCATCTAAATATCTGCGATTTTGGTCTAAAAAACCACATGCACGGTAGTCATTTAAATATCTGCGTTTTTGGTCTAGGGAAACCAAATGCACGCTAGTCATCCAAATATATGTGCTTTAGTTCTAGGAAAACCACGTGAACGCTAGTCATCTAAATCTCTGCGATTTTAGTTTAGGGAAACCACATGAACGCCAGTCATCTAAATCTCTGCGATTTTGGTCTAGGGAAACCACATGAACGCTAGTCATCTAAATATTTGACATTTTGGTCTAGGGAAACCACATGAATGCCAGTCATCTAAATCTCTGCGATTTTGGTCTAGGGAAACCAAATGCACGCTTGTCATCCAAATATATGTGATTTAGTTCTAGGAAAACCACGTGAACGCTAGTCATCTAAATCTCTTCGATTTTGGTCTAGGGTAACCACATGCACGCTATACAGGCTAAATCTATGCGATTTTGGTCTAGTCTAACCACATGCACGCTAGTCAGTTTAAATATCTGCGATTTTGGTCTAGGGAAACCACGTGAACGCTAGTCATCTAAATCTCTTCGATTTTGGTCTAGGGAAACCACATGCAAGCTAGTTATCTAAATCTATGCGATTTTGGTCTAGGCTAACCACATGCACGCTAGTCAGTCTAAATATCTGCGATTTTGGTCTAGGGAAACCACATGCACGCTAATCAGTCTAAATCTCTTCGATTTTGGTCCAGGAAAACCATATGCACGGTAGTCAGTTTAAATAACTGAAAATATTTACCACAATGGTAATAAAAAGCACCTGTACTTAAAAGGCGTCAAAAATGTCTGATCTTACATTCATGAATGAGAAATTAAAATAGTTTAATGTTGCACTTTTAAATGTTTAATGTCTATTAATGGTCTATTAATTGATAATTAAGATGTCTAGTTGTTCCGTCATTGGAGTAATAGATTTTATATAAACAGGTCAAAATAAATTATGTTAATGGTATAAATATGCTTAGATAAGTCGTACAAGACACGAAACAAGCATTAAATGTTACAGTTATAATTTATTATTAATCAATTCTGTCAGTTTGGTATTATAGACTCAGTTTATGATTAATTAGATGACAAACCTTATCTTTGCGTACATGATGCGTTCTACTAATTACAGCTGCGTACATGTTACAAAAATATCCGAGTTTATTCTAAAAAACCTCCAAAATTATCAAAAATTATCAAAATTATCAAACATTACTGTTTAATAATACCCTAAATCGATACAATAAAGTCATATTATAAAATTCATGTTACATGCGTGTGTTGACACTCCTGTTAAACTGGTAAATGACGTCATACGATTGTGGCATTATATTATGAAGTCTTATTTTAGCCTGCGTGACTTGTTGTTTTGAAGTCAGTTTGGCTGTTCTTTAATAACAAAGACAATCCTTTATAGATACAAAAATAGTTTGCTCATATAAAACAATACACAGAATCTTACATTCATGTTGATGTTATATTGAATTTTTTAAAATGTTTAAATGAAACTCTCGCAAAACGTGTTGTTTAAAATTTTATTCAACTCGTTTAATAAATCCATTATTGCATAATCAATCATACAAGATGTTGTATATATTTAAAAAATAATTTTTATGTTCATTAAATTAAAACAATATTAAAATTATGGTTGTCGTCAACTAAATTCTTTTGAATAATTAACATATTATACCAGTTTTAATTTAACATTATTAGAAGGCCGAATACAATTCCTCATGATTAGTGCTTCGACCAAAATTGGGAAACCAAATTTTTAATCCCAAGATCTTGAAAAGATACCCAAAGGACCAAAATATATTTTACAAAAAGAAGCTAAAGAAATACTTCGCATGAGGAATTATACCTTAGTTTTTGAGAAATTTTAAGTTTTATCTAGCAGTAAATTTAGACAATAGTATAATACACAATCATTGCCTACTAAATTTGTGATATACTCGGGGAAACATCCACCAGCAGAGTTACCGGCTTAATGAATAAATTAGGTATTAAGTATCATGGTTTGTAATGCCTTTTCTACGGGTCATCATTTCTTTTTCACTTTATTATGAAAATCCAATCACTGTTTAAGATGACAAAACCAACCTTAGTGTACTTGAAGCGTCAAACTATTACTGAAACTGCACATATTTTTATATTTTACGAAAATAAAAATATTCGATCTAATTTTAAACATGTGAAAAAAGAGTATTGTTTTTCAAAACAAAATTATGTTTTGAGATAAATTCTTTTGAATGGCTTGGGTACTGAGATACATCATATCATGGTTTGTAATGATTTTTCTACCGTTAGGTCATTTCTTCAAAACATTTTAAATGCAGACAACTGTTAAACTAATCTAATGTAACAATGTTGAATAACTAATGTAAATGTATAAAAATTGTTTTTAAAAATACTTAGTTTGCATGTATATGTAAATTATTAAAGTTTTAATACATTTCAATTCCTGGTCGATGTTATGTAAACACGCTCATCTGAAAAAAAACGAAGCACTGAAAATTTAAAATTAAAATGAATTGACGTAAAGTGATTCGTGTTCAGGTTTAAATTAATTAAACATCTTACTTGACATAAATCACGTTCTTTTATTTAAATGTTGTTACTATATAAAGTATTTGTAATTGAAATAGATATTAACAGCACGATATAAATTCACTGCCTACCGTTCCCGATGATTCTTTACTTAAACATCACACTGAGAAACAAAAGTCGTGTGCCAGTATAAACTTCAATGCCAATATGGGAAATAATCCTATGTGCCACCATACGCCACCATGCTAACATTGAATTTTTCCCTATGTGCTTGCCAACATGGTTACAATGGATTTTGCCCTATGTGCCATTATACAATCATGGTGTTTTGCCCTAGTTCAACCGTACCATCATTGACATTTGTTGTATGTGCCACCATAAAATATGAGGATTTGTCCTATATTGCACCATGCTGATATAGGATTTGTCTTTATGTGCCACCATATCGGATATTGCCATATGTGACACCATATACAACCATGTATGCGTTAAATTATCGGATGTTATTTACCACAAATCCTTTCCATAAATAGATTACAATACCAATACCGTTTCCACAAGAAATAAAGAGATAGACATCGTGAATTTATGAACTACCGATACATAAGTGATAACCAGACGCGCCTAGGCACATTTTCATGTAAATGAAAAAAAAGATGTCTAACACTTTAAATTTAACGACAAAATATAAATATAAACCATATCATCCGGTCTCACTGCCCTGATGACAGTCCTGATGGAGTGCGGGTTTTTTAACATTTCCAAAATAACACCGTCCCAAAGTTCCATTTCGTTTGATTCCAAATTTTGATTACACACTTTCCTGGTATAGTTAGCTAAATCAGATCTGCTTACCGTTCCAGAACACCCGTCCTCAAATTCCTGCTGAAAGTTTTTATAATGATTTGCCAGCAACACAGTTTGTGCCTTGGGATTCTGGTTTGGACATAGATTGGCACGTTTGGTTTTTTAAAATTTATTTTTGATTTAGTACAATAGGTTAACTTTCGCAGTTTTTTACATTCAACATTTAGCTATAAGACATGGATTTGACTTTTTCAACATTGTAATATTATTTTTCACAGGTATACTTTCCGATGTTACCGGAATGACAGAAGCAAAGTTCATCTTTTCCAGTCTAACATTACTAGCCGGTGCCTTGGTTCTTCTACCAATATTCAAGGACAAATCTGACCCACACAAGAAATTGAAGGAAATTTATTTCGATGTATCAAGGACAGTAGAAGGTGAAATGGACATCCGATTATTTATGATTAATTTTGACACTATATCAATGTATGGTGCTGTTTAGTTGAAATGGACATTTAATTTTGATTCTATACCAACGAATAATACAACCCAGTCCAAAGTTGAACACCAACCTAACGAATTAGCGATAGCTATTATTCCGTTACAATGTTACCGGTATCTCGACAGTTTTTCCGCACAAAGCTACTTTGAAGTTGTTTTTTGTTTCTTATATTTTCATCTCGATCATCATTATAGTAGCAATGATAACCTTTATCTTTTAGAAGTTAGCTATCGATTTTCCTGCCACCAGAATTAGTGCTAAATTTACAGCAGCTTATATCCCGTTACAATGTCACCGAGCATGTAGCTCCTTTGTTTTTAATTTTAATCATTATAATACTAGCAATGATAACCCTTATCTCTTGGAAGTTATCTATCGCTTTTCTGGCTACTCCGAAGCGGTGCTTCAACCCCTTTTTGTGGGCGCATTGTTTAACTTTCAGCTGTTTGTATAGTTGAAATGGACACATCAATATATAAATAAGCTGAATAGTATTCAGTGATGTGGAATGATTGTATATGGTGGTGTAAAGCTAAAGAAAATATGTAAAGGGGAAGTCTGTGTACAACTTGTCGGGGAAGTCAGTTTACGACTTGTCGGGGAAGTCTGTGTACAACTTGTCGGGGAAGTCTGTGTACAACTTGTCGGGGCAGTCTGTGTACGACTTGTCGGGGAAGTCTGTGTACAACTTGTCGGGGAAGTCAGTGTACATTTTGTCGGGGAAGTCTGTGTACGACTTGTCGGGGAAGTCAGTGTACAACTTGTCGGGGAAGTCAGTGTACAACTTGTCGGGGCAGTCTGTGTACGACTTGTCGGGGAAGTCAGTGTACAACTTGTCACATTATAAGCACTTTATTATTTTACATTTCGTCAACAGCGTGCGATATATGATGTCTTTTGAGTCATGTATAATCGAATTGTTTTGAAGTAATGTGAGTGAGGTTGTTGTAAATATATCAGTGTGAATGGATTGAGTATGGACAAATTTTTCACAAATACGACTTAATTTATATTCCATTTAATATATGGTGTCTTTGAGTCATCACGATCAACTTTTATATAATAGAGTTGTTTTGTAGTAGTGTGAGTGAGGTTGTAAATATATCAGTAAGAATGGATTGAATATGGACAAATTTTTCACAAATACGACTTAATTTATATTCCATTTAATATATGGTGTTTTTTTAGTCATCATGATCAACTTTTATAATAGAGTTGTTTTGTAGTAGTAGTGTGTGAGATTGTTGAAAATATATCAGTATGAATGGATTGAGTATGAACAGTTTTTTTTTGCAAATACAGACTTATTTATATTCCATTTAATAAATGGTGTCTTTGAGTCATCACGATCAACTTTGATATAAGAGTTGTTTTGTAGTAGTGTGAGTGAGGTTGTTGTAAATATAGCGGTGTGTATGGATTGATTATGAACAAATTTTTCACAAATTCGACTTAATTTATATTCCATTTGCCTACATTTTAAATGTTTTAATTTAATAAATTCACAAGTATCACATGACGCAAGTATTAAAAACTTGGTGTATCACCCTTAATGTTCAGGTTTGGTTTGCGTTTTGTTCGATGTTTTGTGGCAAATAAACTTAACTTAAATAAAACATTATGTGTGTGGTTGTTATTATTTCAATCAACAATGAAGGTTCCTTAAGGATGGGATAAAACAGAATGCACATAACGTACTGCACCAGGAACTGTTGATTTGGGTTTGCATTCGCATCCAGCTAAAGCAATTATTTATGCTGGACATACAGAACGAAAGACTTTTTAAACCCACTGTCAGACATTCCTGTTTCTAATCATTTCCCCCGATTCAACACTATAATTTCTACCCTAATGAGTGAGTGAATAATAATTTTTAACTTTCCAGTCAAGAATATGTCACTTATACGCCAGGTATAGAAGAAAATGTAGAAATTTTGTCTGTGCCTCACGCTGATGGCATTATACAGTGGGTCAGGGTATTTAACGCCCAGGAGTATATTTAACGCCCAGCAAACGCCTAGGAATATTTATTGCGCCCAGGAATTTACTATACACGCTACAAAGCTGAAATTTGAATATATTATTGATATAATAATATATTATTTGACAAATAATTTTTTTTTTAAGAAATGTATAAAATATCTTATATTTAATACATTTCATATAGTCACTGAGACTGTATATCATATACAAAGGGGAACAACTCTTGAATTTGATTAACTCTCTATTACTCTATTTATTACTTTCCATGGTGCTGCATCCTTTAATTTAGAATTTTAAATAATTATTAATAAACTAAAAGAATTTAAACAAAAAACCAAGCCAAAAATACCAAATAAATTATCTTGGTAATGTAATTTATTGGACATTGACAGACTGATATTCCACCCCACCAAAATAAAAAGATGACTTTTAATACTCAAATTATTTATTATGCATTATTTACTACCAGTCTGTCTGCACCAGAAAAGTTTCGGCCCTTGTTAAATGTTGTTTATGTAATTGATTTTTTAATTTAATTTGTGATTAGTATATTAATTATTAGTCGTCATCGGGCCTCCTCAGTCAGAGTGAGCTGGGTGTTTTATTGTGCCATGCTAACCGTGACACGGGGCCTCGTTTAATTTAAGTTCCCATCCGAAAGAATCGTGACTTTCATTTCGTAAAGCAGTGTGCTGGGCGAAAGATGATGAAAGTACAAGTTAATTTAGAATTATTTTCTGAAATAAATGTGACCGACCTATGACAAAATATGGATATACCTCTTGGTGTAATAAAAAAACAAAAACAAATATACTAATCCATCTCCAAACCACGCAATGTGTAAACTTTTAACTGGCAATTTAGGGTAAACACACATAGGAAGTGAATTCGAGTGCACCGGGAAAGTAAGCACCACCTGTTTAGCTGGCTACATCCGCCACATGTGTTATCAAAATAAGTATATCAATGACAACAACATAGAATTATAGATGTCAATATATCCAGGGTAATTTGGATACTGGTGTATCATATTTATCAGCAATATAGTGATGACGGCCATAAAAACCTCTTGAGGGCCTTGATAAGCATAGACTTGCAATACCCTCGCGTCAACATTTTATTTGTAAGCAGAGGTACCATGTTTATCAGCAATATTGTGATGACGGCCATAAGAGTTGCTAATTTTAAAGGCATAGGATAGGTTTTTTAAAAGATGTTACAAAATCACTGCAATAAAGATCAAACACTCTCACACACATGCAAAATTTGATAAATTCAAATTATCTCGAATATGCAGTGATTGTAAAAGGGTTGTAATACACTCTCATCCCCACAGAATTACAAGAAACTAATATCTACAGTATCTCTCTCTCTCACAGACCCACAAACACACCATGGACAAATTTTGATAAATTAGAAAAATCCTGGATATGTAGTGATTGTAAAACTTTGAATAGGGGGTCATAATACACTCTCATCCCCACAGAATTACAAGGAACTAATGTCTACAGTATTTTGTTTACACACACACACACACACACACACACACACACACACTACATGGGCAAATTTTAATAAATTCTGTAGTGATTTTAAAACTGGGGGTCATAATGCAGACCAATAAGATTATAAGGAACTGACCTGTATATTGTTTTTTGTTCACAATCAGCGCATTTCATCAGCTTGATTTAAAAGTGACAACCACGGGAACGAGAGTCATTATAAAATTAAAATATATCATATGGCAAAGGTATTTTTTAATGTCTATAAAATGAATTTGGTCCCTGTAGTGGTACAACATGCACTAAAAACTTAATTTTTTGTCAATTACATAAATTAAAAATTAAACACACTATGATATGATGGTTAGAAGACATCATCATTGTATTGTAAATCAAAGTTCATGAATCCATTACCCTCCCCCAACGACACAACACCATTTTATTACAAGAATATATCAACCAGTCAAACCTTGACCGAATGATAAAATATTTAAAGGAATGCAACTACATATTGAGATCCCGTTGAATATTAAAATATACTATTTGTTGTATAATCAAAAACAAACATACTAATCCATTTCCGAATCACAATCCAGAAGCAAAGTAAAAACTTTGGAACTGACAAGTTAGGTTAGACACGTGAACTTCCACCAGGGAAGTCAGGCCGAGTGCTCCGGAAAGGTAAGCACCTCCTGTTTAGCTACAACTACACCCGCCACGTGTGTAATCAAAATTGTGTGAAAGGAACATGGAACTATGAGACGTCAAATATATCCAAGGCAATCCTGGACACACAGACATCAAACTTATCAACAATACTGTGATGACGACTATAAAACTTTTTGAGGGCCTTGATAAGCCTAGGCTTGCAATATCCCTGAGTCAACAATTTATTTGCAAGCAGCCTACTTCGTTGTTCAAAGTCCCCGTAGTGGGAACAAGCTCTACCATAGCGTATTAATTGGGAAACAAATATACAATAAGCAGAAGAAGCAGGTATATTGCTGCATAGAAAATGAAGGTTGACTATAGAAAAATTGAAGTCATCACATTTGTCATAAAGTTTCAAATGTAGCCTTTCCTGTGCGTCATAATTCAAGTATAAGTCTAAATATGAAGCAGAACTTGAGGAATCAGTCGTGTCTTTTATTGTAAGCTCACTAGGATAGATGACATTTACATAGTCTCCAAATTAAGAATTGTTAAGAGACAGAACGTCATCTATATATCTGTATGTTGAGTTGAATGATTTGGCGACAGTTTTCTCTCCAGATTTAACAAGGTTCTGCACAAATTCTGCTTCGTAAGAATAAAGAAACAAATCAGCAAGCAATGGTGCACAGTTTGTACCCATTGGTATACCTATTGTTTGCTGAAAAACTATATTACCAAACACAACAAATATGTTATCTATCAAAAACTCCAACATTTTGTTGATGGTATCTTCAGTATTTTTTGTTTGGAATCCGTATGGTGCTTGACAAAATAATTGAGGGACTGTTCCTTTAATTTCAAAATTCTAATTGAGAATGTAGTACATTGGATAAAAAAGAAATCAATAATCTGGCATCACACACTGCACGTTGTGCAAGTTTGTTTACACCGTAAGTTACCCTACCTACACTTTTTATTCCAGGTCGGAACTAAATCGTAGAATCGGAAACGAAACAGCAACTAGAAACTGGTCTATTAGAAGATACAAATGTGTGCGTTGTAACCCTAGAGCTTCAATAGATGAGTTTTAAAAATGAAAGACGTAATATAAAAAAAATCCAGACATTGCTGAAATTAAACCATTTTAAGCGACATAGAAAATTCAAAACTGTAAGTAAACTATCTAAATATTTACAACAAAATTACTGAAAAGTAAACGTCAAATATGAAACAACATATAAGAATAAGCTACGAATTATAATTTAGCCATGAAACACATAAGTGATTATGTAAAATCACAATTGAAGACAAAAACATCAGATTATACATAACGAATAAAGTTAAACATCGACAACTTTTCTAATTTAATTGAAGTGTTCATGAAAAGTGACAATACATTTCAAGATCAAATAAAAAAAGACAAAGTAATATACTATATATACATATAACGTATGAGTACAGAAAAAAGTAGAACATCTGAGAATTCTCTAGTTGTTTTCAATGGGTTAACCAATTAACAGAATAACAGTTGAACATCTGGAAATTCTCCAATTGTTTTCAATGGGCCAACTAACAAAAGTAACCCGAAAGGAAAAGTTTAATACGGAACATGTAATTAATTCATTTGATTACCTTAGCCATAGAATTGAAGAGCATGTGTAAAGTGACAAAGAAAGACGAAGAAACAGCCAAAGCGTTATATCATATATACCATATGAATTCAGAAACAATAACATCTTAACATGGAAAACACAACATGGTTAATTGCTGTACCTCTGCCTACTATGGCTGTTATTCGTATATGGATAAATATTTGTATTCTAAGATTGCTGTGGGATGAAAGAAAAACATGTAAAACGTCAATGGTACATCTGATGCTTGGGCTTATAATTGCTGACATACTTTCAATGGCATTTCAATTCTTCAGCCCGTTTGAAATTTCAAACAACAATGTTTTTTCAATCTTCTTGCCTTTGTCTTACGCACCAAATTCATGTTCTGACACTTTTATGGTATTCTTATCTCTGGAAAAAACCGTGTCTATTTGGAAACTTTTTAAATACCGAACCACGTGGTCACCAACGATGGGATCACGAGTTTGTGTGTGAATTTGGCTTATACCGGTCGAATACAATGGGAGAATTACTGAATGAGAGAACTAGGCACTGCTTCACCATATTGAAGTAATGATAAATTGTTAAAGTAGGAAACCTCTCTAGCTCGGAATTTATCAATGTTAACGTGACAAACAAATACGTAGCCATCGACGTTAAAACAAGCCCAATTTCCATGAAGAAAGAAACTTCTCGGATTGCACCATATCCGAACTCGGCTCTTTTCTACTTCCTTGTCTAAGACAGTTGGTAGAAGGATATATGCCTATATTCATATTACTATTGATATTGTTTATACGTAAATCACAGTAACATATTACCATGGATACAAATATCAAAATCCTATGTTACTTTTACACAATTTTAATTACACACGTGACGAATGCATTTAGCTAAACAGGAGGTGCTTACCTTTTCAGAGCACCCACAAATAATACAAAAAGAGTATCATAAAATTGATAGGATAATTTCCATATTTGACCACCCTATCGTGATAATAAATCGATATGTAGCATCAGTGATATGTCAATATTCATTTCTTATACGGACAGATTTACTGTATTATTAATTGGTATTGTGATTTGAACATAAATAAGTATGTTTGAATGTTTTATATGATACTGAAGTATAAGAAGGAGCAAGAATTTCATTTTTAAGAAAAAACATTCAGCATTGAAATGTACGGAAGGAATTTCAGTTGCTTAAATCTCCATCTGATGTGCACTAAATCAAAATATTTATAAAGTTTTTGAAACTATAATGAGAAGATACAAGTGTGTATATTGTAATCCTGTGGCTTAAATGGATATTTAAAAAAAAATGGAAAATTTAAAAAAAGGGAAAACAGTTGGATAAGAAAATCTGGAAAAGATTTTCCAGACACCCTGACATCAAAGCATTATGTATTAAGTGACATAGAAATTCAAAACTGTAAGTAAATTATCTAAAAATTTCGACAGAATCACTGAAAAAGTAAAAGTCAAATATGGAACATTCAATAAGTTCCGTATTATGATTTATCGATGAAATCCAAGTGTACATGTTAAGTTAAAATAAATGTCAAATATAAAAAATAGTCAAAGCATTGGATTATATATAACGAAAACATAGAAACTTTTTCTTATTCGACCCATCAGTCAACATAATTACTTAAACGAAAATGGAGTATCTAATTAATTCGTTATTTTAAGTTAAGCCAATAATAGTCAAATTATTAGATTATATGTCAATATAATAATATATATTAGAATATTATATATATTAATTGAAGTGTACATGAAAAGTGACAATACATTTCAAGATCAAATAAAAAAAAGACAAAGTAATATACTTTATCTAACATTAGACTAGTTTTTCTGTCTGTATTTGATGAAATACAAGTTTTATCGAACACGCGTGATACAGAATCTTGTATCACCACACTGTGGTGATACAACATTGGCGGTAAAGTACACGTGCACGTCTCATTGTGACGTCATTGTAGAATTTTCGATTTGTCAAATGTAAACAATGACGTCATTACTACAAAACATGTCATAACATAGTTCAGTGATTTTCTGTGATAAAATGTATTTTTTTCACATAAAGTATTGGGTTTTTATTATTTTAATTATCTAATAGGAAATGTTAGATAAAAATATCATATACACAGTGTGTATGTACAACCCTTGGTATCAGGTCTCGTCCTTTTTTCGTAGTCGTATCACTACTCGTCGCGCAAGCGCGACTCGTAGTAATACGACTACGAAAAAAGGACTCGACCTGATACTGAGGGTTGTACATACACACTGTGTATATAATATGTATATATGTACATATAACGTATAAGTACAGAAAAAAGTAGAACATCTGAGAATTCTCTAATTGTGTTCAATGGGTTAACCAATTAACAGAATACTAGTAAAAAGAAATGTTTCATATGGAACAACTTTTTAGTTCATTTATTTCTTTTTATTTCATTGTTACTTTAGCCATAACTCTCCAATTTATTTGGGGGGGGGTGGGGTCAACCAATCAACAGAATACCTACAAGGATAGGTTTAATATCATTTTATTTATTATTCATTGTTATTATTTTAGACATAAAAAGAAGTTTTTATTTATTATTCATTGTTATTATTTTAGACATAAAAAGAAGTGTATATGTTAAGTGAAAAATAGCCAAATCGTTCTACAGTCAAACCTGCCTTAAAAGGGACCTGTAAATAAGGGCAATCTGTTTATAAAGACCAGTATATTTTTATCAAATTATTCATTTGAACCTGTTTATATAAAATTCACCTGCCCATAAAGACCACGTTTACAGGTTCTCTTTTGGTGGCCTTTATAGACAGGTTTGGCTGTTTCATATATAGCATATAATGCATATACAATAACAGTTGAACATTTGGAAATTCTACAATTGTTTACAATGGGTCAACAAATCAACAACAAAACTTAAAAGGTAAATCATAACTTGAAGTATGTATGTAAAGTTGCAAAGAAAGATAAGAAATTAGTCAAAGCATTATTTTATATATAATATGGATGAACATTTATTGAACATCGGAAATTCTCCAATTGTTTTTAATGGGCCAACTAACAAAAATAACTTTAAAGGAGAAGTTTAATACGGAACATCTAATTAATTGATATTTATTACTTAAGTCCTTGAATTGAAGTGTATATGTAAAGTGACAAAGAATGATAAAGAAACAGCCAAAGCGTTGTATCATATATACCATATGAATTCAGAAACAATAACATCTTAACATTGAAAACACAACATGGTTAATTGCTGTACCTCTGCCTACAATGGCTGTTATCGGTATATGGATAAATATTTGTATTCTAAGATTGCTGTGGGATGAAAGAAAAAAATGTAAAACGTCAACGGTACATCTGATGCTTGGATTTATAATTGCTGACATACTTTCAATGGCATTTAATCCTTCAACCCTTCAGACATAAACATAGCAATGTTATAAATCTAGATAAAAAAGCACGGGTCTTAGCAGAATTTAGTTTATGTTGATAGCAGAGGAAACCTGTATAGCTTTTAATAACAGGAACCCTTCACTGACTGTTAGAATACTAACCACACTTTCGTCTTTAAGGGCAGTGTTGAATAATGAAAATGTAGAAATTAATTCAATCAATTAAGGAATTTTATGCAAAAAATAATTAACAAAACTCAGACTTTTAAACAGCAATGTAAAATCGGCCTTGCTGTGCGGCTCTAAAACTTGGAGAACATCAAAACAGAATCATAAAATAAACTTTATTTGGGAAAACTCAAACGGGAATTAAAAAAACTCAACGCATTTACTATTTGTACAAAACAGTGGATTTGAGTAATGGTGTTTTAAGCTCCAGATCGTTATGTAGACGATCGATTCTTACGGAATTACAATGAAAAACAGAACTGACAAATTTTTATAACTTAGGATATGACTGAGCGATATTCGTACTAAGCGAACGCTTTAGACCACACCGAACTAGAACATAAAGAACAACGTCGCCTTTTCAAACGAAGCGTTTGAAAAACAAGATATATAGATGACGTTCTGTCTCTTAACAATTCTTAATTTGGAGACTATGTAAATGTCATCTATCCAATTGAGCTTGAAATAAAAGACACGACTGATTCCTCAAGTTCTGTTTCATAGTTAGACTTATACCTGAATTATGACGCATACGAAAGGCTACATTTGAAACTTAATGACAAACGTGATGACTTCATTTTTCTATTGTCAACTTTCCTTTTTTATGCAGCAACATACCTGCTTCTCCTGCTTATGGTGTATTTGTTTCCCAATTAATACGCTATGGTAGAGCTTATCCCCACTACGGGGCTATGTACAACGAAGTAGGCTGCTTGCAAATAAATTGTTGACTCAGGGATATTGCAAGCCTAGGCTTATCAAGCCCTTCAAAATGTTTTATGGCCGTCATCACAGTATTGTTGACAAGTTTGATGTCTCTGTGTCCAGGATTGCCCTGGATATTTTTGACGTCTCATAGTTCCATGTTCCTTTCACACAATTTTGATTACACACGTGGCGGGTGTAGCTAGCTAAACAGGAGGTGCTAACCCTTCCGGAGCACCCGACCTCACTTTCTTGGTGGAAGTTCACGTGTCTAACCTAACTTGTCAGTTCCAAATTTTTTACTTTGTTTCTGGATTGTTATTCGGACATGAATTGGTATGTTTGTTTTTGTTTATGACTATGTGCTCTTAATGTACATATCAATGCACAAGTAAAACTAGCTAGGACCCTTTTCACAACATTATTTCAGAACTCGGATGGCATCTATAAGGGGTAGTTATACCTTAGAAAAGCATGAATCCGTTAACAAAGATTCCATTATACTTCTGCTTAAAATATCCATGGAAAATATTCATTTAAGATGCTATTCATTGGCCCAGTAGTTTTTAATGAACTCGCAATTTCCCACTACGGATGCCAGGGTCAGATTGAAAGTGAAATAACAGTAAACACGCTTTATAATCTTTAATTTACTTTTAATAATTGTAAATACAAAAATGTAACTAAAGTACATGAATTACAAATATATATCAATATATATATTACAACATTATATCTTAATTCAACAACAAATAAAAAGTCAAAGTATTCTATTACTGCAATAAACATATGAAATGAATATACATATATAACGTAAATATGATACTTTATCACTTAACAAACAAGCCATTATGATATATTTTACACTTTGTAGTTTGCCATAGAGGATGTAGTTGTTCTTGAAATTCAAGCGTGACACTGGAAATAATGAGCAGGGACATTTCGGCTGTATACCAGGCACAGACTGCGAGATGTAAGGATGTCTTGCATGTTCTTTGTCTTTGATGAACTTCTTTCCTTTTTGCACCGTATTTTTCAAATTTTATATCTTTGTCTCATCTTCATAAAATGTAATGGAACACCAATTCATTCAATATATATGAATATGTTAATTCCAATTTCCAATTATTTAATTTAATATTGAAAGATATCAATTTACTACTGAAAAAATAAAGATACAACAGGCATTTTTTCGTTTTACATTTTTCAGGAAACTTTAATTTTTTAATTTTCATTTAAATGTCGAAAGATATCAATTTAATACTGATTAAAGAAATTGAATTGAATTGAATTGAATAGAGAATTTATACATTCATTCATTGTTGCACTTTTGTGATGTTTAAATATTTCTTATATTCATCCCAGATCACGATGGCAAATTTCTTTAAATATGATTCCGTTGTAAAAATGTGATTATAAGTGTGGCTATTCGTTTTCCTAATAAAAGTTAAACCATACAAAATTTGGCTTTATTAGTGACATGAGAAATTTATGAAACATGAAATATGAACAAATGTCCACAATTGATCCCTTTCTCATACTTAAACAAGAAAGGATCCTATAACCATCCCGACTTATTCTTAACAAAGACCCACAACGTCGTAAGTTTTTAAAATGAGCCTCATTTAAACAAGCAATGATAAATACACAATGCACAGCTCAGAAACAATAGTTATAGGCAAACAAGTTTGACCCGTCTGTTTGACCTTTAATATTTATTATGAACGACTGCAGTTAAATAAAGGTATCACACGGGTTTATTCTGTATACATACTGAGAACACTAATCACTTATCTTGTGTACACATTATTAACTGCGATTCCTACTACTATGTACATATAGAGTAGATTCTTCTATATAAATGTTCCTAATGAAAGTTCAAACGGACAGGTCAATGTTGTTTGTCTATAAAATTATATACACAGTATAAATAAATATTTCAATATGTCTATTATGTAACCGTGATTTATCCGTGTTATGTACATATGAAATGTCTCTATAAAGATTTCGATGTAGTTTAAGATGACACCATTCACCACCAAAACATTACTTAGAATCTGGATGGAATGCACTGTGAGTAAACTTTTACCTGCAAGAAAAGATAAAGCTATATGTTTATAGTCATACTGAATAATACAAATAGACTAGAACAATAGCCAGAAGACCATGGACAACAAGAAATAAATGAAAAATGAAAACGATAATGGCCGAAAACAACCAATATATCACAAGAAATAAGCAAGAAAACAACAAGACTAAAACATCTTAAAATCGTTATTACTTTATAACCTGGAACTGTGTACAATGACAAAATGAACTCCAGCTTTACGTTGCATGACGATATTTAAACATAAAATTAAATTAACAATTTTACACTTTGAGATATACAGTTTTGTCACAATTTGATTTTGAATGCATCCAAATTGGCTGACGTTTTATAAACACGTTTTGACGACCTATAAATATAAGTGGTTTTTTCCCAACCTGCTTTTATAAAATATTTTACTGAAACTATGGAGCTTAATGATTTTATGCAAATATCGCAATTGCATTTTTTGTGATCACAAAAGTATCAACTAATCTTAATAAAAGAGTTGATACAAAAGACCCAGATGTCTTGCAAATAATTATAATAGACATCATAATGATGTGATATACAGTCGAACCTGCTTTAAAGGTCGCATCTACATAAAAGCAACCAGCTTATAAAGGCCAGCAAAATTATATCCCAATTGTTCTTTATTCGTATTATATGAACCTGTATATAAAGGGCACTTGCCCATAAAGGCCACTTTTACTGGTTCTCTCGGGTGGCCTTTATGGGCAGGTTTGACTTTACAAACAAACTGACATTCTAATACTAGAACAATAGGGGCCTGGTCCTGAATAAAATATGACCAAATAATTTTAATAATAAAGCAAAAAGTTGTACTGATTTAAAAATACACAGTTCAAAACCGAATATTTTTCTTTTGGGATAAGTTTGACGGAAAATCGGTTGGGATTTTAAAATTAACGTAAACCTTAATCGATGGTTACCAAATTTATTGAAGTTTTAGGCAAATTTAATGAGATTTGGTAATTTAATTATCGAGGGGGTTCGTATCTGTTGACTCCTTTGTGTTGCTTTATAGTGATTTGGCCGTATTTTTCTAAAATAAAATGTTACAGTCCCATCCATGGTGTAGAAGATACTATAATCAAGGCGCAATCGTTTTAGACTAGTACCTAAATTCAGGACATACTTGGTAAATATTTATGAATTACTTTACGATAATTATGAATTACTTACGTCGTCAATTTCACCAATAAATTGTCCATAACGAAGACAATGACCGATAACTATCTCATGTTCCATCCTTTCTGCTATGACGCCTGAAAATAAAATGGAAGTTGAAATGAACAGCCAGGTATAATACAGATGGGTATTGCTATATTTACAGAAGGTGATTACTCTTCCGAAACATCAGGCCTCACTTTCCTACTTGATTTATGTGTTTTTGTTATCATCACTTCGGTGCTAGATACCATTTAATTGCTTACCACGAAATACAATTGATGTATAAAAAAGCATATAGTCATGGAAAAATGAACCATGTCAAAAGCATATATCCATATGGAAATCTAAGAAATAAATTACGCTTCATTTTCAAAACAAATACATTTCTAAATATATTAAATCAAAATAACTGTATTCAGTTTTTAAAATTTTAAGAAATTAAAGACCATGTTCAATAGCATTTTAAATTAAAAACGCTCGGATGTTATTTTTATCGATTTTTATATGTTGAATCATAAACAATAATATTAAGTTAAAGAAACTAATAAAGGCATAATTGTTGACCTCTTGTGCATTTCTTTTGGAAAAATAATAACCCTTCTACATAGATCTTAATGCGCTCTCATACCTTTTGCGGGTTTACTCTCCTTTTGACCGTTCAGATATGCTGTCAAGAAATTTCCGTCATAACTAAACCTCACGGTGTTCCATACTAACGGCTACAATAAAAATTAAACAATTAGAACAAAATCCATAATTATAAAAAACCATATTCGCGTGTAAAAATAAAAAGTTCCAACAGTTAATTTTGAAAATTGAAAATGGGTCAAAGACTCAATGGACCGGGTTGCCATTAAGTCAGGTGTTGAAAACGCGGTCAAAACTATTTCACTAATATCGAGGTCATCAGTTTGGTTTTAAAACCGGAGTGCTCGAAGAAAACAAATTTAGGTAAGCAAAGTAACAAACTACACCACGATAGGATCTGCTTGAAAGGACTGTGAACCAAACCCGTTAAAAGGCGCTATGATCCATAAGCGCACGTCTTAGATAATTCGGCCCTCAGTGTTCCCTCCTGACATAGAGACGAATAGTTGTTAAAGTCTGACAACTAGCAGTTTATACAAGAACCGCATCAAGAAATGCCATTTTGTCGTTATAGCCAGTAGTGCTATAAGCCAAGGTCCAATTGTACAAAGCTTAATTAAATAATTACACTCACACTCATTCTTTAAAATGAAATAAAGATTTTCCATAACTAGATACTGGTAAATTTGATACGATAATGATTATGATAATTTTTTTTAAATATCTAGCAATGTAATATGTTATTTTGGAGAAATTTGTATTTAGCTTTGTCAAAAATCAACATTTTTAGTGTAAATAGAAAGTTTGCCAAAATGTTCTCAACCCCTTGAAAAATTTGAATGTCTCATAATATTGGACAAAGCACTACTGACGAGGAATTATCCGAAACGGACCTTTAGTTCTGTAAAAATAACACTGTGTAAAATAAAAGTGAGACAATCCAACTTAAGAAATGATTGTGAAATTCGTTCCTTCAGCTTTAAACCCTATTTTACTTACTTAAGTTTCATAGATTTACTTACATTCACATCCATAGAGATGTACTGTGTGTGTAATACTGGCTCACCAAAGGCTTGTTTTGGTCTTGCTTTCTCGTATGTAACAAAGAAAGTCATTTTAGGTCTGTTACTGTTCAGGATCACTCCGTAGGTAGGCTCTTCATTGAGTTTCATATTCTGATGAATGTAGTGACCTGCATGACCTTCACAGTTTGTGAAGAGTGGGTGCGGGTGTTCTCTATGGGTGATATTAGATCTAAATCGGAATTCAAAAGCAATAGTCTTCAGGTCATATCCTCTGTATCGTGGTAATGCTACTGAGGTGTTGGCCAAACCCGTGAATACTCCTACGCCGTTACTTGTGTTAACCCCGTAATTGGCGACATACCATTTGTCGAGGGAATTGTCGTAAATACCACGGTTAAAATCAATGCTAAAATCCTCGTTACACCCTGTAGATATACAGAACATATTGTGACAATCGTTATTTTCGATATTGTAAATAAAATTGATATTTGAATGAAATTAGGTGACAATATACAATAAATACCCTCTAGTGACAACCCTTCTGTCGGGTGACAATTTTGGATGTCCACATACCAAGAGGGCAATTATTATTTTATTATACCAAAACAAAGCTTACCATGTTAAATGACACAAACAATATATAAATTTTAAATTAAATGCTGCCAGTTTACACTTTCAACCATCCTTTACTGGCGCTCGTCTGCATACTTTAGATTCCACATAATCTAGGTATACCTCTCTTTCCGTTTCCATAAAAACATTTAAGTATTTTCATTGAAGCTTGGGTGACCCTTTTTGTGTTTTCTGCATCTTTGTCATGCATAATTAACTACATATCCGCTTCCAACGAACTACAAAAAACGACTGGCCGGCATTGTTATTGTTTACAAAAGTGACAACACGGTCCTGTTGTACGAGTTATTTCCCTTGTACCAGGTTATCACCGGGTGATAATAGTATTATCACATGTATGTTATAGGTTGTCACACGTTGACAGTGATTCTGTGGGGAAAATCATTTATTACATGTCATGTGATAGGAAAACATCCAATGAAAAGTGTTTTAATATATGTGTGGTAAAATAATAGTCATAGCAAGCACAAGAAGAATAAAAACGCCCAAAGTTCATATAGATTGACCTAATCGTCATTGAAAATTCAAAATGTTATTAAATCAAAAGCAAACATACAAGTCCAAGTGCAAATTACAATCCCAGAACATCAAAGCCTAAAATCTTTGGAACTGAATTAAGTTAAACACGTAAACCACCGAGGAAGTGAGGCCGGGTGATCCAGAATGGTAAGCACTGGAATTATAAATATCCATTATTGACAATTATGATTTAAATAGCTTCCAAATGACAATATCAATTACAAACATTTATTTTTAAATAGAAATTTCCAAAACATATTGACTTTTAGGCTAGATCTTAAATTTTACTAACCAAATGGTCAGACTTAAGAGCTTTGAACAAACAGGTCCAGAACAATATCAAAGAATCAATGTAGATGCCGCCAAAAACAATTTTATGTATATTCATGCCATTATTTGCTTGATAATTCGTTATGCGGCACATCACAGCTTCATTTGGTTACTATGGCAACTTACTATTCTATCCAATACGTATAAACGAGCACTTGATAAAATATAAATAATTATTCAAGTATGATCTGCAAATATATACTTACTTGTGGCCCAGTCGGCTGCTCCAATGCTTGCATAATATGCTGCCAATTTAGAATCGGTGATAAATTCACAGGCACATGTCTGTAAGCTAAAACCGGTGCCGGTCGCACACCTCAAGTTGCTCGATCCAAGTTTAAAATGAGTGGGGTCGAATACCATGTTTCCGGCTCTGGTCTTTGTGTAAGCTGGCTTTATAAGAGAATCCACGCATGGTGTACCATGTGGTAAGGTGGTAGGTATATTATTATTATTAATATTGTTGTTATTGTTGTTTCCAAAGCCAAGAGCAGAATTAAGGTTTGGATTAAATACATTGTTAGGATTATTCTCAAAAGCTGTTTTACCAACTTGAGAAAATGCCTGTTGTGTATTCTGTACGACAACATTGTTTGTATTCTGTACACCAACCGGTGTTAAGACACTGTTCTTATTTGGCAGTTGGTTTGACATGGCATTCATGGAACCAGATTTTAACATGTTCTCGTTTGGCAATCTGTTCGTGTTTGCGGTGAAGAAGTTTGTCGTTTGGGATACACCAGTGTTTAGGGCATTCTCATTACCAAAACTGTTGGTGTTGGTATTAGCATTGAAAGCATTAAAAGCATTAAAGGGGACTTGTACTCCTCCTCCTGTATTCTGGTTATTCTTATTCAAAAGGCTGTTGGTATTTTCATTAAAAGTATCCATTGGAATTTGAATGCCTGTTGCTGATCCGGTATTTTTATTCTGAAGTGTGTTTATGTTTGTATTAAATGTTCCAACGTCTTTATTAAGCATGTTATTGGTATTTGTATTGAAGTTATTGAACGAATGTTGCGCACCACCCTGTCCTGTGCCGGTATTTCCTACATTGTTATTGAGCAAGCTGTTTGTACTGAAGCTACTAAAAGTGTTTTGTTGTCTAGTTGTGGTGGATGTCTGACTAGTAGACCCTGGCTTGTCGGTGTTGAATGTCGTCATTGGAATCTGTATTCCGGTAGAGGATGACCCAGAGTTTTGAAGGTTATTTGTATTTTTTTGTCCCCCTCCAGTCGAGGTAGAGCCAGTATTCTGAGGAACGTTCGTCTCTATACTGAAAGCAGTAAAAGGCACCACTGATTCACCACCAGTCGATGTTGAACCTGCATTGCCTGTGTTTGTATTGGAGTTAGAATTAAATGCTGAAAATGGGACGTGTAAACCGGTCGCTGTTTGTCCATTATTGTTGTTATTTAAAAATGTATTCTGATTGGTTCCAACGTTTGTATTCAGATTGTTTTTGTTCGGTTGAATAACGTTTTCTTGAGGTCGACTGCCCATGTTAGTGGGGTCACCGGGAAACTGGACTGGTGTCCCTCCACCATGCTGCATAGTAGTTTGTTTATTGGAACTAATGGATTCACTTCCGCCAAAATTTTGGACATTTTGGAACGGATGTACGACCATTCCACCTGCTGCTTGGTTTGTTTGTCCAGTACCACTCGTCTGCTCTGTGTTAGTTTGTGTTGAACCTTGTCTCCTCGTCCATATGTTTGTAGCTGTATCGCCAGTACCAAACGCTTGGAAATTGTTTGGAATTACCAAACCTGAAAAAATCAGATAAATTAATAAATAAATAAATAAATAAATAAATATGCAGAAACTAAACGTATAGAGCAACAGTACGGATAACAAAATCAACTGCGTTTAAAAAACTCTCGCCAACAGTATTGCCAGGTCACATATGCACAATGTATCATAAGTAACAGAAAAAGGTGTTTGTAGAAAAGATATGGAATAACATTTAATGAAGTAACATTGACGTTTATGTAACGTTTGTTTTTGGTATATAATTCCAATGATTGTAAAGTTATATAAAAATGATCGCTTACTATATCAAAAAACACACGTGGCGGCTGCAGTTACCTAACACCCCAGAGCGCCCGAACCTCGCTTCCATGATCGAAGTTAACTTGTTCAACTTAGTTTTTTTAAGTTTTTATTTTGCCTGTGGGATTGTGAATTAACCTTGATCATGTTTTTGTTTCTGAGTATTATCATAAAGATCAGTAAGTACAGATATATATATATATATATATATATATATATATATATATATATATATATATCTATAGTATATATATATATATATCGAGATTGTTTGTTGCTTACTTATTCAAGCATGAAAACGAACTTTATTTAATTTCAATATTTAAATTCAACAATATTTCAACAACAAGGAAGAGACGATAAATAATGTTTGGTGTGGTACTTAGGTTTATAAAAAAATAATCAGTCAAATTTTTAAATATGAAATAGATTACGTCAATCATGATAGTAGGTCTTATTATATATTCGGTGTCAATAGTTATATAGCTATAATTAATTTTAAAATACAAAGGTATATCTATTAATTGTTCTATATTAAGGGACATAAAAAATTTAATTAATTCTTTTTTTTCTTTTGTGAATCATTTTTCTAGAAAAAAGGTAGCGGTGGCATGACAAAAACTAGCTGTTGTTTTGATCTTTATAACGCATCAAAATATGCTTCAATCAGCTGTCAGAATCAAAGTCAACGGTCTGCATGTCTGAGTAACGATATACTCCTAACATTTTTATACTTAAAGGATAAACAAATGTAGCAATCATTTTTAAATCACTCGATTGCGAAATACTGTGTTGCTTCTAATAAAAATAACAATGTTCAATATACACAAACTAGTCTATATATACTATCAACAAGAACCTGCCAATGAGAAAATTGTCTTTATTTACGCGTTTTAAAAAGGTCCAAATCTCAAAACTAATTGTTTCTTATTTGTTCGTCATACTTTTGTTAGACTCGGACCACCAATTCATTTATTTTACCATTTTAATATATAAAACATGTAAAACTATTTTAATAGTTGTGCGACTCATGGTACATAGATAATTTATATTGTTGACTACCAATAGTCTGAATACATTGCAACCTGTGATCCAGGAACTAATAAAATCATAAAGTTTAATACAATTCTGAAATAAACCTGCATTAAATATGTCTGTATAGATGATACTGTACTACTTTCACCTACATAGACAATTCTTTCATTCATATTATGACTTTCGTCACTTAAATGGTCAATCAAACTTCTGTCTGACTGTTAATTGAATATGTGGTATGTTTAAATCGTGACATCAAAAACTAAGAAGGATTATAACGATAATTATACCGGACACTTTATTGTCAGCGGATACAATTTTAATGCGCTTTAATTGGATCAAATTTCAATTTGAAATATTTGATTGTGACGTTGATATAAATTCTTGACATTATGCAAATTAACCGAGACTAAAATAGCACACTTCATAGAAAGTAAGACTTACGTAGAATATGAATGAACCACTTGCTGTAAACTATGTGAGATGGGAAGGGATGAGCAAAAAACAATCTGCAATATCATCCCATGTTTGTCCAGGCTCAAATCAGTTCAAAACATCGAAAAACCATTGCAAATTAAAAACAAAATCATAGTCCGACCACATTTTCAGTGATGGAAAAACATGTTTTTAATGTGTGGTGTGATTCAAACTTGGATATCTAATTTGATATAACTTCAAAAGAACATATTTTTCATATTTTGAATATTTTTTGCAAATATCTCAGTTTGTTTAATCTTTTTCCTTTTAATTTATATGAAAAAAATTTAATAAACTTTTTTCGATAAAAGTTTGAAGAGAAATAAATACTTTTTAGTTTTTCTTGTTTTACAAGTTAGTATTTAAAAAAACTATTTTTCTATCTACACGGTAAAATGTTTAATATTCGCTGTAGTTGTTGAGTTTTTTGGGAATCAATATTAAAAAATTAATTGAAAGGTAGTTGTTGTCCTTCTGAAATTTTGATATGGCATATTCAACAGCTTCATTCAGTCAATCAGAGCAAAGTTCCGATTGGCTTATAGGTATTCACGATGAAGTTATTGGCCATAAAGTATTTTACTACGCGATACGCATCATCTGAATTTAGAATTGTTTCAACACATGTTATAAAAAAACAGATCTACAAAATATCATTAATGACATTTTGGGTAAGTATTCCACGATCGTTTTCAGGCCACATCGGTATTCATCACTGAATAAATGATCGAAATATAAACGTTCAATAGTACTACACTTTATGTTCACTTTAGCCTGCATTTATTCGTGTTTATAATAACGACATTCTGAGCATCAGTATGTCCGAACAAGTATCCGCAAAAGACTGTAAAATTATTTACAAAATGTAAATAGCCCATATTATACACACTCAGACAAACGACAAAATTAAAAATATCCCCGGAGTGATACTGAGACCAACAAGTTAAAACTACCATACCTTTGAAAGTAATACAGTATACCCATATATATTGCAAGTCTATGTTTATCAGTTTAATGGTCGTTATCACAGTATTAGTGATGAGTATGACGTCTCTGTGTCCAGGATTGCCCTGAATATATTTTGCGTCCCTTAAGTTCCATATTCCTTTCACTCTCAATTTTGATCACACACGTGGCGGGTGTAGCTAGCTAAACATAAAATGTTTACCATTCGGTTCAATCGGCCTCATTTCCCTGGTGGATGTTTACGTGTTTAACCTTACTTTTTGGTTTTGAAATTTTTACTTTGCTTTGGAATTGTGATTTGACAAAACGAGTTTGTTTGTTTTTCATTTGATAGTATTCAGGTGTGTGGCTTAATAGGAATGTAGGAATATCCTGTCTTTATATATTTCAATAATCCAGCAAATTATAGAATTTCAGTAAAGACCTAACAAGATTGAAAACATGACACTTTTAATTGAAATTGGTTCATCGGTAATAGCCTCGTCAAACAAGTTGCTTGTATTTGGTTTACTCATATTTTATTTGTCAGTCAAGCAGGCTGCTTGCAAATAAATTGTTGACTCAGGGATATTACAAGCCTAGCTGGGCTTATCAAAGCCCTCAAAAAGTTTTATAGCCGTCATTACAGTATTGTTGATAAGTTTGGTGTCTGTGTGTCCGGGATTGCCCTGGATATATTTGACGTCCCATAGTTCCATATTCCTTTCACACAATTTTGATTACACACGTAGCGGATTTCCAATGTAAATAGACGACTGAAAATACGTACACGTTGGCAATAGCGAGAGTGTTCAAGAGCCCAACGCTATATAATATAATGACAGAAACAGCAAAAGAAGATAAAACAACGGCATAGTGAGACCGCTGATAATAAATGTTTAGATTTTGGACAGGCACAGGAATTTTATCAGTAAAATACTATATGAAGGACCCAACCATCTCACTTACGTAACAACCAGGCATCCATCAATCAAAGTCTATGTAGCGAAGGGAATAATTAATATGCCAAGAATCTTCGCATATTTTGAGAATCGTCTCAAGTAAACTTACATCACCAGAACCACATACAATCCATACATTTTAAAACTGAAGACCACCTTCTATTAAACCCTGACAATTTCTAAAAAGCCTGCAATGACGAATAATCCAGCTTTGAAATCTCAATTTATATGAAATAGTGGTAAGAATCTAATCTATAAGGTGAGATGTCGAAAAACAGTGAAAGAAATTGAAGAAGTAGAGTCGTAAAAATATACCTTTTTGCATCATGCTTATATATTATAATATTATAAACGTGAACATTTTGGGAATATCGCGGGGAATCGCTACGACAATGGAACCGGAAAATACATTTTGATAAATAAGCTTATAAATAACTTTGTGATAAGAAATGGAGCTCCTTGGTAGTAAAAAAAGTACGAAACATATCTATGTTTAAACCAGAATTCGATAGCAAAGTAAAAACTTTGAAACTGGCAAATTAGGTTAAACACGTTGGTGTCCACCTGGGAAATAAGGCCGGGTGCTCCGGAAGGGTAATATATTGAGTATGATATCTATTAATTGTGTAATACATTACCTTGCGCTCCTGTGTTAGAATTAGCTGCTGATGGATCTAACAATGGCGAGTTCGGCGAGTTCTGGGTATGAACGGTGCCTTGAGACAACGATAAATGTATGCAACATGCCAGGACGAATCCCTTAAGAAAACACATTTTATATCCAATAGTGACACACTGAAGTCAAACACACTGAAGCTCTATACTTAATCCAATACAAATTCCAATGACAGCGTGTTAACTCTTTGTTCAAATAACAAAGTTAACTCAATTCTGTGTCCTACAAATGCAATAGATTGCTTAAAGGTGCTATTGCGATATTGTCCAAACACCAAACAGTGATTGTTAATTTTTGAATGTCCTAGACTATTCTATTGCTTGCAAACTTGACTCGATGTTTAAATTTGAGAAGATTATACGTTTTATATAAGATTTTAATTAGAAATAACAAGTTGTCATGACATGTCAACTTATGTATATTCATATAACGTCGTTTTGTGGATTATGACTTATTATTTCATTGGGGCATTGTTAAAAATAGTTTTGTTTCCTGTCATTCAACATGTCATAAAAATTACACAGACGAGAGAACAAATTTGATAATTTTTGGAGGCCGTTTATCATAACTTGGAAAAATGATTTATAAGGCTTTTTGTCCATTCGCGAAATTCTATAAAAACAGATGATACAAAATTAACTTTAATTGTTGCATATGACGTGAATACAAGCTAATATTGAACAACATATTTTGACAGGAAATTCTCCAGAGTGGAACTCTGAAAGTCAGTTGATCGGAAACAAGGAAATTTTAAGGTTGGCCTTATTACTTCATTGTCATACCTGTCTGCATACTAATTAGATCAAACGTCAGTTTAATTGAAATTTACATGTCAAGTTAAAACAATGGAATATGCAAATTAACCGGATCAGCCATAAAATTTATATTTCGTGTCAGTGATAGATTTTTATAAATTTAATATAGGAAAATTGTTTTTTATTGGCCAATAAACCTGATGGCTGTCATACGCATCACACACATTCCACAAATGTATCTATTGTTTTATATGCCTTTTAGTCTGCACTAATAAACACGGAAATATTCATTTGTTAAAAAAAGTTATCAATTTTATTATTTTGAAGAAAAAAGGAAGGTAAAACAAAAAAGTAAATAAGTAATTAAAAACTATTAAAGAATTATTTCCTTCAGTCTGATGCCTGACTCATAGAAAAACGTCTTCCGTTTCTCCCAAATTAAATTGAATCATTAATCTGTTTGATTACCATAGTAAATCAGTTTTAACGTGTATTAATTCTGTCACAGTAATGACTCGAATGACGTTTGTGTGTATGTACCAAGTAACCAATACTCAATAGGGGTTTAGCAACCGTTTATATAATGAATTCCCCCCCCCAAAAAAAAAACCCCGTCATTTTACAATAAAACTCGAATCCATAATGAGAAAAACGGGTAGCTTCGGACTCTATATTAGAACTATTTGTTTTGCTATTATATAGAACGCCACAATGACCTTTAAAATAAACGAGTGTTTAATTTCATATAGATTTAGAGTCAAATATTGCTCTTAAAATATAATAAGATGTTATTTGTAAAAAACGTTATTGGGTGTACCAGTATGTTTTAGATAAATTATGTAATAAAGAATATCAGTAATGCAACTAAGAGAATGATTGATCATCCGATTTCTCTTTCAAAACCTTTAATGAGTTACCTATATTTATATGTCTTCTTTGGCTAAGTAATATAGGCATTCTACATTCTGCAAGTTATTGCATTGAATAACATTTTAGCTTCATTTATAAAACTTTTTGTTGTTTTTATTGTTCGAAAAAGTTATTATGCTCTCTCTCTCTCTCTCTCTCTCTCTCTCTCTCTCAATTTTGATTTTACATGTGGCATGTGTAGTAAGCTAGACTAAGGCGTTTACTCCTTCAAGAGCAACCGGCCTCACTTTACATGTTGAAGCTTATCTGGTTTGCCACTTTTTACTATGTTTTGGGGTTTTTGGTTTGGACATGGATATGTATGTTTGTGTTTGATCATTATTCATTAATATAGAAAAAGAAAAATTACGAAGCAGGGTACAAATGAAAGACAAGTAGGGAAATCAGACAATCGTGTTAAGATACAGGATAGTAGTTGGGCAACATATGGGCACATAAGGTCTTTAATGGCATGGAGAGAGGGGGGTCAAAATCCTGTTAAAATACAGGAGAGTAGTTTGGCAACTATGACCCACAAAAGTCCTAGAAAGACATGGAGAGAGAGAGAGAGAGAGAGAGAGAGAGAGAGAGATTGGGAAGTTGGGAACACATGCACTATAGAGAATTTATAAAGACGCGAGTCACGTATACACTCATAATTGTGGAGTAACGTGGCTTTGTACATGTGTTATTGTGTATCACTTAAAGATGGTACCCTAATGTCCAATGCTTGCTCTATAATCATCATTTTAATAATCGTCATTCATTTTCAGCACAACGAACACTCCAGAATCAAGAATGTTCTAACGCTAATGACAAAGAGAATTATGAATTATAGAAGAACAATAGTACATCTATATGCGTTGTATATCTTAAAATTACCCCAATGTTAAATGCTTGACTTTGGTAATTCTTTTTCAGCACAACGGACACCCCTAGAGGCCAGAATGTTCTAACGGCAATGACAATTATTATAACATAAGATGTACGTACATGTAATTATATCGCAGTTAAATTACTACAAGACTTCATTGATGATAGATGATTGACAGTTACATTTTTCAAACAACGTTATTGCACTTTAATGGGTACTTAAATTTAGTACTTAAAGCCCATAATCGTCAGTCTGTTTACGTCATACATCAATGAAACTGTATTAATTGTCCAGCTAATTATCTCCCACAATTTAATTATCAAAGTGGCGGGAATCAACCAAGCAAATATAATTAACATAATATTTACATTCCGAAAGAAACGGGAAAAAACGGTTCGTCTTGTCCATAAACAAAAGGAAAAAATAATTGTAAATATTATGCGTGTGATATATAAACCGCAAAAATACATAAATTAACTTTTTCAAGTAAAAACTGAGAAATGAGATATAAATATTTATAAAATATTAAGAGAAAACGTGCAAATATTTTACTTTTGTAGTACTTCATACTTATGGTTATAATAGTGTCAATAGGTTCGCCAGTGTAACATGTGATATATCATAACGTTTCTACGGAACAACTATTTTCATCGGAGATGGAATCGTTTCAGTTCAGGTTTCCGGTACAAATGACGTAAGTCCGGAAATTTTTGACGTAAATGTTTTATAAACGTTCCACACAAACGTTAAGGGTGTTCATTACGCGGTACGCTGGCGAACTCCATTTTTGAATCGATAGTATGCAATTTTACAAAAGTACTTAAATATCACTTGGTACCTTTTTGTAATGTATATTTTTATTGACATAGAACAATCACAATCAATAATGTAATGTACAAAAAAGATATATCAACATAGCCAATTATTGAAAATATAAAGAATACATATATAAATGAATAATATTTACTCTAATATAAAATTCAATATTATATTTTTTGGAATCAATGTAGTATAGTTCATGCTGACTGAAGAGAGGTATATATAAAAACAAACATACTGATCCATGTCAGAAGCAAAGTAAAAACTTTACAATTGACAAGTTAGGTTGAACACGTGAACTTTCACCAGAAAAGTGAGGCCAGGTGCACCGGAAGGGTAAGCACCTCCGGTTTAGCTAGCTACATCCGCCACGTGTGTAATCATAATTATGTGAAAGGAACATGGAACTATGGGACATCAAATATATCCAGGGCAATAAAACAAATATAAGAAACATAACAAAACAAAGGACAAACACTTGTTAAACCCACTATTGATGATAGAAATATCTATTGTTAAGGTTCATTCTACTTTTCATTTGGCTTAAATATTCTAAATTGTCATATACCATTTTTGCATTTATCCATACAATACATCAAAACATAGCATATGTATATGACAAAATTATTTTAGGTAGTCCCAAAGACGCACATTTTAACTTATTCATTCAAATACGACGGAAAAACAACAATATAAATATCACACTAAAAGTTCGTAACTTGCATCATGTTTAACATGTTAAAGGTTGTTGTTTTACGTGACAGTTAAAGAGGAGGCCATGTCATTACAATGCATTCTGACATTACTCACGACATTGATGGATTTCGCTCCATTTCAACAAAACTATGTTGAATTTAATTCTTTCACAGTTAGCGTATTTTATACATGATATGCAGATTACGAGTTTCTATGACATTCTGGATAAAACAATGATTTTCGCATGACCAAGACTACCAAAAATAAACGCATTTCAAAATACCAATGACGGTAGATTTTCCTAATACTGGAACAAATTTGTATTCGATGTCGTGGTTTTTAAAGAAAAAATATGTAACTGTTTTCAAGTACCCATCTATGTGGGAGATCGTGGTGTTGGACCCAGTCTAGGGGTCTGACAAAGATTTGAAAATATGCTTTGACTGCTCTTAAGCAAAGCACTCGGTATTTAGAAATGAAAGTCACGGGTCTTTTAAACCCGGTGTCCCATGTCACGACAGGCAATTCTCGATGAAGAACTCTTTCTGCACACTTCCCTCGGCGCACTGCAATCATGGTAAAAATTTCTGCTACTTCCGTTATAGCTGATGACATCTCAATATAAATGATGTTTTCTTGGACGTAAGATCCCTATTAATATATTAATTTTGTACCCTGCAACGGCCAACCCAAGCAAACAAGGGCAAAAAACAAGTTAATGATAAAAGAAGACAATACAAAGATACATCTTGGGATTAATTATTGTAATATTGCCGTCTTTAGACATATATTTGATGAAAGGTCTCTATCAGGTTATATACTCAGCAAATTCTCCAGTCGTTCATTTTAGAGAGCTTAGTTAAGAGCTTAGTTATTTAAAACAGAAGAACTATTTCTTGCACCCCAGATAGAAAAATCCATAAAAATAGAGGTGCAAGATATTTCCATCTTGCACCCCCCTGTGCAAGATAGCCTACACGCAGTTTTTCCCGAAAAATTTTATCAACAAAATCAGAGGTGTATCGAAAGTTGAAATTAATTTAAAATTGAAAAATTGTACTTTCTGATGCAAGAAATAGAACCAATCACTACTTGTGGCGCCAGATAAGGAAATCTCAACCCTCGTTCTAATATATTTGGTCCAGAACTCGGCAAGCCTCGTTCTGGACCAAATATAATAGAACTTGGGTTGAGATTTCCCTATCTAGCATCACAAATAGTGATAGATTCTATTAATCCTTAAAATAAAGTTCATTGCCAGACTTTGTCAGTACACAACCTGATCACAATTATATCAAGTGTATGTTATATCTTTAAATATAAAAGACTGTTTTAATAAAGAAACCGTGGTAAATACTTTTGTTCTCTCATGAAAATCCATGCAGAAAAGTTATATGTTTTAGATAGGTAAATAACCTGTAATCTAAATGGTTGGATACGCATTCCTAATCTGACGGAATTTGACAAGCATTATCAGGTGTGGGAGACTTTGGGAGTTTTTCTGGATAATTCATTGACATTATGTACTGTCACATATTTCATTTTGTAGAAAAACAATCAAATTTATTATGACAACTCGGCGAGACAATAACATAAAAACTAGAAAGTACAACTAATACTTCTAGGATTTTTTGTTTTAAGTTGTTTAAACTTTTTCTCGTGTTTTCGTTGTTCATATGAGGACAAAGTCCTAGAGGTGGCCTGAAAATAAGCGACAATGGACCAAAGGAATTTCCGTGTTTTGTCATATAAATTTTTGAATTTTCTGAATAAGATATTCAATAATTTATAATATGACAGTTTTATTAATCAAACACAAACTTACAGATACCTGTTCAAATTACAATTTCAAAAGCTTAGTAAAATCTTTATAAACTGGCAAATTAGGTTTAACACGTGAACTTTTACCGATGATTCGAGGCCGAGAGCTCCGAAAGGGTAAGCACGTCCTGTTTAGCTAGCTTTAACCGCCAAACAATACTATGTTATTTATTTATGTCTTGTAAATTACGTCAGTAAACATTTCAGGTAAATCTTGAAAAGATTGCATAAATATCCTTCAATAATGTCCAAATTTAGATAATGATACAATCGAATGCATAGGCGTAGGAGGGTTTTTAATATTGGAGGGCCAAACCGAAGCTATGTCTATGTCGTGCCGCAGGTACGACCTCGTGCTATGGCACAAGGCGGGGAGAGTATGAGAGGGGTGCTAAAACCCTCGCATAGGTGGGGGTCCGGGGGTCTCCCCTGGAACATTTTCAAAACTAAGTCCTGTGTGTCTAGACGCATTTTCAATGTATTTTGCAGCGTTTTGATAGGTTGAAATACTGTGATATCAAGGCAAGGTTATATAAAATTACCGTATGACACAAGTTCCATAATCAACCCTCTCACTGGAGATGGATATGGGGGTACCCCGGAAAATTTTTCAGCGTTCTGAGTGAGAGACTGAAAAGCAGTGAAATATTAAGACAAAATTGTACAAATAACTGCATGACATAATTAAGTCCAATGATTAATTTTCAAACGTACGGTACTCAACTCACGACTTCTGGCTATATGGAGATTGAGAAGGTTTAGTGCCATATAAATAAACTAATTAAACCACACCAACCTACATTTATCTTTGATGTACATCATTAAGTTGGCCATGGGGTTTTTGTCTTGTTCTGTGAATATCATCGTCTTATTTTTTTTTTGGGGGGGTCTGTTCAATCCAGTTTTTTCAAATACAATTTGTATGTACAAAGTCTTGTATTTTCCAATAAAAATCATTTTAACTTATTAGTGTTTGAACTCCACAATTATCTGGAACATCACACATCAAATTACTCCGACTCAGTAAATTCTTCGAAATATATCCCTCTGTCTAAATTCCGTGAAACAAACTCTACTGCCAAAGATTTTACATCAATCCTATCAGTTAAGGTTTTGTGACAATTGATTTGTTACCAGATGGACATTTCCTGTTAAAGCTCTTGGTTTTTTTTTTTTTTTTTTTTTTTTTTTTTTTTTTTAGCACTTACACTATAAACATAAACTATGATACAAAATTTCACACAATATATTCCGGGGGCCTGCCCCCCCCCCTTCTCTGACATTGGGGAGGGGCGGCCCCCTGCCCACCCTGCTCCTACGCCTATGGAATGGTTCCAGTTGTTTTCCATGAATGATTGGCGAAGGTTTTGGCCTGATGACGTCATAGTCAGGGGACTACTAAAGTGAAATACCAGCATTTCAGGGAGAATATTGTATTTTCTCAAAAACAATTATGAAAGTTACCTTTATTGTTCATACTACCATATCTTTAAAATATAAATATAAATAGTTGGAAATATCCAGATACACGAATTAAGGGGACCAATTGAATAATTTTGAAAGAAAAACTCTAGTCCCATAAAGAATAAATAAGTCAAAAATTCGCAGAGCAGAAAACTAATGTATTATTAATTACATAAAATTAATAAAAGATGCATGTATATAATGTTTAAGAAAACATGGAATACAGGAGAACTTTTTAATGTGTTTCAAGAAAGGTAATGGGAGATAATCTGTTTTTAAATGTATTTTAACATATTTTATGGAATTTGTATTCTCGTGGCAAACGGTGAACAAAAATAAAAACACTTTAAGCAATAACGAAAAACGTTATTCTGTAATTCCATGTCTAACACATAATGGCGTATTGGTAAGCTTTATAGACTCGTCATAAGTAGAATATGCAAATAAGATGTTATTTAGCCCACTCTGAAACATTTTTCTCTGAAACCTCTTGTCCAGATGAAACTAAAGTGCGTGTATGCACCACGTTTATTCAATTCTTTTCTGAAACTATGGCGATTAAATATTAATGTATATATTGTCTAGTTTACGTTTTCTGAACCCTGACTTTGGCTTTTCAGATTGGGTCTTATAACTGCCCATATTGGGTCACTTTGTGGATGTGTAATATATCATTTTTTTAAATTTAATCATACAACACATTAAAAAAATTGAATATGACAGGTGTATTAAATATGACAGGTGCATACACTTTGCAAGGAGTAAAGTTTATAAGAACAAAAAATCAGTGTTGAAAACATTTTAGTTTGTTATTAATAATATTAAATATGACAAGATTGATTGTTAAAACACAAAATCTTTAGTTTTTGAAAAAAAATTAAATCATGTACACAAAATGATTTGAAGTGGTGTATCGACCGACTCGTGTACCGTTTGTATATTTTTACAATATACAGTCAAACCTGTCAATAAAGGCCACCCAAGGGAACCAGTAAAGTGGTCTTTATGTGCAGGTGGCCTTTATATACAGGTTCAAATAATATGAATGAAGAACAATTGGGATACAATTCTACTGGCCTTTATAAGCAGGTGGACCTTATATATAGGTGGCCTTTGTTCTTTGTCCAATGTCTTGATTCAACAATCATAGAATAAAAACAAAACTTTCTCTTTTTATGTGAAATGACACAGTACTTGTGGGCTATAAAGTATGAAGTAACAAAGAAAATGATAATTACGCCATTTACATAAAACAATAGAAATTAATTGTGTGGCTAGTCTTTGATTCACCGCCATGCACAGCACATAAGGGCTTACTGATCCACAAACGTCAAAGGCCTCACTGGTCCATATGTTAAATTTTATGCGTATGTTTATTTTTTCTGTAATTAATGTCAAATTTAAGTATATTGTCTTTGATTTCAACGTCATATCGAGTTGAAATATATACGCATTTACAATATTTAACATTTACTCATCACGGCGGATAGGTAATACCAGTCAGAACTGCATGCATACTTAAGAGCATTTTTTAAAGAAAACACGACCAGGCAGTCTAAAGCACTCGTTTGCGCACAACAATGCTTTTAATCGCCTAAGTACGAATCTCACTCTAAGAAACTAAGGCGAGAAACGTGAAAGTTCGTAGGTTCGCTTGCCAAAATTCGATATATTTCTCCGAATACGCTGGTCTCCCTTACCATCAAAGAGCTGTAGCAAGTTTTATTCGACAACAATATCACAACGAGCAGATGTGCGATGAATCGTATTATACAATATAATTGCTGAATGCCGACCATAAAACCTTTACTGGACAATAATTCAAATATTACATGGAATCACGTTAATAATAGTCCTGGGCCCAGATCATCAGTGATGTGGGATATTCTATTTGCTTATGTAATAGTCCCGGGTTCCAAACATTGGTATGGAATATTGCATGGCCATGGGTCCATGTAATAGTTCTGGGTTAAGATCACAAGTAATATGGAATACTGCATGGGCGATGTAATAGTCCCAAGTTCCGAACACCAGTAATATGGAATACTGCATGGGCCATGTAATAGTCCTGGTCATGGGTTCCGAACACCAGTAATATGGAATACTGCATGGGCCATGTAATAGTCCCGGGTTCCGAACACCAGTAATATGGAATACTGCATGGGCCATGTAATAGTCCCGGGTTCCGAACACCAGTAATATGGAATACTGCATGGGCAATGTAATAGTCCTGGGTTCCGAACACCAGTAATATGGAATACTGCATGGGCCATGTAATAGTCCCGGGTTCCGAACACCAGTAATATGGAATACTGCATGGGCCATGTAATAGTCCCGGGTTCCGAACACCAGTAATATGGAATACTGCATGGGCAATGTAATAGTCCCGGGTTCCGAACACCAGTAATATGGAATACTGCATTGGCCATGAAATAGTCCCGGGTTCTGAACACTAGTAATATGGAATACTGCATGGGCCATGTAATAGTCCCAGGTTCTGAACACCAGTAATATGGAATACTGCATGGGTCAAATAATAGTTCCGGGTACCGAATACTAGCAATGCAGAGTACTGCATGGGCATGGGTCCATGTAATAGTTTTGGGTTCGGGTCACCAGTAATGTGGAATATTGTATTTCTCCATGTTATAATACTAGATTCAAATTGCCAGTAATATGGAATATTTTATATATACATATATATATATATATATATTATTATTATTAAATAGTCCCGGGTTATGAACACCAGCAATGTGGAAAACATGGGTTCGTTCAATAGTTCTGGGTTTATCAACAGTAATATGGAATGCAACAATGTACTAGTATGGTATACGCATGGTTCCATTTAATGGTTCCGGATTCCAAACACCAGTATTGTGGAATATTGTTTGGGTCCATTTAATGGTCCCGGATTCCAAACACCAGTATTGTGGAATATTGTTTGGGTCCATTTAATGTCCCGGATTCCAAACACCAGTATTGTGGAATATTGTTTGGGTCCATTTAATGGTCCCGGATTCCAAACACCAGTATTGTGGAATATTGTTTGGTTCCATTTAATGGTACCAGGTTCCGAAAACCGGTAATGTGGAATATTGCGTTGAGTGATGCAATAATTACCAGTAATATATTAATATGGAGCATTGTGTGGGGTTTTCTAACAGTCTCGGGTTCCAATTGAAAATGTGAAACCAGAAATAAGATAACTATATAATATGAAAAAACATGTATATATATCGTTAAAATTTAAAGTTTACTACCAGTAATGTAAAAAATCAATGAGCTGTATATAACTTGATATCACATGTATTATTATATCTTACGTATCCTTGAACCATATTGTGTTGTTACTTTGTGACCGAGATAACGTGTCTATTTATAGAACCAGCTAAATCAAGGGAAAATGGCGGCTATAGGTAAATAAATACATGGTAAGTTAAGGTTATCTTACCTGAAAATTAACTGTTTTACATTGATTTAATTTTAAATATTTCAATGGAGAAAGATAGAATGTGGGGATTTGACTATCTTGTTCTAGACGGTTAATGGATGTGAAATCATAACATGATAACATTAACAGTGTGTGTGTGTGTGTAATATGAGTGTGTAAAACGAATATCAACAAAGTAAACCTAATACCCAGTTGATCAGTTTATTGTTTGTCCAAATATAACTAATTCATAATAATTTGACGGGTAGGAAGGGGTTCGTCCCATTTTATCGTTAAATGAGATTACTCTCGAAATTTTGAAAACATTTTTAAAATATTTTACTATATCGTTTTGGATGGGTTGGGCGGAGAAGGTTACAAAACAAAAATCGAGATTGAGCCATACTGACCAGTGATTATGTAACGACACTCTTTTGCTCATGAATATACATGTGGCGACATTTATTAGATTTTTCCAGCAAATGGAGATTCATGTCAGGATTTATAAAACTAAAATAAGAAAATGGAAATGTAAAATATAAATATAGCAATTTGAACTGTCAAGAAATGGCGTTTTTAGTGTTATAACTTCCATTGTCATGCAAAGTTAATGCATGTTATTTAGTAAACTTTGCGTGACAATGAGTTGAGTGGTGTAATGGTGTTTAACGTCCCAGTCAAGGATATTTTACTTATATCGAGACGTCGTCAGTTATAGGCGAAGGTGCAGAAATTTTGGCTGTGGGTTGCGCTAATGGCATTATACAGCAGGATTCTTTAGCGTGCCAAGCCCACCATGAGACTGCACCTCATTTATTTTAAGAACCGTGATTTTCATTTCGTAATGCCGAGTGCTTGGCGAAAGAACAGTCACTACCCATTTTCAAGTATTGGGGTCAGAGGCGACCGGGGGTCGAACCCACGACCTCCCACTTACGGAGCAAGCACTCTACCAACTGAGCTACTGCAGTGGTTGCATGGCAATGGAGGTTGTAGCAATACCAATGCCTTGTAATTTTCTAGATAGTTAAATGCCAACGTTTAAATAACATGGAACGTTTGATATAATATAAAACAAAACAAAAGATAAAAAAAATAATATAATATAAAATCTCTGATTGCTTTTTCATTTTTGTATGAGACTGGACAAAATTGCAAAATTATTTTAAGTGATGTAAATGAAGTACTTTAGATGAACTGCCATGTCAAGATGACAAGTTATATATATAATGCTTTTATATTTGGTTTTTATTTATTTATAGTCTATTTGAAAACATTGGTATTCTGAATAGTTATAGGACACCCTACAAAAGCCACCCAAGCTCTAAACTCGGAAACATTAACCCTGCCCTTACAAACTTCGTCTGAAGTACAGCAGAAATGTTTGAACTATGACTTATTACAGAATGATTCATTTCATAACTAATGTATGTGCTAGTACTAGGTTTCAATTATTCTAACGTTATACAACGAAACAAGCTGCTAACAAATAAATAAATGACTCGTGCAAATTGCAAGCCTATGCTAAGCAGGGCCCTTAATAAGTTTTATGGTCGTCATCACAATAGTGTTTACTAGCTTTGCTGGTGGAGGTTCAAGGTTTTAACCTAATTCACCAGTTTGAAAGTTTTAATTTGCTTTGGGAATGATTACGACCTGGATTGGTTTGTTTACCTTTCCGAAACAGAGAATGTAATGTTATACCCTAACCCTAACTCCCTATTGTGTATACCGTTGTGATCCGCTGTGCAAGCTTTTGGTTAAAGTGTTTTGATAAACATTGTGTAAAGACGAGACAGTTTAGCTCAAATTTGAATTAAATAGTTGATATTTAAAAGTCAAATTGTACATTGTAGATACTATGTGATTCAAATACTTTAACTTGAATATGGATAACGCAGAAAATCAGCAAAAGAAACCATTGGCGACAAAAAGGACGCTTTCCCAAGATTCTACGAAATCAAAGGAAGCGGCTCAAAGGCGTGCTTTCCGATGGAAATTTCTTACTATATGTCTGATAGCTTTTAACATTTTATGTTTGTTGGTCCTCCTTATCATTGCCATTATTTGGACCACCCAACATAGTCAACCTGATCATATCAATAAAGACCAGGAATTCTGCATCGATTGTTCCAAAGTCAACAACAAAACAGAAGGCTATGACGTCATAGAAACCAATAACCAATGTTGTGGATCTGCTGATAAAATTGTAAAAGACCTGGTACACAAAGTATGTATAACATTTATTTCTGGCTAAGGAACATTCGGTATAGAAATAAATTTTTTTCTGGTCCCGGTTTCACAATCAATTCTTAGCTAAGATTTTCCTTAAGTTTCGCAATCTTTGGCAATCTCTATTGGAACTAGGGATGCACATTTTTGACTAAATGTAGATGTTATAAGCTTAAGGTGATCTTTAAAATAACACTTCAAAATCCTGCTTATCTTCCAAAATTAAAAAAAAATTATTAAGATTTGAAATTTTGTCAGATTTAAGTTAGGCAAACTTTAATTAAGAAATGATTGTGAAACTGGGGCCTTCATTGAAGTTCGAAAGAATTGAACAATTTGCACACTGACTGTTTCGCGTAGCTTACTTAGTGTATACTTTTTTCAGTTAGTCCCAAAAAGTCATTTATAATAATTCAGTTTATAGAATTTTTTCAACAACAATTTAAACAACAATAAAGCCACAGCAAATAAAACTCATTATCGCAATGTTGTAAGAATTCAAATGTCTGTAAACCGTTCAAAATAAGATGACGTCACTGGGCAATCTGACCAATTTAACAAACAAAGGGAAATTAAATTATTTATTGTTATATTATTTAAATGCATCTATAAATGTGTACTAACATAAACATTTAATTTTATTCCATACAAAAGGTGTAGTGTCCGAGTTCTAGTAGACGTCCTCCATGTCTGATGGCCGGTCGTCATTTTAGATTATCTGTATAAATTGGAACTAAGAAACTGAATTTCGTTTGTCTTTTAACTTCAATGTAAAACATAGGGCATTGACATCAGGAAATTTTTATCACTGAGTTTTAATTTACAAATGTTGACTTTGAGAACTAATAGTGACAATGTTGTTCAATAGTACTAGTGCCCACTCTCATATTGATTTCGAGAAACATTCTTATTCCATTTTTGTATCAAAGTATAACTAATGTATGCATTATATACATAATATACAGTTATTTATCATGTATGAGATCAATATGGTGAAATGAGGACCCGAGGCCTAAGGCCTGGAGTGAGACCACCTCGTGGTTCAGGTCTTGGTCCTCATTTCACCATATTGACTTCATATATAGTAATCAAGAGTATATATAGACTTCAAGGTGTACATTGGTTTATAATGAATCATAAAAACTAGCTTTCACTTTCATTTCCGAATTAAGGATTTTTTTCGCTCTCCGAAGGTCGGCGGTTGTTTCCACCATGCATTCCTGAAATGATTGCCTTCTTATTGGTGAAATAACCTTGACTATGGTATCTACCCTCTAACCCTCGGCTGTTAACAAAAGTAAAAGAACGTGTTTTGGTTTTCTTTTTTATATATACTATTAAAAGCAACGTAGATTTTACAGTTACTTACTGATATTATTTCTCCTTTTTCAGAAACTTTTAGAGAATTATCAAGAGGACGAATCAAGAGGTATGATACTTAATTTATCGCTTAACTCTTCTGTATAACAACGGTCACACGGATATATAATGTAGCAACGTAAAAACTATGGACATGTTACTATGTAATTTAAGTTAAAATGTCATTACTGACTATTATCAAATACGAAGACTCAGAGAAGTTATACGGCTTCTTTTTGGAGGGATTATTTCCTTATTTATTTGTTTTTTGTTTTACATATATAGCGTGTCTATCAAACATCAATTCAGAAGAGAGATGTGTAGCTGGCAAGTATGTAAATTTTAAAGCCCAATTTAACGAACATTGCTAAGAAACCTGAAACCAAGAAAACATATGCAGTTTTCATTACTGTTCTTGGCGGCAAGTCAACTTAATATACATGACAGTCAATGGAAACAATATACCTGTACTTATAATTGATATTAAGACTGCAAACACGTGGACAAACACTTAATTTTTTACATTCCAGATCCGTTTTACTTCAGCCGGATGCAATGTGGAACAGATCTCTGGGAAAAACGTCCAGCAACTCGTATCGTAGGATTATCCCATAAAACAGGTAATGTTCTGATTTATCTCAAATATTTAACTCGCGTCATACTCTCTATTTGAACTGCAAACTCTATATATACCAAGTTCTGAGAGTTTTAAGTGGAAGAACATTGTTTCAATTATAGGTAGGTTCCAACTTGCAATAAATGTGTAGTTACTAACGAGTTACTACATATTGCCTCCAGCACACTATAATGGTAAAAAATTCTGGCACTTCAAATAGAGCTGGTGACATTTCGATATAACATGTATTATTGACATATTTTAATGGTACAAAATCCATTGGTTAAACCAATTTATAATATTTATTTGGACATTTGTAATCCACTCAAGACAATGTGTAGGGAGGATTCTTTAGCGCACCACGCCTTTCGTTACATAGCATACATCAGTTTTTAAGGTCTCTTTCGGACCCATGGCTAGTAGGTACTAGAAATTAGAATAGAACAGTCATGGACTATTTACAGCTCCTGTTCTGATCCGGCCAAAGTTCGACCCCGTCTTCCCAAAATACGGAGCGAACACTCTACTATCTGTACTAACGTAATGTTCCCTTGAGTACTGAGGTTTGTCATTCGTACCACGCTTACTGTGGCGTTGGACATCAGGTCATGTATGTTTATGCCAAATCGCAGTGTGTGTAAGTGTGCATCGCTAACATATATTTTCAACGTTTCCTCTGAAACGACTGGGAAGATTTCAATGAAACTTGGTCAGAAACATTTATGGACCGGTGCAAGTCAGATGTGTTCGTAGCATTACCATGGCTACCAAAACTACGCCAGTCGCCTTGGGGCAACACAATTTATAAATTTTGGTCTAGATGGCGCTAAAACTACATAAGTCCTATAACAGGCAACGTTTTTTTTTTCCTTATTTATGCCTTTTAGAACATTTAATCGTTTTGTTAATATTTTCAGAGAGTAATTCAAACGAACTCCAGTGGGGTAAAAATGAGAAGCTAACATTTCGAAACCACCATATTGAATACAGAGATGGAAAACTTGTACCAGTTCGCCAAGGGACATACTATTTGTACAGCCAAATCACGGTGAACTTGAACCGCACTTCTACGTCACCAATATCCCACACAATGTACAGGTTAAGATCACGTGACAAAGTTAGTGAACAGTTATTGGAAGGGGTCATATCAAATTGTCAATTGTCTGTGAATTCCAGCGACAGTACCAGTTACCTGGGTGCAACTTTTATGTTGGATGCCAAGGATGAAATTGCAGTAAAAATCACACATCCGGATATGATAAAATATGACAGTGACGCGGGAAATTATTTCGGTATGCACAAAATATAACTGCATAGAAACCATTGTTAAGCTTTTACCCATAGTTGGAATACATAGACACTCCGTAGAAACCTGGCTTGATACAAGCGACTGTTGTTGTATAACGTGAAACGATTTTATTGTTATATTGTTCATTTTCTTAACGCTTTTACTTTGTACAAATATATTTTGCTAGAGACTCGGTCAAAACTTGAATGGTGTTTGCTAGCGTATAGCGTAATATCCCTACTGTTTGTACGGAGCTATAATATTTATTTAATTTTGAATTTTTTATTGTATCAGTTGATTTTTTATATAAAATTGACGCTAAAATATAGTTTAATACAGTGCTTACGGCAGTAGCGGATCATTAGTGCAATATTCACTGCTCTCCGAGAAAAACATCGCTGCCGATTGTATTTTTTGGTACTATCAATTGACAGTTCTCCACTCTTTCAATTTATCATTAGATGATAAAAATCGTCCGACTATAAGTATGAGCAATACACGCGTTTTTGTATCCCATGTATTTACGTCAGTAACGAATCAATTTGTGAGTAGCGGATCGCGCCACCTAGTGTCAAGAAAACGATAGGCGATTAACCCAAAACATGATTAGTTTGAGTTTCCATCATTCAATTGCAAAAAATACTAATCATGAAACAATATGAAAGAATTTTAATCGTTATAGCAAAAAATGTCATGATTAAAATAAATAACAAAAAAAAAAAAAAACCAAATTATCGCAATGTCCCTGATAAATTAAGTCAATCAACATTGTCTTAAATACAGAATTATAAAAGCAGTAAATGGCGAAGGAAATATAATAAAATAATTGTACCTTATTTTACCTTATTAGTTATAAATAGTATGACATACTCTTGTCCATGAAGATTTTATTTTGACAAGAACAGTATATGCATACAATGATACTTATTGGTATTGTACACTTGTTACCAGACAAAAATATAGAACGGAATAAAACTTTAATTGTCTTAAACACAAAATATAGGGTTGGATATTAATGTATTTATTCAATATATTCTAATCCCATACAGATTATCCATCAAGCATGACAATTATGGCTTCTTTAAAATGCCCATTGATCTGGTCTTAATATATGATAAGTGGCATGGCATGACAATGCCCCCATCTTTCTCATGGGATACTGGCCATGGAGGGAAGCTAGGCACTGGTTCTCCAATAGCCTTTGCATAACTGAACCCACCAGAATCTATCATTTTTCTGAAAGCTCCAGACAGCCCCATGGGTACATGCCATATTTTTCTTAGCCTTTCGACAGGTCCCCTGTAGACAGCAGCTGATCCGTTATTGCCGTAATTGCACCCTACATAAACTGGTTTATTTGTTATTGTCATGAACTGTAAAGCTCAATAAAGGTTTATGTCGTGAAAGAAGACATGTTAACGAGTGTAAAGAGCTATTGTAATCATTTCAAATTACCTTTGAAAGTATTGAACACGTTGGTCAAATCGAAAGTTAGGTTTTGGAAATCACATCCATGTCGCTGAGACGCTTGTGACATTCGCTTTAAAAAGCCGAGAATTTAAAAAATAGGACGTTTATCAACACAAATGAAACGTAGAATTAAGTAAAAATACCAGCTTTACAGAAATATATCCGAGTTTTATTGGTCTCTCGTAATGATATGGAAAAAATTAACTTTATTCTAAAAAATGATCCGCTACTGACTGAGATCCGCTACTGCCGTAAGCACTGTACTTCGGTAATTAAATGATCCAGTCCTGTTGACGTTTTGCCCAAAAAAGCTTCTCATTTTATCTAAACGTTTTTGTAACTTCCGTTTAAACGTCACAGGTACTGATCATGTGTCACGTTAGCGAAGACCATTCTTATACATTTGTTAGTCGTTTATAAGCTCAGTAATATAACATGTAAAGTGTCATGTCGCGGGAAATTGTACATCACATGTGGTACAGTTTGAAAATTCCCGCGAAAAATACCTTGTACAATAGAAATATTTTCATTTCACACATTTCAATACTTAAATTATTGTGTATGTAAACTTCTGTAAATTATTAGCATTTCGTTTTTTCATATTTTTTAAACTTTTAACATTTCATTTTTTAATGTTTTTCTAAACTTTTAGCATTTCATTTTTTCATGTATTCTAATTGGAAAGATGCAATGGAATATTGCTTATGATTACATGTGTCAAATTATGAGGCGGAAACATTAAAAACACATCAAGCGTTTGCAGATAACTTATTAAATATAACTACCTTGTGTTTTGAAACCATATGCTTAGTTAGGAACCAAACTTGTATACGTCACTGTCCTATGACACAGTCCTTTTTTAACAAATATATTGCTAAATATAATCAAACAACATTGACCTGTGTCATGTTTTGTATTCAGACATAACTTTATTCTACAACTGAATTCTAACATATCATTTAACAATATATGCTTTAAGCATGCCAACACACAACAATGTACTGCTTACGTAATTGTTTGATGTACCAAGTACTATATATTTATAATTTATCTTGTATAACAACAAAGTTGTTAATTATTTTTATCAAATTTAATTTGTTAAGATTTTCTGTGATACATTTGAAAATAAATCATTTTTATAATAAACATTATTTGTTATAATATAAAAGAAAGTAATTTGTAAGAGAAACAAGTGTCTGAGTTTGGCAAGAGCAAACACAACCAAGAACACGTCACTGTACAAGTAAGTGACAAAAAAACCCAGGAAAACAGGAAAGAAAAGAAAAAAGTCACTAAACGTACATGAAACCTTCTTATATAAATTTATTCTCTATTCACATGTAAGTACCATGGAGGTCTCGACTGTAGGGAAATCTTGACACGGTTCAGCACATTGAGATTTCTGGGGACCAACGTTGTGGATACCTTTGGCATCCATTGATTTTGATGGGTATTTTAATATAAAATCTCTCAATCACTCTCTCTGAGACACCAATTTTAATTCTGTGATGTTCTCCACATAAGTGGTCATTTTCTTTACATCTCCTCAACTGGTCAACTTGACCATGGGTTATTCTCCAGTTTTAAATTCAGCTGACTGACTTACCACTGTATGCCATTCGCCTGTATATATTGTAAGGGACTGTTTAACTTTCCTAAACTCAGGATTTTAATTTTTCAACATTAATTTATGTATGATCAGTTACTGGGAATGTCTCGGGGAATCGCAATGTTATTGATGACAGGGGAATATTGCAAGTTCGTCCTTATCAAAACAAACAAAACGTTTTATTGCCGTCATCACAGTATTGATACAAATGATGTCTATGTATCCAAAATTACATTGGACATATCTTTGACGTCCCATAATTCGATGTTCCTTTCATTCTTAATTTTGATTACACACGTGGCTGGTGTAGCTAGTTAAACAGGAGGTGCTTACCCTTCCGAAGAACACCCGGCCTCATATCCCTGGTGGAAGTTCACGTGTCTAGTTTTCAAAGTATTGTCTTTTCTTTTTGGATTATGATTCTGAGATGAACTGGTAAGTTTGTTTATATTTAAAGTAGTAATGTGTTATGTTTTACATACGTTAAGAATGCTTGCGTTATACGTTGGTCAATACGATGTTCTATAAAATTCCTTCTCGTTCTGATTTCCATTCACGCCTCATAATTACAAAACTTCTTCCAAATGTGAAGTTCGCATACTATTACGTGAAAACATAAATGTGATAGAAACTAACAAATCCAATGTCTTCGTGATGAAAGGGGAATAATTCAATTAGTTTTTCGCGACATCACAGGATCGTGTGATGCGCGAGTGAGTGAGTGAGTAATGGTGTTTAACGTCCCAGTCAAGAATATTTCACTTATATCGAGACGTCGGCAGCTATAGGCGAAAGTGCAGAAATTTTGCCTGTGCGTTGCGCTTATGGCATTATACAGCAGGGTTCTTTAGCGTGCCAAGCCCACCGTGACACGGGACCTCGTTTATTATAAGTTCCCATCCGAAAGAACCGTGACTTTCATTTCGTAATGCCGAGTGCTTGGCGAAAGAACAGTCACTACCCACTTTCAAGTCTTGGGTCAGACCCGGCTGGGGTTCGAAACCATTTTGGAAACGTATAGTTAACAGTACAGTCAATGATCTGGAAACTTGTAACTGGAAATCTAGAATTAATTCTGATGCCGACTTCAGCCGTTTTGTTTACAACAAGATATCTTCCATGCAACAGTGTAGTAAATACCAGGAAACGTGGAACTTTTAGGATTTATATCAAAACTGTGGACAATCACTTGACCGTTTCTAAAGCATTTAAAAAGTGTTCTTTGTGTAAAAAAGTTTTACTGACGAATATGTACACATGACTTATTCAGGTGACCAAGTCTTGGAAATGTGAAAATATTTCAGGTATCTATGGAGTACATGTTAATGTTGAAATAAATAACTTAGATGATGAGCAGTTAAACCAACTTATATAAGTTAATGTCCAGATAACACCTCAGCATTTATCCACAGCTAGGTATACAGACTTCATCTTGACTTGTTTTAAATCAATTCGGTAAAACTAAGCAGGATATATAAGGTCACATTCCCTATTGGAGTAGCCAAATATCAATACATTGCATTATACCGCAATAAGTGAAATTAAAAACATTTATTATATTTTGTATCACATAAATACAACAAGTACAATATACAGCCAAACCTTTCTATAAAAGCCACCCAAGGGAACCAGTAAAAGTGGCCTTTATAGGCAGGTGGCCTTTATATACAGGTTCAAATAATATGAATAAAGAACAATAGGGATAAAATTCTACTGGCCTTTATAAGCAGGTGGCCTATATATGTAGGTGAGCTTTCAGGCAGGTTGGATAAGGTCATACATCCTATTGGAGTAACCAAATATCAGTACATTGCATTATACTGCAATAAGTGAACAATTTAAAACATGTATAATATGTTTTGTATCGCATAAATACTTAAAAAACCAATTTATTTCTTACTATGTTAGTTAATTTAGTTATGATATTTTAATATAAATGTATATTATATTCATAAATCTCTTAAAAGAGGAAATAGAGATTGAATGAATATACTTGTGAGCGTCATGGTGTCCGGCCTTAAAAGGGAGGGGGGGGGTATAAATAGGGTTTAGCAAGTAGAGCATGTTTATTATATAAACCTGTGATATGAACCTAGAAGACCTCAACCGTAAATTCTCAATTTTTTTTAAAAAACACTGTCTCGTATTTCTTTATCAAACTCTGGTTCCTAGATTGATCTTTTCCTCATTGATTGGTAAACTTTATTTTAAAATTTGTTCAGCCCTCGCAGCAAAAACTGTTTTGCCGCGGAGGTCATAAAAGTGTCAATTATAAGTCAAACTAAATATGAATTTCAAATGTTTCTCAAAAAATAATATCAGATATGTGATTTTCTATAACTAAGTAACATATCTAGTGGCATATTAATTTAAATAAATATGAAAACAACATAAACATGCTCTATTTGCTAAACCCTATTTATATCCCCCTTAAACGTTGCAATGTTGAATAAGTAACGTTATTACGATATAAACTATTGGTTTTACACTTGTATAAATTTTCTTTAATATCCAGAAATAAATATTAATTAATTAATTTTTTTTTTTTTTTTTTTTTTTTTTTTTTGTAAAATGCATTTAGGGCATCCCGATACATATACAATATCATGTTATTCCATGTAAATAAACCTGCATAAGCATTTTGTAGTCAGGGAAACAACATTGACCTGTCTGTTTGACCTTTAATTTAGATATATATCATGTACCAGTTCATTTATGTTTAGAAATTAAAGCTGTTTAATTCGTCTACATGACAAGAACGTCAATTGTTTATATATTAAAGACGAATCCTAACACTACCTATTTATGGGTGGAATCAACCAGACCAGTCAATTTTGTCATATATAACACAGTAAATAAGCACGTAATAACTCTGTATTTTAACAATTCATCTGGTCGTTAAAACTCCTTCACTGTATAGAAAAGATTGACAATGTCGTAAAAAGTATGGAATAATCTATAACACGCATACATTTCTGCCTTGAATTCACACTCCAAAAAAGAAAATGTAAAATTTAAAAAAAAATTGCAAGTTTAGTTAAGTTAGTCAAGGGAATTGAGACCGTGTGCCGTCAGGAAGGGCATGCCTCCTGTTTAGCTAGCCACACCCGTCGTGTGTAAAATCAAAATTGGGAATGAGAGTACTATTTAACGAGGTAATATCATACAAACTAAAACATATTTAGCTTGGCAAAGTTCTTTTACGGCAAGTATAGAATATTTGGTTTCCTAAATGTAATGCCACGACCACAGTCAAACTCGAAAGAGTTTATTCTTTGTTTAAAAATCAATGGTTATCTCACGATATTGCAAGCCTTGGCTAATTAAAGCACACAACATGTTTATTGGCGCCATCACACTATTGTTGATACGAATAGTGTTTGTATCCCAAGTTATAATAAAGCTGACGTCGCATAGGCACATGTTACTTTTATTCGATTTCACATGTGACAGGTGTGGCTTGATAAATAAGAGGATTACCCTTCCTGTCGGCACCCGGTCTCACTTCCCTTTGGTGGAAACTCACGTGTTTAACTTAATTTGTCAGTTTCAAAGTTTTTACTTTGCCTTTAGGTTGGGATTTGGATATGGATAAGATTGCTTGTTTTCATTTGTAATTTTCTTTCACTGGTTTTCTCGTTCTTAATTAAAATACAAAATGTATACACTTTTAATAACTTTATTTGTAATTAATTTATGTTTGTCATGAACATTAGCAACGCCATAACATGTAACGTGTATTGTGTTTAAATACGGATGTGCCTCATGGTCGGTTTGGTGTGTCATAATGAATCAGGAATGAGGAAACACTACTTCTCAGAAAAATATATAAAAGTATATATATCAAGTTCATCAATCTATGTGCTTTTAATTTTTTAACAAATCCACAAAGTCGTGTATATGCATATTAGCAGTACAACGAACTTGATACATTCTAAATAGGTAAGTTTACCATATACATGGTTATCAACAAGATTTCTCAGATTTTGTTGGTTTTTTTTCCAAATATCTTATCTTATATCTTATCTTGTTCAGTCTGTTTTAATCGCTTTTAGTTGAGATAGGTAAAGTTAGCTACTAGTAACTGGCTACTTGTAGAAGAAAAGTTAGCTACTAGTAGCCAGTTACTTGTGGAAGAAAAGTTAGCTACTAGTAGCCAGTTACTTGGAAGAAAAGCAGTTAATTACAAAAAAAAATCATCTATTTACTACACATAACTACCAACTGACGAATTAGATTTTATAAATCAAAACTTCCGCAAAACTACGAACATTTCTTGTACCACGAATGTAGTCCCGATATTTTTTAATGTAAATAACATTCCAGACGAGTAGCTGGGTATTTATTTTTAAGATATTCAAAATTCAAGCATATCATGATGAAGTATATTCAATTCTGCATCCATTGATACCAAATATTCTAACATTTGAGCTTCAATACGCACAGATACGCTTCCACAAACGGGACGGTGGATGCAAAAACGGGTAGGTTTCCATGATTTTTCACATTCAGGACGAGTAGCTGGGTATTTATTTTTAAGATATTCAAAATTCAAGCATATCATGACAATCTATATTCAATTCTGCATCCATTGATACCAAATATTCAAACATTCAAGCTTCAATACGCTCAAATACGCTTCCACAAAGGAGGGGGGGGGGTGAGTGTACGGGTAGGTTCTAATGCAATTTCTATCATTTTTCACATTCAGGACGAGTAGCTGGGTATTTATTTTTAAGATATTCAAAATTCAAGCATATCATGATGAAGTATATTCAATTCTGCATCCATTGATACCAAATATTCTAACATTTGAGCTTCAATACGCACAGATACGCTTCCACAAACGGGACGGTGGATGCAAAAACGGGTAGGTTCAAGTGTAATTTCCATGATTTTTCACATTCAGGACGAGTAGCTGGGTATTTATTTTTAAGATATTCAAAATTCAAGCATATCATGACAATCTATATTCAATTCTGCATCCATTGATACCAAATATTCAAACATTCAAGCTTCAATACGCTCAAATACGCTTCCACAAAGGAGGGGGGGGGTGAGTGTACGGGTAGGTTCTAATGCAATTTCTATCATTTTTCACATTCAGGACGAGTAGCTGGGTATTTATTTTTAAGATATTCAAAATTCAAGCATATCATGATGAAGTATATTCAATTCTGCATCCATTGATACCAAATATTCTAACATTTGAGCTTCAATACGCACAGATACGCTTCCACAAACGGGTTTGTGGATGCAAAAACGGGTAGGTTCAAGTGTAATTTCCATGATTTTTCACATTCAGGACGAGTAGCTGGGTATTTATTTTTAAGATATTCAAAATTCAAGCATATCATGACAATCTATATTCAATTCTGCATCCATTGATACCAAATATTCAAACATTCAAGCTTCAATACGCTCAAATACGCTTCCACAAAGGAGGGGGGGGGGTGAGTGTACGGGTAGGTTCTAATGCAATTTCTATCATTTTTCACATTCAGGACGAGTAGCTGGGTATTTATTTTTAAGATATTCAAAATTCAAGCATATCATGATGAAGTATATTCAATTCTGCATCCATTGATACCAAATATTCTAACATTTGAGCTTCAATACGCACAGATACGCTTCCACAAACGGGACGGTGGATGCAAAAACGGGTAGGTTCAAGTGTAATTTCCATGATTTTTCACATTCAGGACGAGTAGCTGGGTATTTATTTTTAAGATATTCAAAATTCAAGCATATCATGACAATCTATATTCAATTCTGCATCCATTGATACCAAATATTCAAACATTCAAGCTTCAATACGCTCAAATACGCTTCCACAAAGGAGGGGGGGGGTGTACCGGTAGGTTCTAATGCAATTTCTATCATTTTTCACATTCAGGACGAGTAGCTGGGTATTTATTTTTAAGATATTCAAAATTCAAGCATATCATGATGAAGTATATTCAATTCTGCATCCATTGATACCAAATATTCTAACATTTGAGCTTCAATACGCACAGATACGCTTCCACAAACGGGACGGTGGATGCAAAAACGGGTAGGTTCAAGTGTAATTTCCATGATTTTTCACATTCAGGACGAGTAGCTGGGTATTTATTTTTAAGATATTCAAAATTCAAGCATATCATGACAATCTATATTCAATTCTGCATCCATTGATACCAAATATTCAAACATTCAAGCTTCAATACGCTCAAATACGCTTCCACAAAGGAGGGGGGGGGGGTGAGTGTACGGGTAGGTTCTAATGCAATTTCTATCATTTTTCACATTCAGGACGAGTAGCTGGGTATTTATTTTTAAGATATTCAAAATTCAAGCATATCATGATGAAGTATATTCAATTCTGCATCCATTGATACCAAATATTCTAACATTTGAGCTTCAATACGCACAGATACGCTTCCACAAACGGGGCGGTGGATGCAAAAACGGGTAGGTTCAAGTGTAATTTCCATGATTTTTCACATTCAGGACGAGTAGCTGGGTATTTATTTTTAAGATATTCAAAATTCAAGCATATCATGACAATCTATATTCAATTCTGCATCCATTGATACCAAATATTCAAACATTCAAGCTTCAGTACGCTCAAATACGCTTCCACAAAGGAGGGGGGTGAGTGTACGGGTAGGTTCTAATGCAATTTCTATCATTTTTCACATTCAGGACGAGTAGCTGGGTATTTATTTTTAAGATATTCAAAATTCAAGCATATCATGATGAAGTATATTCAATTCTGCATCCATTGATACCAAATATTCTAACATTTGAGCTTCAATACGCACAGATACGCTTCCACAAACGGGGCGGTGGATGCAAAAAACGGGTAGGTTCAAGTGTAATTTCCATGATTTTTCACATTCAGGACGAGTAGCTGGGTATTTATTTTTAAGATATTCAAAATTCAAGCATATCATGACAATCTATATTCAATTCTGCATCCATTGATACCAAATATTCAAACATTCAAGCTTCAATACGCTCAAATACGCTTCCACAAAGGAGGGGGGGGTGAGTGTACGGGTAGGTTCTAATGCAATTTCTATCATTTTTCACATTCAGGACGAGTAGCTGGGTATTTATTTTTAAGATATTCAAATTCAAGCATATCATGATGAAGTATATTCAATTCTGCATCCATTGATACCAAATATTCTAACATTTGAGCTTCAATACGCACAGATACGCTTCCACAAACGGGACGGTGGATGCAAAAACGGGTAGGTTCAAGTGTAATTTCCATGATTTTTCACATTCAGGACGAGTAGCTGGGTATTTATTTTAAGATATTCAAAATTCAAGCATATCATGACAATCTATATTCAATTCTGCATCCATTGATACCAAATATTCAAACATTCAAGCTTCAATACGCTCAAATACGCTTCCACAAAGGAGGGGGGGTGAGTGTACGGGTAGGTTCTAATGCAATTTCTATCATTTTTCACATTCAGGACGAGTAGCTGGGTATTTATTTTTAAGATATTCAAAATTCAAGCATATCATGATGAAGTATATTCAATTCTGCATCCATTGATACCAAATATTCTAACATTTGAGCTTCAATACGCACAGATACGCTTCCACAAACGGGGCGGTGGATGCAAAAACGGGTAGGTTCAAGTGTAATTTCCATGATTTTTCACATTCAGGACGAGTAGCTGGGTATTTATTTTTAAGATATTCAAAATTCAAGCATATCATGACAATCTATATTCAATTCTGCATCCATTGATACCAAATATTCAAACATTCAAGCTTCAATACGCTCAAATACGCTTCCACAAAGGAGGGGGGGGTGAGTGTACGGGTACAGCTACTCGTCCTGAATGTGAAAAATGATAGAAATTGCATAAGAACCTACCCGTACACTCACCCCCCCTCCTTTGTGGAAGCGTATTTGAGCGTATTGAAGCTTGAATGTTTGAATATTTGGTATCAATGGATGCAGAATTGAATATAGATTGTCATGATATGCTTGAATTTTGAATATCTTAAAAATAAATACCCAGCTACTCGTCCTGAATGTGAAAAATCATGGAAATTACACTTGAACCTACCCGTTTTTGCATCCACCGTCCCGTTTGTGGAAGCGTATCTGTGCGTATTGAAGCTCAAATGTTAGAATATTTGGTATCAATGGATGCAGAATTGAATATACTTCATCATGATATGCTTGAATTTTGAATATCTTAAAAATAAATACCCAGCTACTCGTCCTGAATGTGAAAAATCATGGAAATTACACTTGAACCTACCCGTTTTTGCATCCACCGTCCCGTTTGTGGAAGCGTATCTGTGCGTATTGAAGCTCAAATGTTTGAATATTTGGTATCAATGGATGCAGAATTGAATATAGATTGTCATGATATGCTTGAATTTTGAATATCTTAAAAATAAATACCCAGCTACTCGTCCTGAATGTGAAAAATCATGGAAATTACACTTGAACCTACCCGTTTTTGCATCCACAAACCCGTTTGTGGAAGCGTATCTGTGCGTATTGAAGCTCAAATGTTAGAATATTTGGTATCAATGGATGCAGAATTGAATATACTTCATCATGATATGCTTGAATTTTGAATATCTTAAAAATAAATACCCAGCTACTCGTCTGGAATGTTATTTACATTAAAAAATATCGGGACTACATTCGTGGTACAAGAAATGTTCGTAGTTTTGCGGAAGTTTTGATTTATAAAATCTAATTCGTCAGTAGGTAGTTATGTGTAGTAAATAGATGATTTTTTTTGTAATTAACTGCTTTTCTTCCAAGTAACTGGCTACTAGTAGCTAACTTTTCTTCCACAAGTAACTGGCTACTAGTAGCTAACTTTTCTTCTACAAGTAGCCAGCTACTAGTAGCTAGTTACTAGTAGCTAACTTTACCTATCTTTTTAGTTGTAAGCGTTTTCTGTAATGACCAAATATTGCCTTCTTTTTTCGAACTTTACAGAAGTGTCTTTAGTACTGAGACACAGAACCTCGGGTTTGAGTCTCATCCGAAAGAATATTCTAATAATGAGCTTTTCATGTACAGCTCTATAGTACGATCATTTATTCAGTGAGGAATACCGATGTGGCCTTCAAAGAATTACTTAACAGACATTTCATTATTGCTATATATAGATCTGTTATTTTTATAACATGTGTTGCTATTATTTGCTTAAAGGTCTAAAAACCAAATAAAACCAGTTTTATCAGGCGCTCGTCTGAATTCAGATGATGCGTATCACGTAGTAAAATACTTTATCGCTGATAATTTCATCTTTTGAGACAGTTAGGTTTAGTAGTTTTAATTTTTTTTTTTAAAAATGTGTCACTCTTGGCCAAACATGTGAAATAAATGGATTTTATTCTTTATTTTGATGTTCATGTGTTTTACCCGTTGTCCATTCATAAACAATGGATTAGTTCGTGACGTATACTAGTTAGGAATAATAACGTCTGTATAAACCCGTATCGCGTGAATACGCATTAGCCAATCAGAACCCAGTTCCGAAAGACTTACGTGAATGATGCTATCGAATATGCCATATCAACATGCAATATGATATCAGAGGGACAACAGCTACCTTTAACAAATTGCTAAATTTTGACCCCCAAATTAAAAAAAGTATAGAGAATATTAAATATTATTAGATACTTATCTTTAAAACAGAACTGCAAATGAACAAGTATTTATTTCTCAACAAACTTTTATCGAAAAAGTTTATTAATTTTTTTTTTTAAAAAAGCTGACAATATTTGCAAAAAATATTTAAAATATATTCGTATATAAAATGTGAAATTTGAAGTCTATTGTAGTTATATCAAGTAAGGCATCTAAGTTTGGATCACAACACCCATTCAAAACATGTTTTTTCCTCACTGAAAATGTGATCGAATGTATTGGCAGAAGATGAAAAATGCGTAATTAGCGGTCACAGTTTGTAACAATAAATTAGTGCCCAACAAAATGGCCTACGAAACCACGTCGTAATTATGTCATCACATGTACACATATATCTTCGTCACACAAGCTGCATTTTTGTTCATTAGTAGATTAACTTTTTTCCATTGCCAAGATAATTTGGAACTATGCATGCTTTTTAAAGGAGAAGTATGATAAGATAATAAAGGCACTCCAAAATTTAATCCTGTAATATTAATTTATATACAATGATACAGTATGACGGTCTTTAAATTAAGCTTGCGTCATTTATGATGTCATAATGACGCCACGACATGACGCTCTCTTATATTGCTACCAGAAGTTTTTTTCTGTGTTTTTTTAATGTCATTTATATCTAGTACGTGTATTTGGTGCCAGAGTCATCATGCGACATGTCAGGTTCCAACTTGGTATTATACAAGGAGAACTTCTATAGCAATATTTTCCAGAACATGGTATATCTGAGGACAAGATAGTATTGAGATTTTTTAGCGATGCATTGTCTTTCAACACACTACAGTACGGAGCTTAATGACGTCAGCATAATGTTAAAATCATGCAAATAAATCATTAAACGAATTATAGACTGTGTATAGACTGTGAAATAGACACTTTTATATTTGGGGGGAAGACGAAAAACTTGACCATACCAACTTCTTTGTATACGTTTTAAAATAAAAAATAAAAACAAGTTCTGAAAAAAAGTTTGACAGGCCGGAAACATACACAATTAAAATCTGGGATTTGATTGGGGATGAAATATAATGTTAGACAAGGAATTATTCTTTTATTCTACTTTTCATCTAGTAAATAAACAAATAAATAAATAACGTAAGTTATTTCCTGGTATGATATAAAAAGCCAGAAGGAAATGTCTAAAAATATAAATATAAAATCCATTTTATAAAATGTTTAGTTGTCATCTAAATATAAGTTCATTTTACATAACACTTTCACACACACGGAGAGAGAGAAAGAGAGAGAGAGAGAGAGAGAGAGAGTGTGTGTGTGTGTGTGTGTGTGTGTGTGTGTGTGTGTGTGTGTGTGTGTGAAATTGGTATGTAAAATGAACTTATATTCAGATGACAAACTTTATATACCGGATTTTAAATTAAAATCTTTAGATATTTTCATTTTTACTTGTCACATCATACAAGGATAACTAACACTGTGCGTGTATGTGTGTGTGTGTGTGTGCGTATGCGATTTGATATTCAAAATCCATATAACGCGAAACAAATGTTCAGTTTGTGATATAACAGCAAGTAACATAATATCATAGGTGATATATTAATATTATTCAATCACTTTAATCTCCAGTTACAAAGCTATGGCTATATGTGACACTCAAAGAGGGTTTGTGAAGCTACAGTACAGGCCTGTCCAAAGTTTAACATTAAGCTAACGAATAAGTGTAAAATAGCCAGCTCATTTCGGCCCTCGTTGGCTCGGTTGCTTTTCGGAAGCTACTATCTGTCTCTCTACAGCTTTACAGCCCGACTGGCTATTCATTTGTCTGCCACTTGACAGCTGAGCTTTGACACCTTTTTATAATCTCGGTGTTAAACTTGCGACAGGCCTGTATAGTCGGTATACCGCACAGACGTGTCGAAAGTCTAACACTCAGCCCAGAAGAAGGAGTCGAAGCTCTACTGTCTAGTGTCCGAGATATTGACAGCTAGAGACTGACAAGCTGTCGAGAGATAGATATATCCACAGCTGTCGAGATGTAGCTGAAGAGGGGCCGGGGTTAGCTGCCGATTTGGCACTGACGCGTTAGCTTAGTGTTAAACTTGCGACAGGCCTATAATGTAGGTATTAATTAAGCGGTATAGATACGTAGTAAACATTATTTCTATGACGATTTTAAACTGAATTGTTTTCTCATTGGTCAAAGGACATACTAGTTGATTTTTTGTCAGTTTAGAGAACAGGTAAGTAGTACATGTATCTTACTTACAACTTTACTTATCCTCTTCATCCCTACTAGGATATAAGGCACCAACAAGCGTCCTATATTTGTCTCTGTCCTCTGTCATATGTTGAGCTTGCCCCCCCAGGTGTATCCCAGCTCCTGTAGTTCTATTTGTATGGTTCTCCTCCAGGTTGTATGAGGTCTACCAGGCTTTCTTTTGCCCGGTGGTGTCCAGATCAATGCTGTTTTTTTGGGCATTCTCATCACATGGCTTAACCATATAAAGCGCCGTTGTTTTATCTGTATTATTATATTCTTTATTGCCTCATAATTGAGAGTATATTAATATAATTAAACATATATATAACATATAAATTAAACATGTAAACATATTTACAAGACAACTGTGAGATAGTCACATTTAAATCATGTTATAATTTTGGTTGGATATCTTATTTGGCCAGGTAAGTATCTAAGATCTATGTATTTGTTTTAATTGTTGTGTAATTTTGGTTTTTATCAATAATAATTAAATTCCTAAATGCTGAAATACAGACACAGCGTAAGTGCAAGTGTTCGTTTTTCATGCTATACTCCAATAAAAGAACAAAACCATAGCAACGCCAATCAAGGAGATCGGCTTCCATGGGTCAGAATACGGATCGTTCATCTCGCATGTACATGACAACTGCATTTGCGTTATAATTTTTTTAAAACGTTCACAATGACGAATAATTTAAGGTCTTTGAAAAACTAAATGCGATCATCTTGTTCCCAATTACTGAAATCATACAAATTCGAAATGTTTATACCATATTTACGGGTTTAAACGTCTAAAAGACGAAAGATTGAGGTTATCGGTTATTGCTTGCTCAAGCAGAGTATTTCTTATAATAAAAAATCGTCAATTTCAAACAACAAACACTTTATAATCACATAATTACATCAATAATTTTATATTATTCAAATGATCAAATAAATAAATGGGGAATATAGTGTCTGAAGCCAGTATTAATGCACTTAGATTTTGTTAGTGCTGATAGTGGACAATGATACAAGTAATCTGACATTACTGTGGTCAAAATTAATATAAACTAAAGCGATCTACATGTACTTATCCTGCATGATTATCGCAGCAATTTAAACCTGTTAGTATTAATTTAAATTTTGTTACATTGTCTGATTTCAATTACGTTATACGTTACCTAGAGCTGTAACGGCGACCGTTTTTATGCACCATTATTTTTTTGCATTATTTTAAATATTCATCTCGAACGTGTCTGACTGTGTCGGCTCGTTTGTTCTATTTGAATACATAAACGTACTTTATTTATAAATCGGTGATTTAGCCTTATTTAAATCCTTTTCACCAGGTTTTCACTATTTATTATATCAAATTTTTCGGAGCCTTGTTCGTCCGCCATTTTGCTGTCTCAGCCAATTTACTGAAATGACCAGAGCTGAAAAAAACCTTTATACCCAGGACGAGGATTGAACCTGCGACCTTCTGCTCCGGAGTCAGATACTCTACCACTGAGTTACTCATGCCTACAGCTCTGTGGGGTGTAAATTACACTACACTCCCCTCCCCTTTATCCTTTAAGGAGTCGGGCATCAATTGTTCCTACAGCCATACAACAACGTATAGCCCACTACCTGTATGCTGCAGCTTTAACCTTTAGTTTATCCTCGTCTCCATTGAGGTCACCAGAGCTGAAAAAAAACCTTTATACCCAGAACGTAGATTGAATCCCGCGACCTTCTGCTCCGGAGTCAGATGCTCTACCACTGAGTTACTCATGCCTACAGCTCTGTGGGGTGTAAATTACACTACACTCCCCTCCCTTTATCCTTTATGTCTGCCGTTTTGATTGGTTGTAACACTGACCAAACGTGGCGTTCATTGGTCAGTGTTATAGTCACTCTCATTGGTTTTGTACTTCTAGGGTGATAGATTCACGGGTATAAAAACAAGTGATTTTCAGTGATTTGTCACTTGGGGAGACTACCAAGATTGATAAGGTTGGCATACGACCTGGTCATTCGCTTTCTGGTCTCTGGCAGTAAAATGCCTCTACCTTCCATTTATTTTGTTAAGTTTTAAGTTCTAAAATGGGGCGGGGGAGAAGTTATTTTTGATTTTGGCTTTATTTTAAATTAGTTTTGATTAGGGACTTTAAAAGCATTTTTCTGAATTATTTTTGTAGAATATTTTTGCTTCCTTGACCATTTTCTGATTGACCAGGTTTATTAATTTTAGGTAGCTTCATCGACATTTACAATTTTAACGTCTTATTTTACGTTGCAATACGGCACATTGTCGATGTTTCATTGTTGCTTTTTTCCAATGCTTTATCGCTGGACACGTGCTCTTTCAGAGCTTGTTCAAACAGGCAAAATATTTCTAGGATTTAAGAGAAATTCATCTAAACTTATTAGCTCATTTGACGTATTCCTACGCTATTTGTACTTAACGTCACATTTCTGCACGCTCTACACTTACCTTATTCGGAATCGTTACTATGTTAAGTTAGAAAAAAAGCATTCACAATCGTAAATATTTTAAAATGCCTCCATTTTTCTCTTTTACCTTGTATGTTATTTGAAGCCCGGATTTAATGTCGGAGCTCAAACTGTCTTCTTAAAATCTTTTTTTACTCATCAATTCCTTAGCCCTTTAAAACTATGGCCTGACATTGTCAAATTTAGACTTTCAAGAATGTACTGCAGCACAGAGGTGACATGATCCGTAACCATCACATATTAAGCAAGCTTCCTTCTAACAGACACAGACGACGTTGAAAACAAAATGAGCATGCGTCACTTATTGGATACGCACGTAATAACTTATTCGTGTTAAGCGAAAAATATCGGAATACACCCAATAACAATTTTGCGTTCAAAAGTTTCACATAGACACGTGATAACCGGATAAAACATTTGTCAATTACCCCTTTGTACCCTTCACGAAAATCAAAATACGAATTTATTTTTGAAATTTCTATGAAAAATAATTTACAAGTTTTTAAGAATTTTACATTGAGTTTAATGTATTAGAGTACAAAACAAACTCGTACCTATTTATTTTTTTATTTAATTTAAAAAAAAACTAGCGTAATCAGCTTAACATATTCTTTCATGACATTTGGATTCCAATATTACATGCAATAACAAATTTTTATCTCTGTACATGATAGATAAAACTGTTTACAAATCTATCTTAAATTCTTAATTTGGTAAGGACAAGATACAAATGTTTTATCGTGTCAGATGTCTAATTAGGCCATGCCAGGATTTTTTCTTTGTTATGCGTCCGCGGGTTGGTAGGTTTTGGGGCTTCAAATGTGAAAAAATAAACTGAATTTTTTTAATTGAATTTAGTCTGGTTTTTTTTGTTTGTTTGTTTTTTTTTGCTGTTTTTTTGGGGGGGGGGGGAGGTATAAATAATTTTAAGTTAATTTTAAGTTTTAACTTATTTCACTTATTTTTTCTTTTCAAAATTACAATCCAATATTTTACTATGTTTTATACTAATGCTATATGCTCATTTTTGAACTGTTTATTAAATGCAAAACTCCATATTGGTAACATAAGAGGTTTTTATTTTTGCTTCTCTTTTTTACCTGATAGGACTGTAAAATTTCGGAAAATAAGTTAGATACTTAATAAAAAAAATCTGATATAGCCTTATATAAAACACTACCATGGTACAGACCTCTCGAAAGTTTAACTCTGCGCTAAAGAAATAGGACAAACTCGACTGCTGGGTTATCTGGTGGCCGAAAAGATGTCAGGAGATAGATAACACACAGCTGCCGAAAAGATGTCAGGAGATAGATAACGCACAGCTGCCGGAAAGATGTCAGGAGATAGATAACGCACAGCTGCCGAAAAGATGTCAGGAGATAGATAACGCACAGCTGCCGGAAAGATGTCAGGAGATAGATAACGCACAGCTGCCGGAAAGATGTCAGGAGATAGATAACGCACAGCTGCCGGAAAGATGTCAGGAGATAGATAACGCACAGCTGCCGGAAAGATGTCAGGAGATAGATAACGCACAGCTGTCGGAAAGATGTCAGAGATAGATAACGCACAGCTGCCGGAAAGATATACATGTGGTTTACGAAGGTCCGAGTTGAGCTTCCGATTGGGTAGTAATTCGTTATGATATCTTATTGTTAAACTTTCGACATGCCTGTACCGTAGGTGAAAGCCGGTACAATTGACCTGTAAACAACGCCATCTATTCAGAAATGTCAGATTTATTTGAATAGGAGAAAATATATGTACATATACGCCTTGGTCCTGCAAATTTATGAATTTGTTCAATGATTTTATGTGCAACTCCAGTAACAAGCATATTTTATAGTCGATGAAAGGTGAAATCAAATTAAATACTGCATTTCATGCAAAATATTTACTTAGATGTATAGTTGGTGCATACACTGTAATTTTAAATGTCTGTTTTCCTAAACAGCATTATTTCAAAACAGTGTCCTCTACAATTTATGCGAAAAACAAATTGTAAAAAACGCTTACCTACAAAGTATAAATAACCCCCAAAAACTCGGAGGATTAATTGTCAATAAAGTGACTAATGTTGAACATAAAAGAATAGCACTTTCCATACATAATAATTATTTTTCAAATTAAAAGGGGGATCCTCGAAAGACTTTATGGCATCACAGTGCTTCCTATTTCCAATGTTCCCATTACACACTGCCAGAAAGTTTGTTTGTTCGTTTTTTGTTTTTATTTCGTATATTGTAAAGTTTGTTTGTTGCTTCGTGTTTTGTTGCGTTCATTTCTTACCGTTTTTATTACTAGTATTATTATGTTACGGTCCCTTGTTGTTTCGTGGTTAGTTATGTTTGTTTTTTGTGTTTGAGTTACGTTCTTTTGTTGTTTTTTGTTTTGTTACGTTTGTTTCTAGTAGTTTAGTGTTTTGTTACGCGCGTCTGAAGTTTTGTATTTTGCTACGTTTGTTTTTTTTTCACGATTTTGTTACGACTGTTTCTAGTAGTTTAATGTTTTGTTACGCGCGTCTAAAGTTTTGTGTTTTGTTACGTTTGTTTCTAGTAGTTTAGTGTTTTGTTACGCGCGTCTGAAGTTTTGTGCTTTGCTACGTTTGTTTTTTCACGATTTTGTTACGACTGTTTCTAGTAGTTTAGTGTTTTGTTACGTGCGTCTGAAGTTTTGTGTTTTGCTACGTTTGTTTTTTTTTCACGATTTTGTTACGACTGTTTCTAGTAGTTTAGTGTTTTGTTACGCGCGTCTGAAGTTTTGTGTTTTGCTACGTTTGTTTTTTTTTTCACGATTTTGTTACGACTGTTTCTAGTAGTTTAGTGTTTTGTTACGCGCGTCTGAAGTTTTGTATTTTGCTACGTTTGTTTTTTTTTCACGATTTTGTAACGACTGTTTCTAGTAGTTTAATGTTTTGTTACGCGCGTCTGAAGTTTTGTGTTTTGCTACGTTTGTTTTTTTTCACGATTTTGTTACGACTGTTTCTAGTAGTTTAATGTTTTGTTACGCGCGTCTAAAGTTTTGTGTTTTGTTACGTTTGTTTCTAGTAGTTTAGTGTTTTGTTACGCGCGTCTGAAGTTTTGTGCTTTGCTACGTTTGTTTTTTCACGATTTTGTTACGACTGTTTCTAGTAGTTTAATGTTTTGTTACGCGCGTCTAAAGTTTTGTGTTTTGTTACGTTTGTTTCTAGTAGTTTAGTGTTTTGTTACGCGCGTCTGAAGTTTTGTGCTTTGCTACGTTTGTTTTTTCACGATTTTGTTACGACTGTTTCTAGTAGTTTAGTGTTTTGTTACGTGCGTCTGAAGTTTTGTGTTTTGCTACGTTTGTTTTTTCACGATTTTGTTACGACTGTTTCTAGTAGTTTAATGTTTTGTTACGTGCGTCTGAAGTTTTGTGTTTTGCTACGTTTGTTTTTTTCACTATTTTGTTACGACTGTTTCTAGTAGTTTAATGTTTTGTTACGCACGTCTGAAGTTTTGTGTTTTGCTACGTTTGTTTTTTTCACTATTTTGTTACGACTGTTTCTAGTAGTTTAGTGTTTTGTTACTCGCGTCTGTGTCGCCAGTGTTTTTGTTTGCTTTGTCTGTTTTCATGTAGGCGCTTTATCTATATTCCGCATTCCATTCCACCTGTAATCATGAGATGTAGTCCCAGGTATTCCTCTAAATCCCATGTCAAATATACGGTGTAGTCAAGGTCATTCCGCGAAGTACAATAAAACGAGTACTGGAAATACCCCGAGTATGGTAGAAATAGTACAATACTTATTTCTAAACCCAGTCACTGATAACATTGAAACCACTAAGTCGCCTTCCTGCTGAATGACCCACAAAATCCTAAATTACTTTGAGGAGAGATTTACCTTCAAAACAACCAAAGAATGCCGTGAGACAAGACAGTTTTTCATTACTGTTCTAGAAACGGAAAACAAGATAACGGCCAGATGCTAGCTGATTACATGTAAAGATTTCAATTGAATTAATTTAGAAGTGAAGGATTCACTCGGTTTTGAAAAAAAAAAACCGCGGTAAGTGCATAAATTTGATAAAATATAATTCAAATACACACATAGCGGTTATTATAAATTTATTATTATTATTATTATTATTATTATTATTATTATTATTATTAAAACCTTGAATCCATACCGTATAATGTAAAACGCAGAAGATAAAAAATGAATCTGAATTATTTTTATATGATGGCGTATTTTTTGTGGGTGACGGTACACAACACAACTTTGCATGTCCTGAGCAAAACTCACATCCCCTACTCTTGAAATGTAGTTATGGCGGACCTGGCTTGATAGGTTGCCGAGCAGTTAAGTTGGTAGAGGGTCCCGCTAGTATTTGGAAGGTCCCGGGTTCAATTGCAAGTCCCGGTTTTGCCGCTGCATTTTTTCCCTTCGCTGTCACGTAGTGAAATTTAAGGTAAACCAACAACACCATTGTGTACAAAACATTTTACTACTCAAGCGAAACATCATTATAAATCTTTATAAAAAGTTCGGTTTAAATTAATTTTGTCTAGGGTCAGTTAAACAAAAAGAGAGGATGAAATGCATCAACAGATTTATATGATAAATGAGTGATAATCTGATAAATGACTTAGTAAGGTTACACTCCAGTGAAATTGCAGAAAAAGTAATTTAAAAAACGGTTTTATATACAAACCGACAAAACATTTGATGAATTTTAATGAAAGTACTGTGTTTTAGTTATACTGCATATGAAATACAGATCTGTCGAAAGTTTAACACTCAGCTAACGAATTAATGCCAAATAGACAGCTCATTGTTGGCTTTTAACTAAGCAGCTGCTTTCTATGTTCCTTTCTGGCCAATAGCTGGTCATATCTCGGCCACTCGACAGCTGAGATTCGGTTGTTTTTTTTTTGTTAGTTCAGTGTTAAACTTCCGACAGGACTGTAATGTTTTGTATATGTATACTTTTTTGTAGGTTAAAGATAAGACAATGAACCTGGTTACAACTCTCATAATACTGGGATCTATCAGTGTATTCCATTATGGTCACTGTGAGTACTTAAAAAATTATTGTATTTTACTTAATATCCAAATTTACATACAAATCTACCGAGCTACTGTATATGTGGCGGTCGTAAGGCAATCAGACAAGATAGTTAAAACTGGTTTGGCTCGGACTAAAGACAAGAGGAAGGACCTTCTGACAATTGGTTGAGAGCGGGGACCAAGCGTAGGACCTTCTAGAGGTGATATTCAACTTAGCCTCTGTACATATGGAAATTTAAGACAATCAAATTAGATAGTTAAATATATATAAAAACAACTTATTTGGCTAGGACTAGAGGTAGGACCTTCTGGTTGTTAGCTCTGAAAGAAACGTGAGAAAGGTTTTTCTGATAATCGAGTTGGACTAGGGACCAGAGAAAGGACATTCTTACAATTGACTTGAATTAGGATAAGATAAATGACCTTTAAATACTTCGACTCGGACTAGGGACCAGAGACAGGGCACTATAATTAAAATAGCTAGGACCAGAGGCAGAACCGACTGATAGTTGGCTTGGCTGGGAACCAAATATGCTTTTACATGTGCATGTAATTGTTGCATGTTCTCAGATGTCTCATTTTTATTATTGCTTTTAACACGTAAATATCTGCAACATACTCCTAAAGACGTCCCAGTATTGTCATTGCTATTTACACGTATACTTTTGTAGCATTGTTTTAGACAGCCCAGCTTTGTTATGTACATGTACTTGATTGTGGCGTGTTCTAACAAGTTTCGGGATTTATATGTACACATACATGTGTTTGCAGTATGTTTTGAGTGTTTCAGCTTTGTTATTGCTATTTACACGTACGCGTTCGTTTAGTAGCACGGTCTAAGCGGTTTCAGCCTTGTTATTGCTATTTGCACGAATACGTTGGAGCATGTTTAAAGCGTCCCTTAATTGTTATTGCTATTTACACGTATACTTTTGTAGCATGTTTAAAGCACCCCTTACTTGTTACTGCTATTTACACGTATACGTTGTAGCATGTTTAAAGCACCCCTTACTTGTTATTGCTATTTACACGTATACTTTTGTAGCATGTTTAAAACACCCCTTACTTGTTACTGCTATTTACACGTATACGTTGTAGCATGTTTAAATCACTCCTTACTTGTTATTGCTATTTACACGTATACGTTGTAGCATGTTTAAATCACCCCTTACTTGTTATTGCTATTTACACGTATACGTTGTAGCATGTTTAAATCACTCCCTACTTGTTATTGCTATTTACACGTATACGTTGTAGCATGTTTAAATCACTCCCTACTTGTTATTGCTATTTACACGTATACTTTTGTAGCATGTTTAAAACACCCCTTACTTGTTACTGCTATTTACACGTATACGTTGTAGCATGTTTAAATCACTCCTTACTTGTTATTGCTATTTACACGTATACGTTGTAGCATGTTTAAATCACTCCTTAGTTGTTATTGCTATTTACACGTATACGTTGTAGCATGTTTAAAACACCCCTGACTTGTTATTGCTATTTACACGTATACGTTGTAGCATGTTTAAATCACTCCTTACTTGTTATTGCTATTTACACGTATACGTTGTAGCATGTTTAAATCACTCCTTACTTGTTATTGCTATTTACACGTATACGTTGTAGCATGTTTAAATCACTCCTTAGTTGTTATTGCTATTTACACGTATACGTTGTAGCATGTTTAAAACACCCCTTACTTGTTACTGCTATTTACACGTATACGTTGTAGCATGTTTAAATCACTCCTTACTTGTTATTGCTATTTACACGTATACGTTGTAGCATGTTTAAATCACTCCTTAGTTGTTATTGCTATTTACACGTATACGTTGTAGCATGTTTAAAACACCCCTGACTTGTTATTGCTATTTACGCGTATACGTTGTAGCATGTTTAAATCACTCCCTACTTGTTATTGCTATTTACACGTATACGTTGTAGCATGTTTAAATCACTCCCTACTTGTTACTGCTATTTACACGTATACGTTGTAGCATGTTTAAGTCACTCCTTAGTTGTTATTGCTATTTACACGTATACGTTGTAGCATGTTTAAAACACCCCTGACTTGTTATTGCTATTTACACGTATACGTTGTAGCATGTTTAAATCACTCCCTACTTGTTATTGTTATTTACACGTATACTTTTGTAGCATGTTTAAAGCACCCCTTACTTGTTATTGCTATTTACACGTATACGTTGTAGCATGTTTAAATCACTCCCTACTTGTTATTGCTATTTACACGTATACGTTGTAGCATGTTTAAATCACCCCTTACTTGTTATTGCTATTTACACGTATACGTTGTAGCATGTTTAAATCACTCCCTACTTGTTATTGCTATTTACACGTATACTTTTGTAACATGTTTAAAGCATTCCTTACTTGTTACTGCTATTTACACGTATACGTTGTAGCATGTTTAAAGCGTCTCTTCATTCTTCTTGATATTTACATGTACATGTTTGTAGCATGTTTATTCCAATTCTAGGTGATTATTTAGACGATATACAGAAGGACTTTGGAGAATGGAAACTGATGTTTTCACCAGAATTCGCTACTGCAGTTAATATATACAAATATAACGATAGACTGGAGTCGTTTAACTTCACTGATCTCCAAACCTTAAAGGTAGGCGTTTAATGGCGGTGTCGTTGTCGGATTAAAATGAATGTTGCATATTTAAAAGCCAATGCAAAGTCTAGTTTAGCGTTATTTTGGAGGTTGGTTCAATATTTGTTCCATTAGCATCAAAGCATGCTTCGATGACTTTCTTGAAATCCCATTTGAGCTCAAGCATACATTAGATAACATACGTAACATTGCTTGGTTCATTGTAGCACCATCGATTTATTATTGCCAGTTATGGAAAACTTTTCAATCGTTTTACTAAAATCTTTTAAAAACGTGATATTGACGAATATTGCGGTCCCATACCCATTGTTATGCATACAGTCAAACCTGTCTATAAAGGCCACCCAAGGGAACTAGTTAAAATAAAATAAAGAACAAATTGGATACAATTCTACTGGCCTTTATAAGCAGGTGGCTCTTACGTAGAAGTTACCTTTAAGGCAGGTTGGACTGTAATTGTTTAACATCAGTGTTAAAATGGTGCACAGTTAGACCCAATAGGTTTGCCATGAGATGTGTAATCTTGATTTGCGTAATAACAACGAATGACTTGTCTAATTGCAGGACAAAATGGATGACTATATTAGACAGTTGTCAAAGGTAAAATACAGCGATTTGTCGGCAGCGAAGAAAGTAGACTACGAAATCTTCAACGATACAATACATGCTGTAGCCGATAATTATAAATGGAGACTGTAAGCCTCTCTCTCTCTCTCTCTCTCTCTCTCTCTCTCTCTCTCTCTCTCTCTCTCTCTCTCTCTCTCTCTGTGTGTGTGTGTGTGTGTTGTATTCGTTTGAATTCCGTTTAGATAATATTTTCGAAAAATACAGGTTATTACTATATTACGTAAGTACCGAATTGTCAAATAAAAAGAAAGTAGATGACCTGGAAATATTTCTACATCAATTTAATGATTTCTTCTTTTATTAAAAAAGAATGTATATCACTTTTACCGTATAGTTCGTCAAGTTTGACCAGGCATTTTAACTTTTAATTTGAATATTAGATTGGGCTAATAAGGTTTAATTTAGGGATGACAGCACGTTTCATGACCATAAACACCCTGTACCAAGTATTACTATCATATATCCTTACATATCAACTTTATATAGCCCCTAAATTACACAATGAACATGTCTATTTTTACGTGTGTTATCTTTTATCAGGTACAATGCTTTAAACCCTATCAACTTCCTGGAAGGACCACAAACAGACCCGGATAATTATGTACTAGGTTTACCTTTAAACACAGAAGGAGACTTTGTTAATTATATGAATCGATTGAGTCAGTTTCCAAGACAGGTAATGTCAAACATACTAGTAGATATTTGAAGAATAGAATACCGGTATATACATTAGAATGATAACCAAAGCGAAATATCCGAGTATTACTTTTTACCCTTTTTATAAATCTACAATGACTTTTTTATTTTGCTCTTTAAAAAGCAAAATCGAAAAATGGTTTTTGTAGCTTTAACACGAGTTTGTACATTTTTGGTTTAATTTTGTTTCGACATTTTTGTGTTGAAAACTTCAACGAAATGCATTTGAATATATTTGAAAAAATATATACATGATTTTGTACATTGTTTCGACATTTTTGTGTTGAAAACGTTCAACGAAATGCATTTGAATATATTTGAAAAAATATATACATGATTTTGCTGAAAATATGTCGTAAATATTTTGCCATAGTTTAATTTTTGATCATTTACAGCAGCAGTTCAAAGCAAATTAGGATGATTCTGAAACTAACATCTATATCGACTCAAAAATAAGATCAGGGCAATTTTCGAAATAAAATTGATTTAACATTGAAATTATAAAGAAAGAAAACCGTCCTAATATTTTTTTCCAACTTTGTACATTACAATACAAAACTGTCGAATGTTTAAGCTAACGAATTATTGTAAAATCGGCAGCTTAACTCGTCGGCCGCTCATTAGCTTTGTCTCGGCAGCTTTTAGACTGGAAAAAGAAATTCATTTCACACAAAGATCAATAAGTACTTGGAAAAGTCTGCCGAAAGATGTAATAGAAAGCACAATCACAACTATGTTCAAACGTAGGTTAAATGATATTTGGAAAAACGTCGGTTTCACGTTCAATCCAGAATGTCTAAGACCGGAAGTGACAACAGAAGCAATAGCAGGAAATTAGGAAATGATAACAAATTGGCTTCAGAAGTACAGAGTGCTTACACTGACCTCAAGGAAAAGGTAAAAGGTAAAGGACTGAGCTCTGCAATTATTTATCTTTCTGTCAATAGATATTCATTACTCGGTCAGCCGAGCTTCCAATCCTATTCGTGAGCTCAGTGTTTAACTTTCTATAGGTCTGTACTGTACATTTGGTGATTTTTAAATTACGTTTCCGTGTGTTGATCAGTAAGATTTTATGTTATTTTCAGATAGATGATTTAATGAGGCCATAAAAAACCGACATACCTACCACAATGTATCCATCGTAAGTGACTATGTTTATACTAGTTTGCGTGGTGGTGGTGGTGGTGGTGGGGGGAAGGTTATATAGGAATCACCATGCCTGTCTGTCCGTCTGTCTGTCTGTCCGTCAGTGTAAAATCGTATCCGGACCATATCTCATAGCTGCTTTGGACGACGTTCATAAAACTTCACATGAATAATTTGCATGGTCTAAAAGTGTGCCATGACCTTGATCCAAGGTCATATTGTAAAGGTCAAGGTCACGGGAAAACGTTAAATGTTGAGGGCGGGGGTATTTGGCTCTCAAGAGACAGTTCTAGTTTGTTTTGCACACACTGTAGTTTGTCTCTTACATGAGCTTTTCTGCTGTATAAATGTACATGTGGGGAATTTTAAAACTATAGTAGTGATTCCTATACCCTATTCCTGTACATGTTGACTAAACTGAATAATGCAGTATTGCTGAGACTAGGCGCTGTGGATGAATAAATGTTTAGTGTTGCTTGTGTTTTTTAAGGTTATTGTATTTACTATCGGATAGCTGTAACCACTACACATAATTCATTAGACGATCGCGAGTTGAGTTGAATAATGGTTTTTAACGTCCCAGTCAAAAATATTTCACTTATATCGAGACGCCTTTAGCTATAGACAAAGATGCAGAAAATACATGTGCTTTGTGAAAGAACAGCCACCTTTAAGTCTTGAATCAGACCCGGTCAGGGTTCAAACACACGACCTTCGACTTACGGAGCGAGCACAATTTCAAATGAACTATCGTAGTGGTCTCATTCCACAAACTTTTTATTGTCGTTAAGTCAGTTCTTGATAATTGATTTGTTAATAAGCTAGTGTCTTGGTCAAATTGTACCAGTCAAATTTAAAACTGCAACCTGAAGCACATATTCAGTATTAAATGGAATTAAGTTTTCATTCTGTTATGGAAGTATGAAAGTATTGGACATTTTGAACACTGAATAATTACGTGTTTAAATTGTCCAGTTCTTTTATACTTCTGAAGCTTAAAAGATAAATTCATTTCTTGTAATTCAAATCATGGAAATTGTCAACATCAAATCAACAATTTAAACAACAAAATGGTAGCAAGTACGTAACTATGGCGTAGAAATTCAAATTTCTGTACAACATCCATAATAAGATGAGAGCCAATTCATTCATGCAATCATAATAGAAAATACTTTACCAATCAAAAAGCTTGAAACAAAGAAGAATTTAAATAACACAAATGATGCGAAATGAGGATGTATATTCTGACCCCCAGACCCAGCTGATCGGACTTGCCGAGAACTTTGAATAACCTAGGGTATTCGAAAAATCGAAGTTCAAATAACAGAAGTTTCGCTGTATGACTGTAGTGCTTTGACCGGTGTTGCTATGATTGCATTATTTTATAAGAGTATAATATGGAAAACGAGCACATAATTTTACGTTGTGTTTGTACTTCAGCGTAAGATAACAGAATTTAGAAATTAAATTATTTATAGATGGCATGTCAATCTGCAGGGGCGGATCCAGGATTTTTTGAAGGGGGGGGGGGGGGTTGAGAATTATATCAATGCTAGGTGCGGGCGCAGAATTCGAAGGCGCGAGCTTCCGGAGACAAGGGGTCTGAAATACACAGAAATGGGTTGTTATATTAACATATGGGGGTCAATAGCTCTCTCTCTCTCTCTCTCTCTCTCTCTCTCTCTCTCTCTCTCTCTCTCTCTCTCTCTCTTTTTAATTTTTTCAAAGGGGGGGGGGGTGGTTTGCTACCCCCGCAACCCCCACCCTTTAAATCCGCCACTGATCTGGTATCACGTAACACAAATTTACACATTTCTTACTAAGTTGTTTTACAACATAAAGGGTTGTGCTAAATATTGAGCTTTCACAATAATCCTTAATTATGATTTTACTGTAATAATATTTTTTCATGATAGTCCATAACACTGTGCTTTGAAAAGTGATATGTGTTGGTGTCAGGTCGATCCCCAGGTTGAAGTGTTAAGCAGTTAAACAGTCTGTGCATTACAAATAAGTGTGAAAGAACCTGGCCGAGAATATCATTAGCATCAAGATACAAATATAGTGCGTCAAGTTTGACCGGGCTGTTTGACCTTTCATTTAATATTAGATTGGACTTATACAGGTCCTTCCACATAATAAAATCACTTCGTTATTTCCATAAAGAAAGTTCACCCCCTTTTAAAAATATTTTTACCATATTTTCTTTGTTTTTAGCAATGCATAGCAAAAATCTTCACAGTTTAAAATTAATTTCATGCCTTGAATACTTTTTAAAGAAAATCAGACAATATTTCCATGGAGAGAAAAATTGCTGCAAAGCTAATTTAAATGAAAGACACAGAACGCCAAGGCTTCAATGGGCACTCAGACGTCGTCAATGGTCACAGAAAAAAATGGAACACTGTCCTATTTTCCGATGAATCAAGATTTCGGTCTTATAACAACAAAGAAATTTTAGGGCTCGACGAAGGTCTGATGAAAAATACTTAAATCAATGCATGCAGTTTACTGTGAAAACCCTCCTCAGGTCAAAGTATGGGGCATACTATCAGCTAACGGCGTTGGTGTATGAACAGGGTAAAGGGAACACTTAATAGTGAACGGTACCAAAAAACAATACTAAACGATATTCAAATGCAATATAAATGTCTTGTTTTCCCTGAAAGAGCTTTTATTTTCTAACAAGATAAAGCCCCCGCGCATGCGTCAAAATCAACAAGAGATTGTCTGTTTGAGAGACAGATATCGGTGTTGAAATGGCCGGGAAATTCACCCGATATGAATCCAATAGAAAAACTATGGAATGAATTGGAAAAAGAACGTTGCAATGAACAATCCAAAGACATCCATTTCGCTATGGGAATGTGTAAAAAAAACATTGGTATAACACCCCAAAATATTTAAGCAAGCAACTCTATGACAGTTTCCCAAAAAGAATAATGGCTGTTAAAAAGCTCGAGAGGTGGTTAAACACAATACTGATGTATCTGAAATTATTATTGGAAAAAATATTTTATTAATTTGAATAAATGAATAAATTGTGTTTGGAATTCTATAAGTTTTATTTTTACTAAGGGGTGAACTTTCTTAATGGAAATTACGGAGTGATTTTATTTTGTGGAAGGACCTGTGTACTCTATAAGAAGAGACATTGGGGGTGAAGAAATATTAGCGATTGCAGTGGCATTTGTACCGCCAATATATGTTTCCAGCGAAATTTGCCCCCTCCCCCTTGGTACACTTTCCCTACAGGCGGAACCGTGAAAATGTCTTACCTCGAAATAGTAAGAAAGATTAAAACCGTGAAAGTTTTCTACCGCTTATGTTTCTTCTTATACAATACTATGTGATTTAGGTAAGATAGCATTTTTTATTACCATAAACACCCAATACCCAGTATTACTAACATCTATCCTTATGTATCAAAGTATGTATATAGTCCCCGAACTACACAATTGATATATCTGTTTAAATGTTCAAATTAAAGGTCATACGGCCAGGTTAAACTTGACGCACTATACCAGGTTCGATGAAATTTCTGGCATAGATATTCAATATATATCATCAAAAATATTTTAAGAAATAGTCGCAAACATTTCTTAATTTGATTTTATTTTTCCATTCCTGGTAACAAAAATGGTCATTGGCTACTAATTTCAGAGAAATTTTTAGGAAATTTGTGAAAAATATTACACTGTACTATATTTTTTTATATTCATTAAGGCTTCCGTACCAAAACAGATAGAGAGGCTACTAACCAATAACCCTAAAGAGTTTCCGTATTACAAACCCTTCAATGGATCGCTGGATAATTTAACTACTATTTCTGATGGAAAAAAGTAAGTACTCATGTATGTTATATAGATCATAGGAAAAAATTAATTTACCAAACTAAACGGGAATTTTGATTTATTTTATGCCAGTTTGAACATGTAATTTTGAACAATAAGGCTTTTCATATTTTGATGTGCATAGTGTACCCTTTGAGTGTCAAAATATCATTTTGATGGATTTTGATTTGAAATCGAAAGCAAACATACCAATCAGTGTTCAAATTACAATCCCAAATCAAAGTAAAAACGTTAAAACTATCCTTCCGGACCACCCGGTCTAGCTTCTTTGACTTAATATGCCAGTTTTAAGGTTTTTACTTTGCTTTGGGATTGTGATTTGGACATGGCTTGATATGTTTGTTTTCACTTTGCTTTGGGATTGTGATTTGGACATTCATTAGCATGTTTGTTTTTACATTGCTTTTGAATAGTCCTTTGGACATGGCTTGATATGTTTGTTTTCACTTTGCTTTGGGATGGTGATCTGGACATCTATTGGTATGTTTGTTTTAACTTTGCTTTGGGATTGTGATTTTGACATGGATTAGTATGTTTGTTTTAACTTTGCTTTGAAATTGTGCTTTGGACATGGGTTGGTATGTTTGTTTTGACATTGCTTTGGGATTGTGCTTTGGTCATTCCTTTTTACTTTGCTTTGGGATTGTGATTTGGACATGGGTTGGTATGTTTATTTTTGATTACTTTTATATTTTGCATATTAATGCATTTTTCATTTTTCTATTTGAAATATAAAATTATATCAATTTCAGGGAAGAATATCGAAAAGAAGCAGTAAAACTGATCACTGCAGTAATAGCATCTTTTAGAAAATTAAAGTCATATATTGAACTGGTATGTCTATCTATTTATTGGCGTGTTATATCCATTATAACCAACAGTTTGACGGGTGGAATATGTAAAACAACAATGCATTTGCCTTAGATTCTGTTTAGGAATCCAATTCAATATCGGTCGTTTTGTTACCAAGCTTTTTTAAAAGTAAATATAGAATAGATAGAACATAAGGCAAAACAAACTGAAGTCTTCGTATAGTATATTGATGAAGGTTTAGATCGAGACAAATGTGTTTTCAAGCTCACTGAATCTTTCACTTGTATATTCAATATTCAAAACGTAAATTAAACGCATATCTGTAATGACTTGATAATGTTATTTACAAATGTTCAACCAATGTTAATATTTGAAGGTATCCTTCGATTGGCATACACCCCCCACCAAAAAAAAAAAACAAAAAAACAAAAAAAAAAAAAACATTTCCAATTGAACTAGATATTGTTTACTTCATTAACTTTGGTGCCGTAAACATTTTTCTGAACTTTAAATACACCTTGTAATGGTTCATAACATTTTTTCATACATTAAATTTTTATACAGAGACCAGAGATTGCAAAAAATAATGTTGGTTGAAAAAATGAAGCAAAGGACATTAAACACTGGGGTCTGAATCGACAGGTGTTGTCTTTATAAATAGGTAGTCGCTATAACCGGTTTAACTGTAACTATATTCTTTCAACATTTTCTTGTAGACTTATGTAAAACATCTCCGTCCTTTACCTGGCGTGAATTCCTGGGATGACGGTACGAACTTTTATAAGGCGTGTTTACGCTGGCACCTGTCTCTACCATTATCACCAGAAGACGTCCATAACAAAGGACTGGAAGAAGTAAAGAGGATATATGGAAATATGCAGAAGGTATTAATTACATTTGCCTCTACACAAAATTAATCTTAGTGTAGATTTCAAACCTCATACATCACGCCGTAACAATTGTCATTTAATTTTATGTGGTTGGTAACCATCTTCAAACACGTGTATTTCTCATTAATTTTTAGTGTTTTTGTGGAATAATGCAATTTGTAGGTAAAACATTTACCTGGCAATATATTAACCAATGCAGCCAGGAAAATGAAATAGGATGCGCCAGCCGTTGATCTGAGGACAATTATAAGCATACTTACAAGCATAATGGGGACACCACCAACAATGTGGGGACACATCTTGTGTCTCCAGATCTACAGTAGGTTAGTTGAAATGCTCTAAAAACGTTATTTACAATACAATAAGGTTAAGTTAGATCGTGATATTTGATTGTTCCTACAAAAAATGTCCACATTTATATACTGAAAATTTCCACAAATTGTAGGTGAATCTTGGACATTGTCTGCACTATTTATATCACCTGTCCCTACTGTTTAAATATCCAGAGAGAGAGAGAGAGAGGAGAGAGAGAGGTTGTTAAAAGTTATTCATTAGGTAAGTTAGTACATCTACCTTACTTTAAAAATTACCCAATTGTTGTTTCTTTTTCAGATTATGGATAAAAAGGGATTTAAGGGAACTGTGAAGGAATTTTTCGAATCCTTGAAAACTGACAGACAGTGTGATTGCTACAACAAATCTAAGGTTGTGTATATTATGACATGATAGTATTTAATTATTAATTACAAAAATCACAAATTTGAGTAATAAAAGAGAAAAGGCAATTTGTGTTATGTTCAGGTACACAAAATGTGTACACACTTGAACAAGGGTTTGAAGGTACGTTTGTTGGCTGGTTGAATGTTGCTTTACTTCACAACAGCAATTTGTTTAGGATTTCGTGATAAAACAGATTTCTTTTAATCTTAAGGCTTAATTTAAGCACACCTTCATGTAGTATTTGCGTGATTGAGTTGTGCACGCATTTCTAATCTGCTTTACACCAGTGCTCACTTGTGTTCCCATGAGAATGCTAGTGCATCCGTGCATATAATGCTGCACATAAACACTAAAGACCACTCAGCATATTATACTGGTACCGAGCAAACCGATAAAGGCCTACAAGGAAAACCCTCTTTATCACTTGAGGTCGACTTGATTAAAACCAACGGACAACTTGAGTTTAAGTGCAAACGCCTTAACCTAAAACATAAGAATAATTACTTGATTGATAAATTCCACGTTTTCCGTGGGTCACCGATTGTGATCACTGACCGTACCTGCCTAGGTTTTCGAATTCAGGAACAACTCGCCTCAGATGGTAATTATTATATATAACTCTAGATGTGTGCACGGAAACTCAAGTCGGTACTAAAAGAAAACCAGTGTTGGAATTGTAGTACTGACATAAAACTCACACGGTCCTTAGCATAACTTATACTTAATTGTTTAGTTCAAGTATCGGAGCGATCTTTATGGAACTTAAATCAAATTTACAAAAAAAAATGTTCCATTTGAACGAAAATATTCTATTTTTTATTGCAGACTGAAGTTTTAAAAGAGTTTAATGATATCATATTCAAGAGAATAGAACCAAAACTATCACTTATTAAAGAGACCATCACTTCTTCTGTTATGTAAGTAAAAGATTTTTTTATTTTCTGTAAAATTATAGTTCCCATTTCGCTTCATTTTGTCTTTATTACAGTTCATCTGAAATGTTGTCTTGGATATCACATAGAGATCTTTTAAGATTGTGCACAAGTAAGAATATAACAGTTATATAGTCTTAATAATCAAACATAAACACACTGGTCCTTATTTAAATCAAAATCCGAAAGCACAGTAAAATATTTGAAAACTGGCAAATTCAATTAAAACATTCAACTTCCAACAGGGGAGAGAGGTCGGATGCTCCCGAAGGATAAGTGCCTCTCGAAGCCTTAATTAAAGATGTGGCAAATTGTTCCTTCAATCCCAACGACAAGAATAGTTCAAACTTTTTCATGTGGTATTCCGAATTTTTATTGAATGGTGCATAAAAAATAGCAAATGACAATAAAAATATGAACCCACTTTTTTGCACTGTACACACACAGGCATGCGGTGTCAACTTATGCCATTTTATATACAATGAAAATAATGGTTTCTTACAAACTGTGGAAACTATAAGGACATCACTTGGTACACTGGTGAAACTATTTGTAGCTATTATATTATAATTGATTTATGAAACATATCCTTCTCATTGTCTGCTTAAAAATGACACGCATATTCGTGAAGCGTTCAACGTTTTCCTGACAACGTGTAGACGTTAAACCCCCACAATCGTCATCACCACCACCATCATCATCATCATCATCATCATCATCATCATCAACATCATCAACATCACCATCATCATCATCATCATCATCATCATCATCATCATCATCATCATCAACATCAACATCATCATCATCATCAACATCATCAACATCACCATCATCATCATCATCATCATCATCATCATCAACATCACCATCACCATCATCATCATCATCATCAACATCAACATCACCATCATCATCATCATCACCACCACCATCATCATCATCATCATCATCAACATCAACATCATCAACATCACCATCATCATCATCATCATCATCAACATCAACATCACCATCATCATCATCATCATCACCACCACCATCATCATCATCATCATCAACATCAACATCATCAACATCACCATCATCAACATCGTCATCATCACCAGCACTATCATCATCATTTTACCTATACTGTATTTCAGAGTGAAACCAATGGCAACAGACGGTCCTGGGGGTATGTATTCATCAGGGCCACCAGATGGTTCCAGACCCGGTATGTTCCTTCTGAACTTGTTCCATACTGAAGAAATGTAAGTTATCAATGATAAAATAAAATGGTTTTGAGAAATGTTTTTATAAAATACCTCCGAGAAATGTTGGAATAAATAGTTTTGAAAAATGGTTGAGTAAATTGTTCTTAGAAATGTCTTTATAAAATACACAAATGTACCTCTAAGAAATGTTTGAATTAAACGGTTTTTGAGAAATGTAACATGGGCCTCTCACAACTGATTATGTTATTCATTAATTTTAACATAACAGTTAAAGAAATTTTCAACACTTGGTTGAAGTGCGTTGTATAGAGAACAAATGAACACCTCTTAGACTTACAAGACGCACATGAAGCCAATTGCACACAATGTATTGGTCTTAAAGCTGTACTTATCACGTTTGAACCCAGACAAATATTAATAGGGTATTCATAAGACACAAAACATGTCTAACATTAAATTTGAATGTTTGTATTTTTAATCTTTCAATATATTTGTAAGATAATTTATTTTCATTTATTGTGTCTAATTTCCATGCTTCTAAGAATAAAGACCATTTTGTTGGTTATAATTGTTTGCTTCATGAAAGATAAGTTTGATTTCGTTGACATGTAAATGTGTTAGTCAGAGTATCCAAGAAAGTAATGAAAGGAAATGATTTCACAGAAGTTAGTAATTAATGTTAATTACTTTTCTTGGTTGTATTTTCGAACAGGCCAACATATGATTTCATGGCTCTATCGCTTCATGAAACGAACCCCGGACATCACCTCCAGGTAAGAGAATTGTCTTAAATTTAAAACTTTTATTTTACGAAACTTCTTTTGTTTAATAATTTGTTAATGTTTGCAACTAAGGAAATCCTATGGTAATATATAGATGTATTATTTACATAACGGATACATGGTAACGAAAAGGCATGAGTGAAATATAAGTGGAATGAAATGTATTTGCACATCAACAGGTTGCATTTACTGCTCTATGGTTTCTCAAAATTCTCAAATAGATATCTATAGGTCTTAGGCTATATTTCTAAACAATTTAATAATTAACTAATAATATTGCAATGTTATTTTATTTCTGTAAGTATGGGGACCTCAATTTGTATTTCAGTACATTGTTGCTGCCACATCAATTTAATACTATCATGTTATACTTTTTTCAGTATAGAAAAGAACAGAAGCTTATATTTTTATTACTCCAGATAGCTAGATAAAGCTATTGCATTTTAATTTCGATTTTATTTGCATTTATTTCACACACACACACACACACACACACACACACACACACACACTTTCCATAACCACACATTCGGGTCAGGATAACTCAGATAATATTGTATCTTATTTTTTTAGGGCAGCGTTTCCTCCACATCAAATTTACCTAAATTCCGTAAGTACGGAGAGGACAGTAAATACTTTCAGCCTCCGTATCTTTTCCCTTTTTACACATCTTACATTGAGGTAGGTTCATTTTTTATTTTGTTTTACATAACATAATTATGTATCATTTGTTTTTCCGATAGATTAGTACCGCACAGACAGCTAAAATTCCAAGTTTCCGGAAATTTGTGGAAACCTCTAAATACTTCCAGATTCCATTCCAGTATCCGTATTATACAGCCTATATTGAGGTGAATTAAGTCGGTAACATTTTAATACATGCCTTGTATCTTGCTGTATATATGTGTATATTTTTGCAAAGTATTTACTACAGTACAGACCTTTGGAAAGTTTAACAACGAGTCAAGAAAAAAAAGAGCTGAGGCTCGGCTGCCGATTGGCCAAAATATGGATATTAATAGACCAAAAAGCTGTTAAAAGATAGAAAGTACTTTACTGTCGAAAATAGCTTTTGAGAGATCGAGATGATCTATCGATTCGACACTAATTCGTTAACTTAAGTGTTAAACTTTCGACAGGTCTGCATTGCATATTCTTTGTATCATCATAATAAACCGCAAATTACTACATTGCCGCCTCATGCACATTAAACATAAAAACGTTTAGCCATAAAATTATTTATACTAACTAGATACGGTTGTTTAAATTAATATAAAGCTTCGAATTATTTAGCTTCGACTATTATCGCTTAAAGGATTTGTTGGTAGAAATATATATAATCTTATAGTGCATAACGGTCCATTGCATGAATAAAATATTTTAGCTTTATTTAGGTTAGTAATTGTTGTATTCATTGTTCCTTAACATATGAACTAAAAACAACTGGACGCAGTGTCACTTTCATTCATTAAGATTTTCTCTTACTGAAATCTGAATAATTTTGTTTTTTTCAAAATGGCCAGAAATAAAAAGTGTCATTTTAAAGTCAAATTCACATCATATGCATTCTACATGTAGTTTTGCCAAAGTTAGTATTTTGAGTTGCATAAAAATGCCTAAATATTAATTACGCAATACATGTAATATGGCAATTATTACACACGTGACGGGTGTTGCTAGCTAAAAGGAGGTGCTTACCCTTCCAAAGCACCCGGCCTAAATTCCCTGGTAGAAGTTCACGTGTCTAACCTAACTTATAAGTTTCGAAGTTTTTACTTTGCTTCTGGATTGTGATTCGGGCATGGATTAGTTTGTTTTTTATTATTGTATTTAAATAAACATTTATATACTTTGTATGTTAGTGTTTGTTCCTTATGACGTAGTTGTTTCACGTTATCTTGTATTGTTTTGAGTCTATGGTTGCATTGGATGTTGAACTTGTAAAGCACGTTTTTATTTACAATTTTCTTTTTCTTTTTTTATACCCCCCTCGAGTTTGAGTGGGTATATAGGAATCACCATGTCTGTCTGTCTGTCTGTCTGTTGTGTAAAATCGTGTCCGGGCCATATCTCATAACTGCTTTGGACGACTGTCATAAAACTTCACATGAATAATCTCCTTGGTCCAAAGGTGTGTCATGACCATGAACCAAGGTCATATCATAAAGATCATGCTCGCGGGGAACATTAAATGTTGGGGCGGGGTATTTTGCTCTCTAGAGACAGTTCTAGTTTGTTTTTGTTTTTAATAACATTATATATTACCTTCATGAACAGGTGTAACTGCAAGCAAAATATAAACGTTTTGTATAGGTGGTTCATCCAGTCTAATATTTTTGCAATGCATACATACTTACATACTTCATCCAATCTAGCATTTCTGTAATGCATACGTAGTTCATTCAATGCAGCATATCTGTAACGCATACCACTGAGAACTATGTTACGTTTGTGTAGTAATAAAACAAAGTTATGTAAGGAAAGAATTTTATATAGGTAATGAAGTGTTACACGTAACAGATAAAACAATTACTACTTATATATTAATCCTGAAACTAACTGCTAGTTAATTGACATTTCTACCATGTAAGCTATTTACTTTTCTAAATATATCTTTATAGGTATACAACGATACAAATAAAAACGTACCTATTTTGAGGGCTTCCGTCCTATATGACGGTACCAATACTATGTTGCTGGAAATAAACAAAAACAAGCATCTATTTTTAGGGATACTATACTTATTTTCAAAACACTACCAATACCATGTTTTTTAATCTAAGACATACTGGGTACTGAAAAATCGTTTATTTTCATGGTGTTAAATTTCGTTTTAAGAACAAAAACTATTGGGGGGGGGGGTTGTAAGTTTAAGTTCAAATAATGTTGTAGTATATACAATTTCGTTAACATGAACATTCTTGGGTCATTGTATCCACAAAAAAATACTAAGAAAAAATAACGAAAATTGGAACACCACTAATTTAAATGATTTCACAGTTTGGTGAATATGTTACATTCTTTGTTTCATTTGTTTATTCGTGTTTCTGTTCACATATTAGCTACAGATTGTGTTGGTGATTATGAAGGCAAAGGCATATTTAGCTACCTACTGTGTATACCAAACGTTTTAATTTGAATGATTTCAACAAATAACATGAATATTATAACACACTATATGATGGTACCTAACATACAATATTTAATTTCATGATTTATGTCGTTTGCAATTAATTGTCAATAATTGTATTATCTAGGGTTGGGCGTGTATGCGGAGTCGCTAGGAGAGGAAATGAATCTTTACAAAAACGACTATGAATTGTGAGTAACTACGTTTTTAATGCCTGGAATACTGGAATAGTGTCATTATAGGAATTCGATCAGTTAAAATACAAATTTTGTCATAATAAATTCGACCTCTACATTTTGTATTTCAAAACATAAACTTCATTTACGCTTACATTTTTATGTTGATTAAAACAATAACTGGTGTGCCGTTTTCATTTCTATGTTATAGCCCTTTTACATGGTAATTCCCCTTCCAGAAGAACACATCTCAATCAATAAGCAAGGATTGATAAATACTTGGTGTCCTAATGCTTTAAAACGACGTACGGAACAAACTGCCATCGGAAAGATAGTCCTTTTGCTTGACGAAAATTGGCTGTTTTCTTGATCTTGACTGTGGGTGAAACAAAAATACTCCACTAGACTGTATTAGGTTTATAGACAGATAAATAATTTGATTTTGTTGCAGGTCAAAGTTTCCATGGACGCGATATTGTAGAGGTTATTTTTTTAAATTTAAGCATTTATTCATTCGATTATGATTTTACGAATCGCATTGATAAATTCATAAATTGATCTGTTTTTTGCAGAATGGGCAGGTATGGTTCTGAAATATTCAGAGCTTGTCGACTTGTTGTAGATACAGGATTGCACTACTATAAGTAAGTCAAATAGCATAAATAATCAATTTATATTTGTTTTAAGCTGAAGTATCTGTCGTAACGATGGTAAGTTAATTTAATTTTCGATATCGCCACTACAATCGTAGGCAGAATTCCAACAACTTACTTACATGTAGTTAAATAGGTTGATTTTTTATTTAGTGTTGATGAAACCTGTTCGAGATGGTAATAATGTCAAAATTGAGTTTCCAACGGTAAGGCAGATAGGACAAAATTAATAATCACCAAAGTTAATCGATGGGAATAAGTATTTGAAAATGTATTTCTAAACCAAATATTCAGCTATTTTCAATATCACGAAAGTAAGCATTAGCCAAATGGTTTTGGTAAGAGAAACGCAGAAGTTATTACCCGCGAATAAAAGTTGGTTACAGTATTTTGGTTCATTTTCCGAATGTCGATGATACTCTGGTTTTCTCCATAAACTCATAATTTGCGCCCCGGTATTATAAAAAAACATTGACTGGAGCATTAAATAAAATCACTTTACCCCGATAAAAGGGACTGTTTGCAACATAGTGTGTTTATTATTTTATATCCAAAAACAAAATGTTTTCATCTCAGAACATTTAGTTACTGAAAAGGAAATGATTTTTATTTTACGTTATGTTTATCGTCATTAGTTGGACTAGAGAGCAGGCAATTGAGTACATGTTAAATTACACAGCATATAGCAGGGACGACATGACCACTGAGATCAACCGCTACATAACTTGGCCAGGACAGGCATGTGCATACAAGATAGGAGAACTCAAAATACGAGAATTACGTAACAAAGCTGAACAAGAACTAGGTATGGACCCTTATAGCAAAAATATCAAGACAAATTGCAAAACAATGCGTTCATTTTTAACAAACATACAAGTTCTTTCTGATAAAGCATCTCCATTAAATTGCAAATCGTAAGAATAGTACAAATGCACTTTTTGACTTTCATATTGTGTCTTTTTTACTTTATTTTTAGGTCTCCCACAATTTGACTATTTATAAAGTCTTCCACCACTCTGTTGTTCTAAATCCGTTTCTCTTATCTTTCTACCGCACGTCGCTTGTCCGCCCCTTCTCTCAGATATACCTTGCCCAATTTCAACGAAACCTGATAGCAACAATGAATCAACTATGTAGATGTACAATCCGCTTTTTATTTTTTCATTATGGGTGCTGTTACCATGGAAACTGATAAAAATTTTGAAAACTTTTCATAAATATTGTATACTAGTAATTGGTTTTCCAAAACATTGCATATAAATGACTATCGTAATCGGTTTTTTGAATTACAACAAAAATTTGCTTGCCACCATTACAACTTTAGTTCTAATTATTTATTAAGCATTAGACTTTAGTTCTCTAGTACTCATACATTACATGCAGTCAGATGGAAAAAGCATGTCGTGTTTCGATGTTTAAACCTTTCTTGAAGTGAAGCGTGTTTTGTGAGAATCATGGTAATGAGGAACATATTATTGAGTGCATCTTATATATACTATAGATCATGTTAACAAATACAACATTGAAGGAAAACTAACAACAAAAACGTACATATATCTTTATGTGTAGACATATCATGTGTCTACATTAATCTTCTTGAAATATACCTGTTTTGTAAAACATATTTCTAACAGTTGTAAAAGACTAAAGATTTCAGCGAGACTTCGAGTATCTTTTATACTAGGTGTTTACGTTAATATATTTTATTGATACTTTTGTATCTTCTACCTGTTCTAGTGAATATCTGCAATAATGCTGATGCTGTTTAAAACAACTATTCATTCAGACTACACTGATTAATCTTGCCCTTATTGGCAATGCAGAAATGTGCAATCTGTATAATCAACTACGAAATCCGAAACCCAGTGACGAGAAGGCAAAGTACATTTAATAAATAAACATTAGGCATTTCACTGCGTAGTTTGTTTGAGCAATGGAAGAGTATAACCTGTGTGCTAAGGCATTCCCATGCGTAGTTTGTTTAAACAATGGAAGAGTATTATCTGTGTGTGTATGTGTGTGTGAAGGTATTTCGTTGCATAGTTTGTTTGAGCAATGGAAGAGTATTACGTGTGTGTGTGTCTGTGTGTGTGTGTGTGTGTTCATCGAAAAGAACTATTAAATAAAAATATTTCCAAATAAGGGAGTTACGAGGACATTTAAAACATGGGTGCAAATACCTCATTAACGTACTGCCTTTGGTATGTAGCCGACAAATACCAGTCGGATCAGTCAAGAGGTATAGCAGAAATTGTTTGTATTTTAACCAAAATTATTAGCTTAGTAATCATGTTATTATGATTGATTTTTAGGATCCAAATTTGATGTTAAAGACTACCATTCAGTTGTTTTGAGAAATGGAGCCATGCCACTTACAACGTTGGAGGAAGTCGTTAATGCTTGGATACAAGAGGTGAAATCCCAGAAGAGCACAAACGCTAAACCTTGTATAAATGGGGCAGGAGCATTATTACCAGGGGCACCTGTCAATACCGTGATCTTTTTAATTTTCGCCTTGTTAATGAATTCTTTGTGATTAAAGTGTAGTGAAATCGTGAATAACATTATCCAATATGTTCACCATGTGTTACTTCCATAATGATTGTGTGTGAAAAAAATTTTGTCATTGGATGTAGAAGTTGATTTGATTTACATTTTACTGGATTTTTTTTAAATTTTTTTTTTAGGTTGATTCTTATACAACAGAACTATATTTTGTACTGTCATCTTCATCGTTATATAATATATATCATATATGATGTCAGTGTTAGTTTGTATCTTTATTCAATTAATTGTGATAAGTGTGTTCATATACTACTCTATTGTATAGGAAGTGCTTGCTTCGTATGTAGAAGGTCGTGGGTTCGATCTCAAGCCGGGTCTGACTCAAGACTTGAAAGTAGGTAGTAAGTGAATGATAGTTTGCCAACCACTCGGCATTACGAAATGAGAACAACATTCGGATGCTCTTTCGGATGGGAACGTAGAATAAACGAGGTCCCGTGTCACGGTGGCACTATAAAGAATCCTGCTGTATAATGCCATCAGCGTAAGGCATTGGTAAAATATCTGTTTCTTCACCCACAGCTGACGACGTCTTGATATAAGTGAAATATGTATGACTTGGACGTCAAACACGATAACTTAATTAACTGTATTGCATAGGCAAACAACATTAACCTAAGCTTGAACTTTCATAAGGAATATTCATATATGAGTATTCTTCCTTTACTTGGTAAGGGTTAGGATTTTTTACATAAACAACGCGCGTTTCCCATTGTGTAGACAAAATAAACATCTTGCCTCCCATTTTAGAATTTTACGAGGTCCATAATAAATATTAAAATAAAGGATTAATCGGACAAGTCGATGTTATTTGCTTAATCAAAAACAAACATACAATTCCATGTCCGAATCACAATCCAGAAGCAAAGTAAAAACTTTGGAACTGACAAGTTAGGTAAGACACGTGAACTTCCACCAGGGAAGTGAGGCCTACATCATATCTCAATATCATAGGAACTAGGCGTTACACATCAGTTTTCTACAACTACAGTAAAACCTCTCTAAACCGGACAAGCTCCGGACCATACATTTTGTCCGGTTTAGGGAGGTGTCCGGTTTAAGGAGGTTTTGAAATTTTAACCTAGCTTATCTCCCCTTAACTAAATGTGACAATCAACAACACTGTACCTGTTAATGTATTATAAAATATGCTATATATAAAAGCTCTGTTTGAATTGGTTTTAAATCACCTTTAATTCACTTTCCTAATAGGATTCTAATTAGGGTACTAAAGGCAAACGCCACTACCTTTATCAATCCCTGACAGGACAACAATAGTGTTGACACCTTTCCAGTTTCCTTGATCCATAAGGTGTTACTGGATAATAATTAACAAAACAAATGTATCAACTATAGATGATATGATAAGATTATATAGAAGTGCTTATCTTAAGTCATTGTGTCAATTAATAAGTAAATTAATGAACAGATTTAGATTAGAAAGAAAAATCACAAAAAGAAATAGAAAAAATATATAGATGGAAAATATTTAAAATATAAATACATGAGTAATTAAATTAAATACCAAATATTTTAAATAAGAATAGAAAATAATAAAAAAAAAAAAACTTATGATTTTTTAGTGTCCATAATTAAATATTATTATAAATCTGTTTCAAACTAATATATTTAAAAAAAGGAAAAAACAATTTAAAAAAATGTTGTCCGGTTTAGAGAGGTTCAATTTTAAGGATATAAGCAACTTGGGACTAAAAAGTTTGTCCGGTGTCCGGAATAGAGAGTGCCCGGTTTAGAGAGGTTCTTGTTAGTTGAAATAAAGAAGGATAAATTCGGGACCAAATATTTTGTCCGGAATAGAGAGTTGTCCGGTTTAGAGAGTGTCCGGTTTAGGGAGGTTTCACTGTACAATGTTTCACTGTTGTACAATATTTGTTATACACATGGTACCTGCGATACTCACTTCGAGGTCTAATGCTTAATGCATGTTAGTCTAAGTTTTCATATAAATGCTTTTGGTACAGGAGATATTACCTGCCTACACATGCTAGAGCCGCTGTTCCTTTGACATTTTTGTCATTCCGGCGATATTGCAAGCCTAGGCTTACCGTTTTATGGCCTTTATCATAAATTATCTTTATGTAGGCAATAATTGTGTGTTTTTGTCAGAAAGATACTATTGTCTAAATTGCCTGCTGGTTAAAATTTGAATTTTCTCAAAAACTAAGGTATACGCCCCCGTGCAAAGAATTTTTTTAGCTAAATTTGGTTACAAGATCTCGAAAACAATTTTGATTTTATAGTTTTAGTCTAAGCACTACTGATGAGGAATTGTATTCCGAAACGGTCGTCTACTGTTTTAAAATTAAAACTGGTATAATATGTAATTTTATGCATGTTGTCTCTTGATCAAAGATTATTCTGGATATACTTTACGTCGCATAGTTCATCGTTCTTTTCATTGTCATTTTTACATTTCACACGTGACAAGTGAAGCTAGCAAAACAGGAGGTTCTTACCCTTCCGGAGCAGCCAGTAACACTTTAACACTTATGACTTAATTTGACAGTTTTCAATGATCCTGTGATAATGGAAAATGCCGGGAACAATAAGAGAAAGTGGTATTTACCAAATATAGCTAAGTATATACTTTGTATGAGGGACTATACCTTAGTTAACGTTGTTTTAACGTTTTTAATTTCCCTCGACGACACGGTTTTATTAAGCTATATAGACTCATCTGTATACAAATTTAGGTTGCGTGTATATGGGCAACTAATTTGTTGAGGGTGAGTGTATGATGTACATGTACATGATGACGTGTACAGTAACATAACAGATTGAGTGGAGTGCAAAAGGTTGATATTGGTATTTGAACAATGGATATTGCAGTCCTTGGCTTTTCAGGACTCTCAAAAAGTTTTATGGCCGTCATCACGGTATTGGTGATTAGTTTGATGTGACTGTCCAGGATTGCCCTTGAGATATTTGACGTCCAATAGTTCCATGTTCCTTTCACTCAATTTTGATTACACACGTGGCGGGTGTAGCTTGCTTAACAGGACATGCTAACCCTTCAGGAGCACCGGTCTTACTTCCTGGTGGAAGTTTAAGTGTCTTACCTAACATGCCAGTTTTTATTTTGCTTTTAGATTGTGATTCGGACATGGATAAGTATGTTTGTTTTTTTTTATTTTATCATTACGTAATTGCTCCAACCCGCTTTAATATACGTGTGATTAAGTATTCTCTGATTTTGGCAAACCATGCTTCATTCTGCTCCTTATGAATCTTACACTGCATAATAAGTTTGATAATATTTTAGTGACCGGTTTGATAAACGTTAAAAAGTATCGCAGTATTTCCAGCCTTCGTATAACAGTCATATATTATTATTGATCATAAAACAATCCCTACTTTGGAAGTGTATTTGACATAATGACATACTTATTCGATTCTTATTTGTTAAACGTATTTTGATTGGTCAGATTGTTCTGTTACGTTTGCATGAATGGATTGGATCTCAGTGACGTCATCTCATTGTGGATGATGTACAGAGGCACTTGAATTTCTACGCCATAGCGTTGCTATTTTTACTTACTACGGCTATATCGTTGTTTAAATTGTTGATTTGTTGTTGAAAATTAAATTTGTACACATAAAATAAATCGCGAATTTATTCAGTGTGTAAAATGCCCAATTCTTTCATACTTCCATAAAAAAAGAAAAATTAATTTCATTCCTATAGTATATCCCATGTACTTTTGTAAGACACGTGGTTCTACCGGCTTACGTCTTTAAAACCTGTGGTTGTGTTTTACAAGTCAGAATATTAAAATATGAATACTGAATATCAGTTACCATAATGGAGTTCGCAAGCGAACCATGTACCCTTGACGTTTTGGAAAATGTTTACGTGAAAATCCTTTCCCGGAGTAACGTCATTTTTTCGGGAAAACATAATCCTATGTTGCTTTTCAGCCTATGATTCGTTGTGTGTTTTATTTGTTATTGAAAAAGAAGACAAAATGATAGATAAATATAGAAAACGTAACCGTTATCGTAAATCAAGACATACAGCACAGTCCTGCTGAAAGTTTAACACAAGGCTAACGAAAAAGGAGTTGAAGCTAGCAAGAAATAGCAGTTCCAGAAAAGCTACAGAACTCCAAAAGGGCTGACGAGATATAGAAAACGAGGGACCGATTCCGGTAAAACTCCCTTCTCGTGCGAGATCAGCTTAATGTTAAACTTTCGACAGGTCTGTACTGTACATATTTAAACCCTGTGATAATCATTCATTTATAAACTCACTGTATAGTGACTTGATGTTCTACAATACTGACTGTAAAGTATTAATATTCTGTGATTGCATACCTAGATAATTATAATCATCGTGATATAAAAAGTGTACTAAAAATACCCAGCTCAAAATAAAATTCCCGATATATCACTGTCTCTAGGTTCACAGTCATTACTTAACTAAGCTTTTCCTTAACTTAAATTGACAAATTTAAAATATTGAATAATTTTACGAATTGTTCAAATATTAGGAATTTAAAGTGTCATCTTGAAAATTAGTTCAAGCTTGTAACATTTGCATTTAGTTTCGACAAAAATGTAGAACTATAGTTCCAACAGAGATAACCAAAATTTGCGAGATTTAGGTTAAGAAAAATCATAGTTACAGAAAGAATGAGAAACTGGGGCCTTAGATTTTTTCATCGTTTTCTTTTTGTCTAAGTTTGGTGGTTTTTCGAGTAGCCAGGGTGTTCTTCACCTTTTCAGCACTGACCATTTTGATATGAGAGTAATACTCTTGATTTGGAGCATAAAACACATTTTTACCAACACCACCGCTATTTATACATAGAATTAAATTCAGTTTCACTAAACGGTCAATTTGCTTGTCGGAGATCAATGGCTATCATCGGATAGTATGGCTCCCTCCAACATTTCAGAACCAACCACCTTGTTATGAGCGTATAATGTAAAACACTTTTTCACCACCACCAACTCCATCACAACAACATCAAAAACATTAACACCTCTTCTCGATTTATATAGTGCGTCAAGTTTTACCAGGCTGTTTGACCTTTAATTTTAATATTATATTGTGCTAATAGACTTTGTGATTTAGGCATCACAATGTATTTCGTTTCCATAAACACCTAGTACCCAGTACCACTATCATCTATCCTTGTATATCAACTTTAAATAGCCCCTAAATTACACAATAAATAAATCTGTTTGAATATTCAAATAAAAGGTCAAACGTTCAGGTCAAACATGACGCACTATACATTGAAATTGAAATTGAATTCATTTGCAGCTGCATTTATTTTCCTTCTTTCGCATTGAACTGACAAAATCTACAACTTACCTCAACAACTGATAAAGAGTGATTTATGCACGGTAAGACTGTTAGATGGTACTTATAGCACTTGTAGTATAACACTTGTATCGGTAATCAAGTTATATGATACATCAGCGTACTTGTGTAATACATTTATTGCATCTCATGATTATTTATAACAAGTCATTAAGTGTCACAAAATGCCAGACTCATTCGGGTGACCTGGATACAATTACCTGGCTCTCATCACACCCATGCATATTGAAAAAGAACAAATATTATCAATCACGGCTGTAACGGAATATAAGGGGTTTTTGTAATTGTGTGATATAACATACCATGGAAAAGGTAAAACAGCTATAGTTTTTTTTTAACTTTTTATAGTTACAACAAGTTGTTAATCGAATATTGCATGTGGCAGTATCGCACATAAATTCTAGATACTCGAGTGACCTGGATACAATTATTAATTACAACAGTAACGGATTTACAATAGAGGTTTTGTAACTATATGAAATTACATACCATGGAAAAGGTAACATAGCTATTTTTTTCTAACATTTTTATACTTTCCATTTATATCGAGATTTCACAGCCAAAATTACATATTTGCAACTGAAACGGAATATTACACCTTTTACTTATAAGGGAATTTTGTAACTGTGTCATATTATATACCATGGAAAAGGTAATGTAGCTATAGTTTTTCCAACTTTTTTTTATATTTATAACAAGTTGTTTAGTGAAAATTGCATACAGTATTGCTAGATCTAGATCCATTCAGATGACCTGGGTATATTTACCCGGCTCTCAGCACACCCATTTATATTGAGATATTACATCGAATATTGCACCTGTAACAGAATATTAGGGATTTTTATAATTTGCATATAATGGAAAAGGTAACGTAGTTTTTTTTTTCTAATATTGTAATATTTATAAAAAGTTGGTTAAGTGAATATTGCATACAGCAGTAGCTCACATAAGTGCCAGATTCATTCAGATGACCTGGATATATTTACCTGGCTCTCAGCACACCCATTTATAGAGATATTACATCGAATATTGCACCTGTAACGGAATGTTAGGGATTTTTATAACTTACATATATTGGAAAGGGTAACGTAACTATAGCTTTTTTCTAAATTTTTACATTTACACCAAATTGTTAAGTGAATATTGCATACAGCAGTAGCGCATATAAGTGCCAGATCCTTTCGGATGACCTAGATGTACTTATCTGGTTCTAAGCATACCCATTTATATTGAAATATTACATCGAATATTACTTATTACAACTATAACGGAATATTAGAGATTTTTATGACTGAAAAAGGTAACGTAGCTATGTTTTTTTTTATTTTTCAAATTCTGTGGACAATAATTGTCAAAAATAAATATAATACTGTAAAAAATTGCTGCTAGTTAAAGTATGAAAATCAACATAAACTAAGGTATAATCTTTATTATAAAGTACTTCCTTAGCTAAATTTGGTCCTTTGGATAAGTTTTTCAACCCTTTGAAAAAAAAATGGTTTCACAATTTTGGTCCAAGATGAATTGTTGGGAAATTTTATTCCGAAACGTTAAAATTAATTAACAATGGTGTACTCTGTTCAACACTTGGTATAATATGTAATTATATTTATAACAAGTTCTTAAGTGAGGGTTTTATAGCGAATATTGGATATAAACGCGAAAGTGTCAGATTCACTTGGTTGACCAGGATACGTGTACCTGACTCTCGCACCCATTTATGTTGAAGGAATATAACAAAGAATACATACATCTGTAACACACAAAAGTACCGGATTTATTTGAGGTGACTTAGCGGCATTTAAATCCCACCCATTATATTGCGAATAATACACATATCATATACAATTTTAAGGCGTTCACGACAGTGAAAGCGTACATTGCTATCGCTTTCTCTAAAATCGGGCTTCTTTACTATGAAATAGTTTGAAATAGTACGCACTGGAAATAGTGCGCCTGGTAAATGAACGTGAAAGGAATATATCTGTTTTATCGTTAGATATGTATTCTGAGACAGGTAATGCATTTGGTTACATATGCACATTTGGAATAAATTTTCGGAATATATTTCGAGATCTAGTAAAATATTGCGGCGGGATGCATCCAATAATTTGTGCAGTCTGGCGAACTGATCTCGTAGAATACAATAAAAAGTAGTCCATGAAGTTTGCGTCCTACGATGTAAAATCATAACTTTTATGAAATAAACATCAATGGCAGGTGAATTTAAATAATTCTTTATATAATCGCCGGTAGTTTAAATTTATTTTGAAGGGTATAATAACGTATTTTGTTGTTAAAGTATTCTGTCATATTTTAAAACTGATTTATCGATTAGATTTCACTTTCGTGAAAGGGGGATAAATCGTACACTGCCGTGTGCAAACTGAGCATGGAATACAAATGTGGATTTTAAACACTTCATCGATTTGGAAGTAGAATTAACATGAAACGGGAATATTATAAGTGATAATCAGCAGTTTATTAAACACCAGACTTAACAGCAAATGATCCAGTTACATACAAACGCTAGAATGAACCCCCCTCATAGCGACGGTCTGGTCTGCAAAAACTCTACTTTCTCTCTATCCGAAATGACAAACAACGGTCAGGTACACTTTTTAAAACTTTATTAAATTTTAAATACTGATCGTTTTTTTTCATATATTTATGGAATTTTTATTTTCTGTCGTTTTTTACAACTGTAACGAACTAGAGAATGTAACTTTATGATGTTACATATTATGGGAAAGGTAATGTTAGTATACTTTTACACGTGTATCTATAACAAATTGTTAAGTTTTATAAATAAATACGTGAAATTTGCAGAAAATATCTCTGATTCAACAAGAGATTTAGTAACAGTATATATTCTAATAGTAAATAGTGTATTTTGTAAGATATTTCAGCATGTATAAATAGGATTCTAACATGACCTGCGTTTTCCTTATATGAAACATAGAGAGAGCCAGCCGTGGTATAACAAACGATATACCCATCACTGTTCCGTTTTAATGACTACTCCCTTGCTTATAATATGACGTCATGCGATGTATCGCGAACAATGGTTGTTGACGTAATTTTCATTTTTCAATGAAGGTAATCTCAACAGTCTAATTGTTTGAATGGACCTTTTTGTAAACAGATAGCAAAATGTACTTCCGAAGAAAGAGTTCGCAATGTTTATTTCAATCCTCTTTATCTAAGTCATGTTAGAATTGAAATGATAAACATTTACCCGTCAAAGCCACCTCGTGATATATTCTTCCGCATGTGAACTCCGGCCCGTGTATTAATCGACGATATACCACAGGCAAATGTTGATTATTTTTTAATGAAATTAGAGATTGTATAGTACAAGTGTCCCTGTTAACAGTATTTTCATAGTTTATTTATTTATTTATTTATTTATTTATTTATTTATTTATATACAATTCTACATCACATTTATTTAACGCGGCATTTAATAACATAATTAAAATACATGTGTCGTTGCTATTATCATTTTGAAATATTGTAATTAAACCATCGAGGGCAGTCCTTCTTGTTCTATTTGACACTGTTAAGTTGAGAAAACTGAGATATTCCTTCTTACTTAACTTCTCTTTTTGAATTTTACTCACTTGATTTAAATTATCGCAAAGGAAACAGTTTAGCACAAGTTGTTAGTCATTAAAATTTTTCTAATTTTTTTTATTTTTATTTATTTATTTATTTATTTATTTATTGTCATATGGCTAAAATATTTTTCCATACGCCTTCCATACCGTGATCCAAATTTATTACGTGGTTAATTTTAAGGAAATATGCATTATTAAATCATATACAAAAAGTAGCACAATTGGGACATGTTGAAACCTTAGCATATGATTAAAATGCGTGGTTGAAGACGTAACTTTGTATTTGGTGCCATGAATAGAATGTAAGTGCAGTCAATCAACATTCCCGTCTCAAAATCGTCTATTCGTGAAATGAATAAATGAATAAAATACATGTATATTAAAAAGTCACTCCTGCTTCGGTGTTGTTATATTTTTAGTTCTAGTTTAAGCTTTGAGATCCATCATATTTTATAGATAAAATTGTTATATGCATTTATAGATTGGTTTACAAAATTTACAAGCATGCATATGGACAAAAAAGGAGATTTTACTACATTGTATAAGGTATCAACTGGGGGCAATGTTCTGTATGTTAATATTAAATATGGGAAAATCTACCCTCAATGATTTTGTTTTTGATACCATTAACACCTTATATGAAATCTGTAAGACTTATGAATTTACATATTTAATGAGTTTTTATTGATTTCAATAATTAAGTGTGTTATTCTGTCTTTTTATTGACTCTGGATGTTTGTTGTCAACTGATCCCTTTCTTATTCAAACAACAATGACCTGCCTGCTTGACCTTTAGTTTAAATATTTATTATGGACCAGTACGTTAATGTATGGAGAACAGATGTGTATATTTCGTCTACATAATGTGAACACTAATCATGGGCGATGTGTATATGTATTAACTGCGTATCCTAAGACTACCCATGCATTGGATGGACTCTCCGAAATGAATATTCTTAATGAAAGGTCAAACGAAAAGATCAATTTTGTTTGCCTATACAGTCAAACCTGCCTTAAATAACACCTCTATATAAGGGTCAGCTGCTTATAAAGGTCAGTAAAATAAGGTCCCAATTGTTCTTTATCCATATTGTTTGAACCTGTATATTCTGTAAGCTGCAAATAATGCCCCCCTTTACTGGTTCCCTTTGGTGGCCTTTATACATGTATATAAGCATATACGCAAACAATAATGACCTGCCTGCTTGACCTTTAATTCAAATATGTATTATAGACCAGTACGCTCTTTCGTCTACATAATAGTGCCGTGTGTATATATCATAAGTAACGGCGAATCCTAACATTACCCATGTATTGGGTGGACCGTCGTATATGACTATTTCTAATGAAAGATCAAACGGACAATGTTGTTTGCCTATACTTGTAAATTACCACGGAACAAGCACCTGTTGACCATAAATCCTTTGTTAACCGTAAAACAATTAAATAGTCAAGTGATCACGAGATGCTTACTAAGTGTTACGAATTAGTCTCAAATTTACAATAAATTTCACACTTAACGCCAACGTATTTAAATAGTCATAATTTAATTAGCTGAAAATAAACAACTTGTTTGTTTGAAATCCGAATATCTGTGAGAAATGCATGGTGATATAACATTTGTCACACTGACGACTGGTTGCCGTTTAAAACAACAGAATGACCGATTTGTTTTCGACAGAAACGTGTTAATCAAACAGAAAATTGTATAGAAAATGTTAAAAACCGGGTTTCGACGGAATTTTTCCATTTCCAAAGAATTTAGCAGATTCAGCAACGTTTTTGATTTGGCAACAAAATTGTACTTTGGGTGACCCTTAACTATAATTGGTACGGTTTAATTAATCGGTTAGTGATGTACATGCGTGTAAGAGTAATCGAAACTTCTGGACTCAGTTGTACGAAAATTGATTAGATTAATGAATGGTTAACACAGATTTAAAATATTTAAATAATTATAGTGACCATGAGGAACTGTGACACAACAGACACCTCGTGATTGTTACACAACAGACACCTTTTCATAGTCGAGATACGACCATGTGACACAACAAATATCGCGATGAAACAGTGATGACACAAAAGACACCTAGTAAACTGATGTGAATATGACCAAATCGCAAAATGATAAATACTGCACAAGGATACATTTACTATACCACCGCAACAGCAAACGGCAGCACGCGCTTACGACGGATTGTCTTTAAATCGATGACGTCATAACTATTTCTGTCAATCACCGTTTCAGCTGGTTTGGTTTATAAGCGTTCAGGGAATTTGGATTTCAAGTTATTGGGATTCACATGCCAATCCCGTGATACCCTTAATATTGTTGATATCCGATAACATGGTGTAATTATAAATGCAAATCTGACTTCTTTATTTGTTACGTAACGTTTTCCATTTTCCACACAAGCATTATTTGGTTCAGATCTCATGGTACATCGTTACATTCCCTAGTTGTCATACGTTAATAGAGATTACTCGACACTAAAGTGGCAAATACTAGTCATAACCCAACATCTTCAAAAGTTAAATGTTTTCCCGTGTTTTTGACCTTTTCCGGTATGACCTTGGTTCAAGGTAAAAAAAAAACCACTACTATTTATGTGGTTTTATGATAGCCGTCCCAAAGCAATTATGAGATATTGCCCGGACACAATTCTACACGGACAGACAGGCGGACGGACAGTCAGACAAACGGACATGGCGATTCCTATATATATACCCTTTCAAAATAGTTTGAGGGGTATAACTAGAATTACCAAAATAGTTAATCCACAACACACGAACCAAATAGGTGACATCGCACAAAGGAAATATGTCATTCAAAAACTTAAACTTGGCAATAGTCAAACCAACCCGGAAGAAGCATAAGAAACAAGCAGACATAAGGAATAAGACACAGATTTATATAAACATACCAAAGATATTACAGCACAGACATGTCGAAAGTGTAACGCTGAACTAACGAAAGGAGTCGACGTTCGGCTGCAGAGTGGCTGAGATATGGAAAGGTTACCAAGAGATAAATAGCAGCTGTCGAAAAATTGTCTAGACACAGAGCTCTAACACGGGGTCTAAATGAGCTGTCCATCCACCCGGCTGTAATTGTCTAGACACAGAGCTCTAACACGGGGTCTAAATGAGCTGTCCATCCGGCTGTAATTCATAAGTGTAGTGTTAAACTTTCGATAGGTATGTAGTTTTGCACGTTAACCCTCTTGCTCCGACAGGGACATATATGTTCTTTACCGGTTTACTCCGACAGGGACATATGTGTCATTTACCGGTTTACTCCGACAGGGACATATATGTTCTTTACCGGTTTACTGCGACAGGGACATTTATGTCATTTACCGGTTTACTCCGAGAGCGACATTTCTTGCACCCCAGATAGAAAAATCCATAAAAAGAGAGGTGCAAGATATTTCCATCTTGTACCCCCCTTTGCAAGATATCCTACACGCCGTTTTTCCCGCAAAATTTTATCAACAAAATCAGAGGTGTATCGAAGGTTGAAATTGGTTTTAAATTGAAAAGTTGTACCAGAGCAAGTGTTACTACGCAGGAAATTCAGCGTGTAGCCTGTCTCAATCCTAGGGTGAGACTATATAAATATTACATTTCTGATAGGGTGACAGTCCATATTGTCACCCCGAGAAATTTCATTGTCAAACGAGGCGAATCTTATTTATTTTATTATACCGATTGTTGATGTTAATTATACTGTGCAACCAAAGTATACTGGATTGAAAATCATGACAGTCAGCTGTCGTCCGTAAGCAACTTGTGAGACGCTTGTAGCATTCATCATTACTTTAGAAAAGCGTTTTACTGATTTAGAAGACGAATGCGATCGAACTGCATACGCAGTTTTTCTGCGCATGTGACATTTTTTGTAATGTCAACCGCTCATGTAATGTCACCCTGTGACGTTAGATTTTCTGAAATCCGAGGGTGACATTAAATTTACCTAAACGCTTATTAACCAATCAGATTTCGAGAAATTTACAAAAGGTATAATAAAAGGAAATTTCACATGAGTAAAAACAAGGGATTTCCATGTCACAGGTGTGAGAAATATATGTCATTTACCGGTTTACTCCGACAGGGACATATATGTTCTTTATCGGCTAAGGTTTTTACTGAATGGGGTAAACGTCACGACAGTCGTAGCACGTTAAAGAAACCCCCCTGCACATTTCCTGAGCGCACTGCAAAGGTAAAATTTTCTATCACTTCACCCAAAGCTGGTGACGTCTTGATATAAGTTTATATTCTTGATTTATACGTTAACCCCATTCAATCAATGAATTGATAGGTCTGTACTGTACTGAAAACAAAACCACAAGGCGCTGGTTTTCCATCTGATGTTAACCTGCTCTTTTACCTTGCAGAATTACAAGATGGTATCCATTGGCAATAGCTATAAGAAATCCATTGCATACATTTGGAATTCTAATTTTCAACTACATACAAGTCAGTTCGTAAACAATAATGACAGTAAAACAAAATATATAACAACATTTGTGTTCAGAATCACATTATACATCATTTCTTTTTTCTGTTTAAGAAATAAATCGTCTGATGCCGACTCTGTATCGTTCATAGATTTTTATATTCTTTACTTTCAGATTGTGTTACACGTTGTCTTCGTTGTTAACATTGTAACACTAGGCCGATGAACCTGCCTTTTTTTTTAATTTAATCATAAATTACATTCAAAAATGGTATATGTATTGTCATAACAATTTTTTAATGTATTTAATGATTAAATTAAGAAAAAAGGTGTATGACACTGTTATAAACGAAATCTGGCTATATTCATTGCTTCTGATTTTTTTATCAGAATGTATTTTCCTTACTTTCAGTTGTGATTGAGTTACACGTTGTCTTTATTGTTAAGATTGTAAGACTAGGCCGATGAACCTGCTATCAACGAAATCTGGCTATATACATTGGTTCTGATTTGTTATCAAATTTTATTTTCCTTACTTTCAGTTGTGATTGGTTTACGTGGTTCTTTCATGGTTCCCTCATTGTTAACATTGTAAACTAGGCCGAAGAACCTGCTATAAACGATTTCCAGCTATAGTTTGATTCTGTTTTGTCATCAGATATTGTCTTTCTCTTTAGATTTGGTTACACGTCATTGTTAGTATTTTACCATTAAGCCCAGGACCCTGCTATAAACGATATCTGGCTATACTTTGATTCTGTTGTCTTGTGATCAGTTTTATTTTCCGTTACCTTCAGATTGGGTTACACGTTGCCGTCATTGCATTGTAACCATTGATGATCATATATATATATATATATATATATATATATATATATATATATATATATATATATATATATGAGTATATACTGGGTCGAGGAACCTGCTATAATCGACTTCGGGCTACATTTCTGATTCTGCGTTGATCATAAGTTTCATTTCCATTTTTGTGTTGGTTGGGCAGCAATTTGCCTTCACTGTTACGCATTAAGTTAAGTTTCATGTATATGATAGGCAGAAAAATGTGCTCTACGTTATTTTGGGCTATTAATATTTTTATTTACCCTCAATTTATTTCCATTAATTTCAGATTTGGTTGCAGATTACCTTGATTGTTAGCCTTGTTGGTAACATAGAACAAGTATCAGGTATGTTTTAGGCAGAGAAACTTGCCTTTACGATTTTAAATTATTGCCTTTTATTAGTTAGGAAATGTCGTCGATATAACCAAAATAAACTAGAAAATCCGTTCCGGCAGGTTTCTCGGCCTGAACATTTGTTTCTTAAATATAAAAGCATTCCTGTATCAATGTAGTACATGATTCTTTTAATATGGATGTTCGGTGCACATTCTTCTTGGTTATCACATTTTTATCAACAAAAATAGGTATTTATTAATTTATTTTTTCTATTCATTTTAAAATTATGACTTCCTTGGTATACTTTTTAAATGCCCAGTCATATGTCTTATAGAACATTTATTTATTTATTTATTTATTTATTTATTTATTTATTTATTTATTTATGTTCATGATGGTCATTCATTGAGAAATAAAAAGTCTAATAAATAAAATACTGTACCATACTGGGATAAACACATCTGTAAGTAAACCATTGTTTAATTATACATGTTCGAGATAACGAGATTCAACTGTATAAGCAAATGTAATGTAAATATCACTCAATACTGATTTTTACGTTTTAGAGAAATACATCTTAGGAGTTATACTATTGTCTTAATTTCCTGCTAGCTAAAATATAAAATTCTTCAAAAACTAAGGTACACTGCCTCATGCAAAGTATTTCCTTATCTAAATTTGATTTAATATATTTTGGTCCTTTGGGTATTTTTTCAACCCCTTGATTAACTTTTGGTTTCACAATTTTGGTCCAAGCACTACTGTTGAGGAATTTATACTACGAAACGGCCGCCTAGTGCTGTAAAATTAAAATTTGTATAATATGTAATTATTTGCACTGCGTATAACGTTGGTAGGGGTTGATCCAAACGCGTTACAGCTTGTTGATTGATTGATGCATGCATTGGTGCCTTTGGTTCATTCATTCATTCATTCATTCGTTCGTTCGTTCGTTCGTTCGTTCGTTCGTTCGTTCGTTCATTCATCCATTCATTCAAACATTCGATCATTAAAAGGAATGTTCCGTCCCAGTCAAGAACATTTCAATCATATCGAGACGTGAAAATTTACACAATGTTCACTATATTCCTTTGTTATTTTAGCCAGAACCAATTCTTCGATCACCATTGAGAATGTACAAAAACAATTCTGGACATGGAGAATGATACAATCACCAAGTTATTCTACTTACCTTGGAGAGTACGCTTATAATGATCTAATGAGGAGTTTTAATGTTTCACTGTTCGAAGTAAGAAAAGTAAGTATGTACGGTATAATAATTAATAAAACTGACCTGAGGAATCTTGAGAAAAATCAAAACACAAATACGTCTGTATCCAAATCACAATCCCAAAAAGCAAAGTAAAAACATATAAAATAAAATACCAATAAAACTAAATTTTAATTGTACAAATTAGTTGACTTTGGTGTTAAACAGTACTAGTATGTGTCTACACAATAAGCATAAATATAAAAAATATGTGACGCGTCAAGCGAAAACCATACCTATTTGCGTTTGTGACGTTTTGAGAAATGACCTCGTAAAAAGAATGGATTTCCCCTGACTAAATTTGTGTACTGAACACCTGCAGGTGTTTTACGTACACAGGTTCATGTATGACTTATCGTCGGCCTCGCCTTTTATGTTCCGACACTGGCCGTCATCACGGTCGAAGCAGCGTCACGGCAACTAAAGACGTTCTAGTGTCGGTGACGTCATTAAATGACACAATTCAGGCGTGTAATTCAAGCATGTCGACCTCTTGTCGGAACATTGTGGGCGTGGCCGGCGATCGGTCAATTTGCATGCGTGCTTTGTACAATTCTATTCTTTTTATTTATTTGTTTATTAATTCATTTATAATATTTATAAGGATGCTGCTCAAGCATTCTTAAACAGTCTGTCAGAGGTTAAAAGAGATGAACTAACTAATGCCGAGTATGTGAATTACCTTATTCTGAAAGATACGTTTCAAACTTACGTAGACGGATACCAATATGCTTAGTAAGTACAAGTCAAATTATTATAGTATGTAAAAGAAAAAGAAAAAAAGATTGAACACGATTCAAATACCGTAAAGGGGAAATTTTCGCGTTGGAAATTTTTTCGCTTATTTCGCGCTAAAGAAATAACCGCGACATTTTTACCCATGCGAAAATTTTATATATCATATACAGAATATACACCCACTTATATCGGTCACACGGAAATTACACCTACGCGAAATATCAGATTTCAGAAATCGCGAAATTTTACCCTGGAAAATAATCCCCTTTACAGTATAAGTGTATTGATGATAAGTTGCGAAATGATGGGAACTTACTGTCGGTTATGTCAGAAGTGGAACCGACATAATATCTATTTCTTACACTGTTATTGGTGTGGGATTCTATTTATATCTCTCGAAGCTTTACTGTCATTAGTAATTCATATCCCGTCCCCTCGGTGACAAAGCTTCAACTCCTTTTATATACTTAAGTGTTTCACTTTCGATAGACCTGCACTGCATGTCTGTGTTTCACTAAGCTTACATTGCAAGTCGTGTTGGAGCCATTGAAAATAGTTTAGGTACGTTGAAAAAATGGTAAACGGCAAACAGTGGTGTGATTCAAGTACATTTGTCTTCGCATCGCTCATTGTTAATTTATTTCCACAATTTTGCTCCGACCACTACTGATGCTAGTGCTGCAGAATTTAAAACGGTTTTAGTAATAATTACAATTAGCGTCTCTGGGTGAAGCATGTATATTTGAAATAAAATAATAATAGTTTTACCAAAACCTAAGAAAATGCACATGAGCAAGTACACGTGTTTCCACGTGCACTAGATTGTGTGATGGTGACACTGTGTCAAGATCCTTCATGGAGTAAAGTATTTCGTAATTTCTTTCAAAATAGTTCATCTGTTTCCAGATTTTGAGCTTTAAAACCAATCAAACGACACTTGAACCTGTTTGTTTTGCACCGCCTATTATGGGTTCAAACCTTTTTAATTGCCGTATTCTAAATGACAAAAGCGTCATATGAAATGGTAGGATATCTCAAGACAAGCGGTTTTACAATGTACTGAACCTTAATAACATAGTACAGACTGTCCAATTAAAAATTAAAAAATGCGGTTTTTAATCTTTTAAGTGTTTTCCGAATACCATATATTTACTAATATCCAAACTTGTTTGATATTTCAGTTATGGAGCATTGAATCCAATGAACTTTCTCGAAGGAATCCAACGGTATTATTCACTTTCCATGGCATCCACTCTAACAAGAGGAGATTTTGAGAATTATATCGTAAGACTCAGGACACTACCCAGACAAGTAAGATGTATATACTAATGCACCTGATACAAGTATCATTATTATTCCTTAACAACTGAAATTTACCAACTTCTGACAATTTTTCGACTAATTTAATTCTCACGTTAAAGTGATCTTCAAATTGAGATCTGGTCCCAATTGTTCGTAGCTTGATTAATTTAATCAGTGAAACGTATTAATTTAAAACACAATTAAAACTTAACATGTCATTATTCAATCAACAGTTTTAAAACATTTTGATTCAATTTGATGAAATTCTATTCAATTTTTCGTGTTTTCGACAAAACCTTCACAAAATATTTGATATAGTGCTAATAACAAATTTTGACCAATGCATTCATTAAACTAATAAAACTTTGAACAACTGGGCCCTGTAATTCATGATTGTATCAACAGTTAACAAAATTGTTAAGAATTGTTTTGCCAGATTTAAGTCAAGATCATTTTCATTAAATTTATATTTTCCAACTTATGACATGTCTTTATGATATTACTGTACAACACATAAAAATTAACAAAAATATAAACTACTGTATTTCCACAAATTCAGTGCACATGGAAAATGCAAGAATAAAGTAGTTTTTCCAACAAACTCACAAGTAAATTGTCAAAACTTAATACAAAATATACTGACCTAATAGGAAAATATTTTTCATTCATGAAAACGTGAACTTAATTCTGTGCATAGAGCAATTTTTGAACTTTTTAACAAAACAACAAATATAACTATGTCAAAATTATCCCTTCTTACTTGGATCAACTATAAACATTATATTTATGATGATAACACCTGAAAAAAAACCGAACAACAATAACCTATTTGACCCTAAATGCCCTGATGCAATTTGAATGAGGCCTAATTTGTGTATAAACTTGATAAAATTTCCAAAATTTTAGGTAAGTGCATTTTAAATGTATTTTATTGATAGATTAATGGAAACATTTTCAGTTAAAAGAAATAAATAATAAAAACCATGTGCACTCAATTTATGGAAATACAGTAGATCTTAATAGATTATACTAATCTTTAAATTCACTAAATACATTCTAGACAATCTAAGTAAAAGTTGGTTACTGAATATTGCTAGATCTAAGCTAGAATTAATCTGAATTCTGCAATAATTGCCAGGTTATGTAAGCAGCAGTAATGCCAACTTGAAGTTTTAATATTAACAATTGACGTTCTTTAGATGAACCTATTTGTTTTAACTGGCATTCAATTGCTCTTGAATACAGTGTGAGTCATGACCTCTGATTATGTAACGTTTAACCATCCGATTACGTCACAGAATGTTATCCTATTACGTCATGCATTGTTTGATTTGCCAGCATTCAAGTCTAGTCCCGACGTAACTACCCTTATTTGGAGCAAGGCTGTTCCATCAATCCCGTATGTTTGACGGAATAATAGCGATAATTTTACATTTCAGACATGCCAACAATATTTTTTATGATTTTTTATTATTGTAAATATAAGAAATAACATTCTATTTGAGTGCATTCATTCGGTATTATGAATGAGAGTCGGGAACAGCATATTCAAGATCAACTGCTTCGCATTTCATTGAATATGCTATTCCTGGCTCTCATTCATAATGCCGAATGAATACACTCAATAGAATGTTATTTCTTAACCCAATCATGATTTTCCTTAGCCTAAGTATAAAAAATGTTATCTCTCAAATGTCAGATTCCTTTATTATGCATTATGCAAATGGAGATTCATTCATTGAATTTATATCTATATCTGAAACCCTGTTTGTACTAAAACAAACATACTGATCCATGTCTAAACCACAATCCCAAACAAAGTAAAAACTTTGTAAACTGACAAATTAGGTTAAACCTGTGAACTTCCATCAGGGAAGTGAGGCCGGGTGCTAGGGAAAATGCGAACTAGGAAGAATATATACGTATATGTGTCAAAACTTGTGCAACCAATTGTCCATTAATTTAAAATTTCCACTGTGTTACTTTATTATACGTATTTTAGGTTGCAGAGATCGAGGAAAGTTTTAGAGAAGCCATAAGGTTAAACAGGACATATCATAACGTATCTGTTGTGAGTATAGAATTAACCTTTCTAAATTCAAGCTGTATTCTTTATTGCCTTGACTTGTGTCTTTATACTGCTTTGTATATATACAGCTCAAATGTTGTTTTACAGTAGTAGTTGTTCTGTATTTTTAAGAATTTCAGACGTATGTGTTTCAGCTCTTGTACCCATACTTGAACTTGTTATATAGAAAGGGAAAGAAAATGTTACTGAACTCTAACTCAAATAACAGAATAAAAGTATATATTGATTTCGGCATCGATCTAAACAAAATGTAAAAGTATAGACAAACCAATTGCCTCATAATATTGACATATGTTTTCTAGATATTTTAAACTATTTTTGACAATCTATGTGTTTTTAATTTATTTTAACAATTTCAACTGATGTTACGTTAACCATTTGCTAATAAAACAAAAGCAAACATACCAATCCATGTCGAAATCACAATCCCAAAACAAAGTAAAAATAAAACAGTTGAAGCTAAAAGATTAGGTTAAACATGTGAATTTTAAACCAGCAGTTCCTCTTTAGCTAGCTACATCCGTCACGTCTGAATAACAATTGGGGATGAAAGGAACATGGAAATATGGGACGTCAATTGTATCCAGAGTAATTTTGGATACAGAGACATCATACTTATCAAGATATTTGCTCTATTATTCTGATCGCCAATAATAAATTACGTAATTTGAAACGAAATTAGCTTAAATGTATTATAAATTATGTATCAAGTATGTTTGCGTTCCAGGTAACTTTATTGCATTTTGTGTCAACTTAAAATGTAAAGTTCAGTTTGCATTTTATTTGAATATGTAAAATATTATTCAAATTATTTGTTTAGATAGATTTTATATGATGATAACCGTACAATGTTTACAAGAATTTGTCTTACATTTCAATTTAAAACCGACTTAAATCTAGGTTACAAGATGCCGAGTTCAGTGGTTGATCTAGACTTGCCTAAGATAGAGTTGTTCAACTGGGCATAAGAGCAACATATTCAGAGTATTAAATATTTGCTGCCATACGCTTTGTGTGCATGTTTGATTTTGTACCCAGATATGATATTCATTAGTCCCCACAATGTGACCTCAGTGGACAAAGACGAAATTTCCAATGTGGTTTGATGTTCCTTTGAACTCCACACTTACGAAATACTAAGATTTTCTCCTTCAGGCAATGTATTTCCTTAGCCAAATTTGGTTAAATTTATTTTTGTCCTTTAGATGTTTTTCAACCCCTTGAAAAAAATTGGTTTCATAATTGTGGTCCAAGCACTACCGATGAGGAATTCTATTCTGAAACGGCCGTTTAGTGCTGTAAATTTAACACTGGTTTCATATGTAATTACAGTTTGGCATGCGTCACATTGTTTTATATAATTAGAATTGCTTATATATAATTATATAAATATATATACTGCTGAATTAGTGTTCAACAATATGTTGTTATTGAAAGTTGTTTTAAAATACCAATTATGTTGCTATTGAAAGTTGTTTTGAAATACCAATTTTTGTCTTAGATAGGTGTTCTTCCACAATTAGATGATCTCATAGTTACTGATACCGCAAAGTCGCCGTTTTATGTATTTAACCGAACTCTTGAAACATCAAATGTACCAGAAGAAGATAGGTAACTATATCTTATATTCAGGAGGTGCTTACCCTTCCGAAGCACGCGGTGTCAATTTCCTAGTGGAAGTTATTTCGCGTGTTAAATCTTATTGACCAGCTTTAAAGTATCTGCTCTGCTTTAGAATTTTAGTTTAGACATAGATGTGTATGTTGGTTTTGGATTACAGGAGCCTGTTCAAATAGATGTCACGGTCGTTATGATGGACGACAGACACACTTAAAGTTTTCATTTAAAAATAACAGAATTTGGCTATGATGCAATGCAAGGTTTGTTTTAATAAATAACAAACATACCATGCCCGAACAACAATCTCAAAACAAAGTAAAAACTAAAAAAAACTGGAAATTAAGTTACAGGCGTAAAATTTCAACAGCAAAGTGATGAAAGGGTAAACATCTCTTGTTTAGCTAGTTACATCCGCCATGTACAAAATCCAAGTTCATGATAAAAGGAACATGGGACTATGATACGTCAGATATATCCAGGGTGATTTTAGATACAGAAACATTATACTAATGAACACCATTTGATGGCGGCTTAAAACTTCTTGATGGCTTTGATTGCTGCATAGAAAAAGAAAGTTCACAATAAAAAAATTGAAGGCATCACGTTTGTCATCATGATTCATGTGGAATAACACTGAGCTTAGGAACAATAATATTGTCATGTTTGTCGTTTGATAACAATTGCATATTCTAAAAAACACCATGATGTTGTCTCCTCTAATGTGTGTTAATTATAATTTTAGAGAGGACATACGGTCACGTGGTAATGCAGCTTTACAAGGTGTGTCCGATGCATTCCAAAAAATAAAGACGTTTTTAATTCAGGTATACCATATCAACAAAATCTCCGTTTATATGAATTATCATACGTTCTGTCGATTCGTAACAAACCTAAGTATTTGTCTTTCTAAGTTGTCCTTCCATTGCGTTTATTATTGCAGTTATGAAATGAAATATGATCCTGGTGATAAAATTTCTTCTTTCCTTACAAAACTTTTATGTCTAGGATTATTAATAATTATTACTAGTAATGAATATAAATAACAATCGAACAAATGTAATGAATACCATAAAACTCCTAGTGTGACAACATTTATGTTAAAATAGAATTCATATGTAACTAATAACAACGGATAAGGTTACATTTTCCATTTTCTATAATGACTTCCACGTGTATACAGCGGTTTTAATCATTTAAAGATACTTTTTTGATGCGGTTTATTTTAGCAGGGTGACAATTTTGCGTTCTCTGAAATCTGGAATATTGCATGGGTGGTATTTTCGTCTAACCTGTATACAGCTGTAAATGGGTGTATATTGTACATATTATGATATATTAATCTGTATGGTAGACATTTTCGTGTGGGGGAATTTTTCGCAGTAATGACTTAAGTGCAAAATAAGCGAAATTTTTACCACGCGAAAATTCCACCTTTACAGTATCTGTTACGTCATTTGGCGTTGTATTATGGATTAAAATGATCATTATTAGTTAAAGAATTTGAATTAACGATTTGAATTATGTTTGTCAAGTCTATTGTTCCAACTAATAACATCTGAGGTTTTAACTTTCACGTTATGCAAATGTTACCTTTTTAATCACCATATTTGGCCGAATGTGGTATTTTGTTCCTTGTCGTATGTGTCATCTGTTTGAGATTTTCACTTGATCCTTCTCTATCTTCTTTAACGTTTTAATCAGAAACAAATCAGCTATACGCGTTTTCATCACAATATTCTTACACAAAATCATAAAATAATGAGATTTGTTTCTTAATACATTACAATATTTATTTTAGGAGTATATGCCAAATACCAGGCCAAACATTGGAGTGAGCAGTATGGTTAATGGTAGTGACTATTATAGAGCATGTTTAAAGTGGCACTTATCATTTGAGATGACCCCTGAAGAAGTACATAACCAAGGTCTAAAGGAGGTAGAAAGAATCCATGGTGAAATGCAAAAGGTATGCCAAGCATATTTTAAGTCGTCTGTAAAAGTTTGATGTATATCAATTGAAAACCATGGCTGTTTATATATAGATGAATTGGGCTTTTCTATTATTAAATAGATAACCAATGTAACAAGACCACAAAACAAAAAAATGAATGTCAGTATTAAAAAAAAACAAGGCCCATATAATGATACAACTGGTTATAAAAGTATACCCTATAGTATTCTATAGTCCCAACAGAACAAGGTCCATATACAGTCCAACCTGCCTTAAAGGTCACCTCTATATAAGGGGAACTTGCTAATAAAGGCCAGTAGAAATGCATCCCGATTGTTCTTTATTCATATTATTTGAACCTGTATATAAAGGCCACTTTTACTGGTTCCCTTGGGTGCCCTTTATAGTAGGTTTGACTGGATAATAAAGACCACAAATAAAGACCTACATTAAGATATTGATATATATACGAGAATTATAGATAGATCACATACCTCAATAGTCTACTCGTAACATGTTGTTATAAGGTTTGGATTCTCTCAAATCTGTTTTTTAATTTTTATTATTATTTATATATACGTGTACTACGTGCAATATTTATGTATTTAGTTGTATTTAATGTTGTTTTGATTTTTTTAAAAATGGTTGTGTATATTAAGTTAATTCTACTCTTAATGATACTGAAAACTGATATAACTCATGATGTGCGTCTTGTATTTTAAGTTTTCGAACAGCGCAAATGAATGGCGTTTTAATAAATATGTTATTCATTTTATATCAATAGAAACGTTTCTTTTAGGTTTTGTATTAAAATCTGCAATATGGAACCGAGATCTACGTGTGTTTGAGACATGACATTTACAACATTGTCTGTCACTTTCACTTTGAACTCAAATATTAATTTACATCGTCCTTTAAGAGCAAACAGCAGTAGAATAATTTAATATCAATTTAATTCATTCTTAATTCGAAACCTAACCGTATACTAGTATTATAAGATTCTGACATATATTTTCACTATTATTATCATGGCGTTATTAAACATTAATACTAGTGCTCTTTAAATAAAAAAACCAGTCATACTAATGCCCGAATCTCAATCCAGAAGGAAAGTAAAACTTTGAAACTGACAAGTTAGGTTAAACACGTTAACTTCCAACAGGGAAGTGAGGCAAAGTCGTCGTAAGTTTTATAATTAGTGATCCAAATATGTATTTGTCTTTTCTTGTTGAGGTTGTCTGTTTCTATCATTTAATGATATTATCCCACGCTCTTTGCTTCTTTCGTTGTACTAGAAATTTACTTTTTTTATTTTTCATGTCTATCGCAGATAATTCAGAGACAATCAGGTTCCGGCATTACTGTTAAAGAATTCTTCGACAACCTTGTGAATGACACTCGATTTTATACGGATGACAGAGTAAGTAAATATAACATTGATTAAGTAGTCAATATTATCTAATTATCAAAATTACTAAGATCCTAACACAACATTGTTAGAGAAGAAAATGAAAATACAGAAAATATGTTCATGACAATTGCTACATATATTGACAAAATGGTATCTGGTGTTGAGCATTATGGGCAACTCGGAACTCGTAACTTAACCAAAAACAAACATACCAGCCCATGTTCAACCAAAAATAACCATTCCAGCCCATGTTCAAATTACAATCCAACAGTCAAGGTGAAAAATCTAAAAACTGGCAAATTAAAATGATATAATACAGGAGTCATACTGATTTCACGCATATGTATTACAAATAGTTCACCTAAAATCAGATTACAAACTATAGATATGTTTAACATTTGATGGTTTGTATAACAATTATGTTCTTTATTATTTTTCCTTCACAGGAGAAGATACTGGATGACTACAGACACATTATAATAGATAGAATAAATCCTCAACTACCCAAGTATTTCAAAAATATACCAGATGTACCACTAGAGTATGTAGCATAAAATAAAAGTCATTTCAGAATACGGTCCAACGTTTCTTAAAGGTCACCTCTACATAAAAAACCACCTGCTTATAAATGCCAGTAGAATTGTATCCAAAATTGTTATTTATTCATATTATTTGAACCTGTATATAGAGACCACCTGCCAATAAATAATTACTGGTACTTGTGAACGGCCTTTACATATAGTTTGACTGAATTGATAGTATAGAAATCATTCTGAAGCCGTTTGCTTACATAATAAGTAAGTCACAGAAAAACAATAATGTGTGTTCATGTTAATGACAAACATTTTAGAAGGTATCCTTACGATTCTTGCTTTTGCATGGTCACTTAAACGCTTTCCTAATGGATACCCCTTTTAAGATTATGATGTGTTTTATTATCCGTTATTATTTAGATTCAAGCTATAAACGGTTAAAACTTCAACTATATGTAGTCAGTGACGTGGACTATAGCAACTATACGTGGAATGGTTTTGGGTGAGGCAAATACTGTATTTATTCTTGTATCTTGAATAGTAAAAAACAAACATACTAATTCATGCCCGAATAACAATCCAGAAGCAAAGTAAAAACTTTGGAACTGACAAGTCAGGATAGACACGTGAACTTCCGCCAGGGGAGTGAGGCGGGTTGTTACGGAAGGGTAAGCCCCTCCGGTAGCATATTTGGAACTTGTCGTAATGCCACGTTTATTTTCATGGTTTACACTAATTCTTAATATTTCAGAGTAAGAGCTATGACATATGACGGTCCTGGTGGAGGATACACAAGCGCCACAGAAACAAAACCAGGATATTTTTCAGCTAACGTTTTACGACCAATGGAGTTGTAAGTATGTTTTATGCAAATTCAAACGCCAACTTAGTTTCATTAAAATGTCGAAAAGGCAGAGGAAATAAAAATACTATAAGTTAAACATTTGTAATTATTTGTTATCAAAGACTCATTTCGAAGTTATTTACAAAATTCTCTCTTTTAGTTTTATATAACGTACCAACTTTAACAATGAAAATTCAAAATATTTCATACATATGAAAACTTTGTTGCTACTTGTCTGCCAAAACAACAGCGGTTCAAAATGATGCGTTAGTTATGATGTGATATGCTCGGTTTTTAGCTCACCTGAGCCAAAGGCTCAGATGAGCTATTGCAATCTATCACCGTCCGTCGTCCGTCGTGCGTCGTGCGTCGTCCGTCGTGCGTCGTGTATAAACTTTACATTTTAATATTCTCCTCCAAAACTACTGGGCCATATTTGATGAAACTTAGTGATTATCATGCCTAGGTAACAGCCTTTCAAAATTGTGTTCGGGGTTTGGCCACGCCCAACAAGATGGCCGCTGTTACTAAAAATAGCAAAAAGACAAAAAAATCTTCTTCTCTGAAATCAAAAGATGCATGCAAATTTTGATTGGATATTTGGATTCAGCATACCTGGGAACATTAAAATTGTGTTTTTCATGAAAATTGAACGAAAAATAGGTTACGCGTTTTTTGCGTAAAGTTACGTAATTTTTAAAATGAGACATTTATTGTTATAACTTCCTAACGGCTGAAGATAATTGTATGGAGTTTTTACTGTTGATTTTGTCTTGCAATTTTCTTCCAATTGATGTCAAGGTCGAAGGTCAAGGTCATGTCCCAGTTTTTGACCTTTGATAAAAATGCTATTTTTTTAACATTTCTTGTGATAATGGCGTAGGATTTTCAGTTATTTGTAGGTATTGACATGACGATCATTTTGATGCATAGATCAAGGTCATGGGTTCAAAGGTCAAGGTCACAGATGTCCAACTATACCAAAATAGTTAATTATCTGCAAAACTATGAATTTTTTGTATAGGCATGTATATCAGAATATTGTAGGTAATGGCACAATGGTCATTTTGATATATGAATAAAGGTCATGGGTTCAAAGGTCAAGGTCACAGATGTAAACAAGTATTGAAATGGTTAATTATCTCAAAAACTATAAACTTTTTGTATAGGCATGTATATTGGAATATTATAGGTATTGGCCTAACGATCATTTTGATATATGAATGAAGGTCATAGGTTCAAAGGTCAAGGTCAAAGACACGAACGAATACTTAAATGGTTAATTATCTCAAAAACTTTAAACTTTTTGTATAGGCATGTATATTGGAATATTGTAGGTATTGGCCTAACGATCATTTTGATATATGAATAAAGGTCATAGGTTCAAAGGTCAAGGTCATATCTGCGAACGAATATTTAAATGGTTAATTATCTCAAAAACTATAAACTTTTTGTATTGGCATGTATATTGGAATATTGTAGGTATTGGCCTAATGCACATTTTAATATACAGATGTTTTAGCTGTTATAAATAATATATTGTAGCTAGACTTTAAATATGTTATATATAGCATACTTATATAATAATTATTATAATTAATTTGCAAAAGTACTTGCATATTATTGGCCCTTACTGCTAAAAATTTTAATATTCTCTTTTATTAATGTCATTGACCATTGAACCTCTGCATAAGATATGTACTCTTCCTCAGGTGAGCGTTAAGGCCCATGGGCCTCTTGTTTTATTTTTGACATAATTCTGTCACTCATTATACCATAACTATGTAAGTGTATTGTGTTCTAAATTATTACAGACCTAATTTTGACTTTATGGCATTGGCGTTACACGAAGCTAACCCTGGACATCATTTACAGGTAAGATTTATCAGAGATTAAAAGCAATGTGCATCTAGCCTCACTTTCGTAATGAAGGTCCACATAATTAACTACATTTTAATAGTTTTTACTTTGCTATTGAGATTGTGATTTGAACCTAGACCGGTATGTTTGTTTTTGATTGATATTGTTTAAGCAATTTCAGGTATTTGGGTTTTAAAAGTTTAATAAAGTTTATAAAGTGCGTGAGTTTTTAAAATGTTTGATCTGATTCCAACTTGGCGACATTTTAGAGTATTCTAGCAAGTTGATATACAAAAGCATAGATCAGCAATTCAAACCAATACCCCTCTGGCCAAAATTTTGGTTTTGCGTCAATTAAAATGTGAAGGGAGAATTAATTATGTTTATTCTGTAATCACTGTTTAGCATTCATTATATTATGTACATTACCGCACGTGTATTTGCATTTTATTAAAACCTATCTCTATAAAACTAATAATTACACGCTCTAAATTCTACCCAGTATAACTAGCATTAAATGCCTCAGATTTAACATTTAACGTATCAGTATCAAATGTAATTGAAAACATTTATTTTAACAAACAGCATAGTTATGGGATGAAAGCATTATTGCCAGAATACCGTAAACAACCGGAAATCTCATTCTACGATGTACCATTCTGGTTTCCATTTTACTCAGCATATATGGAGGTAAGTTAACAAAAAAATCCCCATTTAAGCTAACAATATTTACAGAAATCTCCTCTGATTTTTTTAATTTCGCTTCGTCACAATTCTGTTAAATGTTGGTAATTATTGAAATTTTTAAATAAATATTGGATTTGTCCCTTTAGCATAGTATTTCCTTAGTTGAATTTAGTTAAATATATTTGGTTCTTTTGGATATTTATTCAACCCCTTGAAACAAATTTTGGCTTCAAAATTTTTGTGCAAGCACTACTGATGAGTAATTGTATTCCGAAAAGGCCGTCTAGTGTTTTAAAATTAACACTGATATAATAACTAATTAGTTAATATAAAAATTCGAATTCGTTCAAATAACACTGTGAAATTGTTCCACATTTCCTTTACTAACAATAATTATTACATAACATTACTAGAAGGTAGACGAGAATGTCATTGTTTATCATGCATTTTCATTATTTGTGAATTATATTGTACATTGTGGAAAATTAGATTTTTATATGTATGTGCTTAAATCCTTCATTTATTTTAAAGGGATGGGCACTATACTCAGAATATTTAGGAGTCGAAATGGGACTTTATAAAGATGATTTTGAAATGTAAGTGATCTTTTTAAATATTTCAGAGATAAATAAATAAAATAAAAGACATCCAGCTTTGAGGCTTGTGGCACAGTATTTCTTTTCAAGAAAGGCTAATGTGTGAAATGTAAAACATTGCAGTTAAATAATATAAGCTTGCCAGTAAAGAACAAAACTGATAAATTTTGATAATAAAACTAATTAAGATGTAAGGATTGTTCTACTTTCTACTTCTGATGAATTCAGCATATATTAACAAATAGCTGCAATTATTTTGTGTCCCTGCTATTTATATGTTTGTATGCAACTTTTTGGATTTTTATGTAATCACGCATTGTTCAAGAAGCACATGACAGAGCTTCATTTGTTTTACGAGGGTGTTACATTACAAACGTAATGATTATTCAGTGAACAAAAACAACCATTACATGAAACAGATGAATACAATGATATCAAGTTGGCCATTTGTTGGATACATTTTTGTCAAACGTCTTATCAAAAGCCAGATCTGAAATTTAGATTTTAAATTGGATTAAAAATATGAGGTTTGTTTCTCATTAAACAATTATATTTACGATGGTACTTCGTGTAGTGAATTTTTCAAATTAATTTTCTTATGGTCTAGATATGCAGGAATGAATATTCTTGATGAGGAAAATTCTGATTATGTGGTCCTGATGAGTATCAAAGATCTACAATAAAATAAAAATGATTATACACAGGATTTCTGAAAACTCTAAGATCATGTCACGTATTTTATTTTACAGGATGGGCAGATACAGTGCTGAAATTTTAAGAGCTTGTCGACTAGTTGTTGACACAGGAATGCATTATTTGGGGCAAGTATATATCATACAGTAAAATTAAAGTGAAATCCGAATACATTTTGGAAAATACACTTATTTTAAATGTAGACAGTTGAAAGAGTTGTCAAATTATTTCAATACACGGGCCACTCTTAAAATTATTTTATGCCTATATTTGATTTTCAAAAACAAAACTCTGAAGTCTTATCGAATATAACGTAAAATGATAGAACACCGTTATGGTCAAAATGTAAACAGTCTCATCATTTTATTGCCTCACTGTGGTAAGGGCATTTTGTATGGATGTATATACCTCTTGGTTTTCTGGAACGAACAGGAACAGTACGACATCTATTGTTAGCTTTGGTTTCTAATGAAACTGGCATGCACATTAAGTTCCGTTAGATTGTTGAGAAATATAATATCTAATATAATATATATATTATATAATATAACATTTCATAGTTATATGTTTCTTTAACTTTTTACTATTTTGTATTGTTTCCCGAGATTTCGGTTTCACAATTTGAAAAACAAATATCGATCCTAAGGATATTGGAAACTAAAGTCGTGCGATAGCATTACTTCATTTTGATCATCATAGATTTTTCCTCGTTGATAAGAATAGGTACAAGGGAAGATTATGTATAGTTGGTTAATGCAGGGCGCGGGTTTCTATTTTACAGCCACTAGTTCTCTAATACCTATTCTTAGCAAACTGATCCAAAGATAAATTATTTATTGCAGGTGGGAGCGGGAACGCGCCATAAACTTCATGTTGAACTACACAGCGTCATCCAAGGAATCTGCAACAACCGAAATCGACCGTTATATCACGTGGCCTGGTCAAGCATGCGCATACAAGATAGGAGAATTAAAAATTAAAGACATGCGTCTAAAGGCTCAAAATGAGCTGGGTTAGTCTATTTTCTTAATAAGTGTTTATGTGTTACTTATTTTTTTATTTAGCACTTTCTAAAACTGTATAATAATTAATAAGTGATGTCCATATCTCAATGTTAAAAAACTTTCGTCTTGCGTGCAGTATAAGGGAAACGCTTTGAAATACAACAAAATTTTAATTTTAAGACTGAAAAACATGCATACAATCAAGAATACGCATGACACTATAAACGTTAATGATATAAATAGCCTAACAAGATAAGTATTTTTTAAATTCTGTTTTATATATATTTATCCATTTAGCAAAACGGGCGTGTACAGTTTTTTCAGTGATAGGAACCTCCTTGGTCTTTATCTGATGGAATGTTCCAGAAAGACTGTCCAACATATCACATCTTAAAAATATTCAGATTTCCATAATCAAAACACTACTGATGAGGAATTTTATTTAGAAACGCCTTATGCAATTGGCCAGAGCGCCCCTATTTAAGGAAATGGTGGGGGATTTGTTTTTGCGTCTGTCATAATCACAATGTGGTTTCATTTAGTTCTGTGAATTACTGACTGGCACAACTTTTTCAATAGTTCATAGTGTTTTTAAGTTTAAAGGTTATTGCCTTCTGTGGATTTGGTAAAAAGCACTTCTGTTCTCCTATAATTCTCATTTCAACATCTTTAAAGTATTTGGATTTCCCCAATTTAGGTCCAAACATTACTGATAAGGAATTGTATTAGGAAATGGTGCTGCAAAGTGAAAACAGAATAAGTAATAATTATTATATCTTACATACATAAACCTGTTAATTTAAAGTACCTTTGTTAAGATCATTTTATAAAAAACAAACGAAGGGTTCTGAACTGCATATGACAGAACGTACCACAAAACAAAATCGCAGCAATTAATACCAATTATCTGCGATATGGTAATTAAAGTAGTCATGGTAAACTCTTAAATGTGTGTCAAATTGGTCTCCATCACAGCTTACTTGATACATTCTAGCACAAGAGGCTGAGTATTCTTAACTTTTAATTGGCATCATTTGGAAATTTTGAGTAACAGTGCTGGTACATGAATATTTTATCAGACTGAATGATAAATTCGTGAAAACATACACATGGGGAAAGTTATAGGTTTGACCTACCGTATTCGTCATAAAAATTCATTTATTTTAGTCATTGCTCCTAAAACCACATCTTAAAGCTTTAATTTTTGTTCCATCAATTATAACAAATATAACCACATTTTACACTCCTGTAAAATCTTCAAAACCAGTACTTACATATTTCTATTTATTTGACTGTTTTACCATGTTACAGAATCATCGAAACCTATTATAATAATAATAAAACATTTTCACTTTAATTTGTGCTTGTGAATTTTAAAATGTCGAAATATCTGCGTTTAATTTATTCAATAAAATGAATTTTACAGGTTCTAAATTCGACATCCGAGATTTCCATCTTGTCATTCTTGAGAATGGTGCTGTTCCAATGAGCGTTTTGGAGACGTTGATAGATGAATGGGTAGACAAAAAGAAAAACGAACCTGGGCCCGGACCATCATCAACTTCAACAACTATAGTATTATCTACGTGTCTAAGCATCATCGCAGGAGTAACCATCGTCATATTATGAAAACATAGTTCTTCCATTGTCTTCTAGATCTTCCATTTGTGTCATCTGTTGGAATAGAACCATTTAAAATTATAGCGATATTGTTAGACATTCAAGTTGACGAATAAGAAAATAATTACAAATAATTAATGAAAATGCGACATTGATTAATAATCAAAGTATTTCATGTTTCTACAATAATCAGGTAAATCACATCCTTTGAAAGTATGAAATAACAATACAACGACCGCAATATATACCGATGTATCACAAAAAATATGTTTATTATGTTTCTGTTCATAGAGAGATAGAAACTTTGCTCCTATTGCCTACAAACAGTTGATTTACTTTTTCACAATTTTGCCTGATACCTACATTGTACATCAACAATTAAACACATCCCTTAAAAGTAGCATATGGCAATACAACAATCACAATTTATATACCAATATGTCACAAAAGATATTATGAAGCATGTTTCTGTTAGTAATTTCGTATGAGAGATAGAGAATTTGCTTCCTTTACCTACAAACAGTTGATTTACTTTTCACACTTTTGTCTGATACTTACGTCCACAATTAATAATTGCGTTTAAAATTGATGCAATGGTTAAAGTTAAAATTCACATGTCTACATTCCGGGACTGCATTTGGACATCAACTGAAATGTTAGCAGCAATGCTGATATGCATGTTACAATCACAAGCCTTGTTAATATATATACATGTAAATTACTTTTTAACTAATAATTGTAATTGTTAAGTTATACCAATTAACCTCATTTAGCATAATAGTTCATTTCACAAACCTATACATACATGTATATAGTAATATATTAAATATATTTAATTATGGAATCCTTACGCTTACTTGAAGGAGGTTGTTGAACAAGCAGATTGACTGTTTCATATATCCTTGTTCAATATAGAGTACCAGCGTTTGTAATGTCTTTTTTCCTTTTCTATTTAAATGTATATTTTCTTTTATTTTTTTTTTATTTGTCTTTGCCTATCTCCAGTTTTCTCTTTTCTTTTTCTGTGTTTCATTTTGTCTTTGCACTATTATTATAATCTAGTTTTTTACCATGGATATATTTGATGTTCCATATTTCTATGTTCCTTTCATTCTCAATTTTGATAACACACGTGGCGTGTGTAGCTAGCTAAAACAGGAGGCGTTTACCCTTTCGGAACGCCCAGCCTCACTTCCCTGGTAGAAGTTCATTTTTTTATGATTTTGTCATCATGTTACGGATGAAGAACAGAATTTATCCAATAAAAGACAAATTAATTAATAATTTACAGATCTTTCAAAATTGTTTTTATTATTATTTGTTAAAGATAGTTTGATTAGTTTTGAACAATTTAGACATTCCGACAGCTTAATGTCGTTATCACAAAATTGTAGATAAGTTTGATGTTCCTGTGTCCAGGATTACCTGTCCCAAGATATATATTTGACGTCCCATAGTTTCCTGTAAGTTTCATTCTTGGTTTTATTACTCGTGCGGTGGGTATATCTAGTTAAACAGTGGTCTTTATCCTTCAAGAGCGCCTGGCCTCATTTTCCTGGTGAAACTACACGTCACGTGTTTAACCTAATTTGTCAGTTCCAAAAATTTAAGTTTGCTTTGGGATTGTGATTTGGACATGGATTGGTATGTTTATTTTTTGGTTGATATAAATAAACCACATTCATTATATACTGCTTGAATATTTTTTGAGTTTGTTCTTTACTATATTTTTTCACAAATTAATAATTTTACTGCTTGGGAGGTTACTTGATTGATATAATTTACATTAAAATACATTTAACATGCATCGAATCTTTTGTTATGTCAACGGTTATTGTTACCATCCTATTGTACGAAACCCGTACAATTTATAATGAAACGCTTTCGATTTGCACAATCGTCTTTTTATTAAGACAGTTAATTTCAAATGGTACCAGTCAACTCAGGTGATAAATGAAAGATTGTACAAGTATAAATGTTTCGTTGATTAATATACAATGCACTGCTACTCCCTTCTGAAAAAAGTTGGTTCTTTTACTCTCAAAACCACTATGGTACACTAGCTCAGTAGAGTGTTTGCTCCGTATGCGGGAGGTTGGCGTTTGAACCCTGGCTTGGTCCCATCAGACTTGAGAATAGGTAATGATGATTACTTTGCCAAGTCCTTAGTATTTAAAAATGTAAGTTACGGGTCCATGTGAAGCGACTTTAAAAACTGATGCAAATTGACACGTTTAAGGAATAGCACACTAAAGAACCCTCACTGCATATTGTTCTGATTGCCCAGAGCGCAATACAAAAAACAAATAACTGCTACTTCACTAAAAGCTACGAGTAATATGTCACCATAATCGAAAACGTCCAAAATGAAGAGCAGTATGACTACACAGAGTATATCAGCTAGCACCTAGTATATGCTCGGCAACTTAGGCTGCAATACATTAAGTAAATTAGTACAACGCAGACGAACTAATCATATAAAAGCAGATTTTCTATGATGTACAAGATCAATCATGCATTGGTGGAAAAGCCCGGAAAATATAGATACCTCATCGTTTTTTGACAGACGTACAAGAGGCTCCGATAAATATTGCCAACCCCAATCAGCTCGTGACTGCTACAATAAATCCTTCTTCCCACGAACCATAAGACAGTGGAACTAACTCCCACAAACCTTTACAACTTTAACTCATCCAGAATCCAGAGACATGCTGAACAGGCTAACAGATAACCATAAGGTCTTCCTCCACAAGTTATACAGTCAACACAATTTGAAAATATTTTATTGCAAATACATGTATTGTAATCAAGTTGTTTTGTAAATGTCTGCTACTATCGCACTTCACAGGGATATTTAGATGCATTAAGTGAGCCAATCGAGACAAAGGTAAGGGTAAGGCATAACATTACGCCACGTGTGAGAAATTCCGAGGGGTCTGGTGGCATGTTGTCCCATCAAACTTTATAATACAATTTTCAATTGGCGCAGCCTCCTGCATTTTTCTTTTGGAATATGTATGATTTCCTCTGTAAAATAGACAATATTAGACCCAGCTTCACGATAGAAATATAAAAACTTTTAACCAAAACCCATGTACATGGCAACAGCCAACGCAATCAACAACAAGACACAATAAAAGTTAATGTTAAAAACAGCAAAAAAAAGACAAACATATAATGGGGTCACTGATCATAAACGCGGCTTAAACATTACATTGTATTTGTAGTGTTCCGATAAGAGTATCAGTTATTTTACGATCAGTGGTTCATTAGTTAGTTTCCATGTTATTTATTGTTACAAACCAGTCCAATATTTTAATAGAATCTCACATAGATCTGCAATTGAGAAGTAAAATAATAAATAAATAAACAAATACTTAAAAACACGGTTGATGGAGCAAAACAACAACAAAAACGTAAGTCAAATAACTTATGCACAACCTCTGGTTTGACCCGAATATCAGACTTTTGAAAACAATTTTATAGGCAATCAACTTTGACCTGTCCGCTTGACCTTTCATTTAAATAAATTTATCACGGACCAAGTACATCTGTGTAAAGGGAGCACATGTGTTTATTCTGTGTACATCATAAGATATACTCACCTCATAGAGTAAACCTTCGTACTGTATTTACTTTGATCTTAACACTACCCATTTTATTGGGTGGAACCTCCTATAAAATTATAGAGATATGAATATTCCTTATAAAAGGTCAACAGACAGGTCAATGTTGTTTAATTATATACACGGGATATGCCATGTGACCACCATACACCATATGCATACATTAAGCTCATCAGTAAACAGTCGTTCAGTTGTAGAGTGAAATCTGAGAAAATTGAGGATTCCGGGATATCAGTTTTTTTACACAATCCGTTACCGAGTAAAGTTTTATACACCGGATGTTACTAAAGTGACATTTGGCGGGAAATTCGATATTTCGTCTGATAAAATGTAAACAAAGATTTGTGTGTAAATAACTACTAAACAAATCGTTATTATGAGTCAAGCTTCACAAAACTTTGAAGTTGAGCATTTGATGCATAATTTTAAAGACATACAACAAGGTATTTTATACGATATAGCTTTTTCCATGAATCATTTTAAAACTCCCACATTTTAGTTTTTGAAGGACTTATTTTTGACTTGTTGGAGGGTTTAGTTGCACTAAGTTAAAGTAGATCACTTTTGATAGACTCAAATCGACAAATGAGCTAAGTTCAAATCAGTGACTCTTGTTTGTATGATTTTTCCCTTATTTCTTTATCCTATAACTTTGCTTTTCTATTGAATTTCAAAGGAGAAAAAAAATACATAAAGATGCATTATCTTTTTCAAGTCTTAATTATGGTGTAAGAAATTATGCAAAGAATCAAGACTAGGTACACAACCAAAGTTCCTTTCCCTTGTGGGATCTTGCCGCTGTGAGTTTGAGTCCTGGTGAGTGACAGCTTGTCTGTGAGGTATTGACTTGGTGCCCTATCACCTTAAAGTCGCCCTGAGTGTCCTCTAATACAAGGCACACAATACAACACACTCGCACTTCACATGCATACACAAACCTGTTTATAGATTAATCATTCCATAGAGATTAATAAAATAGTTCTCGCCACGAATAGCTGAAAAATTGCTGATGTGACATTAAGCAACATTCAACCAACCAACCAACCTTGTTGTAGGACCATATCTAATTATATTCCTCATTGATGATAGTCAGATAGAACATTTCACAAGATTTTTTTAAATAAAATTCCACCAACTTCACCTATATATGTATATGTTCATCGTGATATATGAAAAAATGTCTTCCACTGAAATATGACATAAAACTGTATTCATTCACTTGTCATTTTTTAGTGTTTTTATTTTCATATGTAACTCTATTTTGATTTGTAGAGAAGAATTCACTTGAACATAAGCTAAATGAACAGCGAAGAAGAAGGCGTGACCTTGAACAGACTCTAGAATCAGGTATTTTAACTATTGAACTTTAGAAGAGTTGTGTCTGAAAAGAACCATCATGAAACTTTATTCCAAATCAATTTAATTTTACTGAATATAGTTATGCAAACCTCCAAATTAAGTCTGAGGGAAATAGTTCATCAATTTCATTATTTAAATTGTGTCTAGGGATTCAGTTTTGTACATTGGAGTTTATTTCAAGATTTAATGTTCATGAATCAGATTTTAAGATAATTTAAAAAAAAAGTGAAATTGAAAAGAGTTTTACATGTTTTAGTACAAAACTAAGAAACCACAACTTTTAGTTATCATCTTGTCACTATTGGAGATTTTCTCCCTTCAAGTATTGTCCCTTGTGTGCCCTTGATTGAAATGTGTACACAACAATTGTTATATATACAGTCAAACCTGCCTTAAAGGCCACCTTTATATAAGGGCCACCTGCTTATAAAAGCCAGTAGACTTGTATCCCATGTATTCTTTATTAATATTATTTGAACCTGTATATAAATGCCACCTGTCCATAAAGGCCACTTTTACTGGTTCCCTTGGGCAGCCTTTATAGACAGGTTTGACTGTATAGATATTTTTTATAACCCAACCCCACCCCCAAAATATTATTAAAAAAAATAGCTGTTACATGCATGATGTAGTGATTGGAACTATTTCATTAAACATTGCAAATATTAATTTCTTTTGCATTCAACATAAATATTTTTGGTTTTCTATTTCAGTGGCAAACAAATTATCACAAGTCAAAGATGTACAAGCTAAAATGCAAGGTAAGAATTTTCATAACTCTCATGATGGCTACTCAGCACTAATATTACAATGCTACTGTTAGCTACGGCAATGTAACAAAGTCCAGGTTTGCTTTGTGACAGAGAAGCAGCAATTAAAATGTTGTACATATACCTGTAACGGGTTTTAAAGCTGTTATAAATTATCATAACTCAAAGCCGTTGGTATTTCGTTCTGTTAATTTATTATTTTTGTTTCCATCCCCAAAATATGGTTTTAAGGACTCCTGGAAGAATAAATAATGGCGGGACAAGATGGCGTTTCCGACCTGAAATTACATGGTGCTGTGATCAGAAGAAAAGCAGAATATCTCTATGTGAAGAAACAACAACCAACACTGTCAAACTCTAGGATCAATATGTCTGACCAGTGTCCAGAAAAGATTTGAATTATTATGTTCAACCAATCAGAATGCAGATAGAAAACAATAGACCTAAGACAGACAACTCTGAGCAACTACAAAGTGTAACAACATACCAAACAACTACATATTACAAAACCAAGAGACAAACAACTGCAATAAAGACAAATTGACATTATACAAAATTACATATTAAACACCTACAAAACAAGACAATTAAAATTAATAAATATAATTGAAATATAGTAATAATAATAATAATAATAATAATTATAAATCTTACCTTAATAAAAATACAAGACTACCACATACCTGCAGCTCTATAATATAGAATAAAATAAGGATTCTAGTGTGTATAAGTAGGTTTTATCCAGGGTTTTGCTTTATGATAGCCCTGAAAAAGTAAAGTTCAGTAAGATTTATGTGTATGTTAATTCTCATCAAAAATATATTTGTTTAACTTAAAACCAGTTTTATAACTTTGTGCAAAATTAAATGTTATTCAACAAAAATGTTTTGAACATGGAATTATATTATTCATTTAAGTTTTTTTTTATTATAATGTTTATGTCTTATTGCATGTACAATGTATCAGCATTAACATTTCAGAGACAATGAAAATTGCACAGCATAAAGCAGCAGAGACACAGGTGATGGCTGACAGGTACTTAGTTGTGGTTTATCCTTATCCTTATATTTAAAGATTTAGTTCTGAGTAACTTTACTTTATTTGACAGTTCTAATCAAACACAAACATACCAGTCCATGTTCAAATTACAATCCCAAACGCAAAGTAAAAACTTTGAAAGCGGGAAAATTTAGTTAAACATGGGAACTTCTTCCAGGGAAGTGAAAGCTGGGTGCTTTGGAAGAGTAAGCACTCCTGTCTACATAGTAACACCTAGTCCGATACATGCTTTATTGAATAAAACAATTATCTTATACCTGAATTTTGAAACAGACATTGACTGTCCTAATATATAAATTTCATTAGGTCTTACAGTAGGTGGGTCAGCAATGGTCAAGATGTGAACTTTGATGCACAAAAAGATTACAGGTAGTCTTTGATTAAAGGTGTTGTAATCAAATATGGTGTAGATAATAACATTGAAATATTGTTTGCAAATGCCTTGGATTTGGCACAAGCATTTGCACTATTGCACTGTTTTCAGCTCAAATGAGCTTAAAATTCAATTCACCGATTGTATTATGGTTATCAATTCATCAGTTAAGTCTTGATATGATTAACTTACAGCCTTGAAGCAGAAAGTCAGAAGAAGAGGATGTATATTGTAGAATTAAACAACAAAATAGACATGGCTAAAGAACAACAAATGAAAGATGTGTATGTATACTTATATATGTACTGGAAATTGGGACATTTTACATGTTTGTTTTGGTGAAAATTTGTGAAAGTAACCAGATGTGATAATAAAAGTTTGCAGATTTGCAATTTTATAAAGTAAACTTACTATTGTACTGACCAACATCTGGCAATGTTAAAATAAAAGAAAATGAATATTTTGAAATGATAATTCTCGCAAAATTTTCAGTACTGGTATTTGATTTTTGTTAAATAGAGAAAAGTGTTTGCATGCAAACATATTATTGGCTTTTTTATATTGACCCAATTTTTTATAAATTTTGCTGCTGCTTTGACCATCCAGCTGTATTCTTTCTTTTTCTGTTCCCCTTCTCCATGTGGTCTTAGGTCTTTCCTTTTTACTTTTTCCTTCTGGTTGCCACTCTAGTGTTGTCTAGTGTTGAAGTCATTTGTTCTCTCTCTTTCCTGAGCCAGTTCCACTTTCTCCTCCTGATCTCACAGCTTATGTTGTTAAGACTTGATGTTTCCATTATTCTTTCATTTGAGACTTTCTGTTGCCATCTTTTTCTTAGTATTCTTCCGAGACATTTTGTTTGGAAGGTGTCTAAGAGGTGTTCATTTTTTTCGTTCGTTTCCAGGTCTCCCTACCATAAAGCAATACTAAGGTTTTAAATGGGTGTATTAATATTTCTGGTGTTCCAAATCCTTCTTAGTCTTAAGTGTGAATTAATTGGCGAAGCATATTTTAATGTATTGTATCAGTAACATGTTGTTAATCAATAAAAAAAATTGTTAATTACAGAGTGAAATTTGAAGATGAATTGTCAGGAATTGCTGATAAATTAGTACAGGCCAGACATTATTACGTAAGAAAAATATTATTAAACCATTTAGAGGTTCAAAATTAAGTTTAATGATGGAAGGTCCGGGACCATTTGACGTTATTTTTGACAGGTCCCAAATAAAGTTTGAAAGTCCAATATCATCACTGAAGGTCCATGTGCAGCTCTGTTGTCATATTGAAAAAGTAGTATTATTCTGGTAAAAATTGAATTTACATTAGACTTTTACAGTTTAAATACCAAGGGTCACAATGTAAAATCAATAGGTCCCGGACCTCAGACCCTGGGAATTTTGAACCTCTGTCATTATAATTTATAATACCGGTAGTCACTTGGTTCATCAAATCAAAATTACCCGTAATCAAGAAGACAGAATTATAATAAGTTAAGTGTTTTATTTGCATCAAGCTAACATAAACCCTATAGCACAAACAAAAAGTACAATAATGTTATATATTCCAAAGAAGGTATTTTTAAAAGGTTTTGGACAAAAGCCATGAAAACTGCTTAAATATGCGGCTGTTGGATATAAGTTTTTTTCAAGGTTAGAAACATCAGGACGTGAAATAAAAAAGAACTGCCACTGCTATCGCTATATATTATGAAAATATATGGTTCATGGTTGCAGAGATTACTGTGTATTAGCATTACAAATTAGTATGATTGCAGCTTTACCTATGGCTGATAATGTCTATATATAAATTACAATAAGTGAAATGATCTTGACTGGGATGTAAACCCAATTTATCAAATCACAATTGATGGTGATGTCATGGAAATAATAATTTGTACTTTTGTACTTTCCTTGCCAATAAATTTGGTAATTTACATGATTGTTTTTTTTTTTCTTATTAACATGTTCACAACTAAACTGTTCTTGGGGTTGGAAATCCCCCCCCCCTTAATTCTGTCCATAATATTATGTGTGTGTGTATCACTCACTCAGATTGCAGAAAGTTGCAGGATTTTATGCTTCATTTAAAATATTTTGGAGAGAGCATGCCCCTAGACCCCCTGACTCGTCTTCCACATCAACCAAAAAATGGAATCCTTCTCTTCCGAAATTCCTTGTTCTGCCTCTCTATGTGTATATTGATAAAAGAGGCTGCATGTAAAGATTCATTTTCAAATATTTTTTCTGCTTTTGGTAATTTCCAACATTTCTACATTGAATTAATAATGTTCTATTTTTCAGGTTGATGAAAATTTAAATAAAGAAATTGAAGAAACATCAATGAAGAGAGATAATCTTCAGGATAAAGGTACAGTAAATGTATTGCCATGAAGGCTGACTTTTGTAAAAATGAATTCATTAAAGCCAATTATGTTATTCTCTATTTTACACTTTATTTTTTTGATAAATCCTGAGTTTATATATAATTCCTGAAAAAATATGTCCCTCACATTGTGGTAGATATATATAAAAACAACATTGACCTGTCGGTATATTCATATAGGAAGATTCATCCAAAAAATGGGTAGTTCTAAGATCCAAATTAATACATACACAGTGCAAAGGTTTACTCTATGAGGTGAGTATAATTCATGATGTATGCAAAATAAACATATATATGAACTTGGTTCATGATTAATATTTAAATGAAAGGTCAAGCAGACAGGTCAAAGTTGTTTACCTATATACATATATATATATATATGTGTGTGTGTGTGTGTGTGTGTGTGTGTGTGTGAGGCAATTGCATTGTAGTTTGTGATGCAGCTGTAATCTTTTTTAATTTATACAGAAATATATGTATTTGTGGAAGCGCGTGGCCTAGTGGTTAAGGCGTTAGACTCATGATTCGAAGGTCGTGTGTTCGATCCCTGGCGATGTGTTGTGTCCTTGAGCAAGACACTTAATTTCACGTTGTTTCAGTTCACTCAGCTGAAAAATAAATGAGTACCAGCAAAATGCTGGGGGTTAACCCTGCGATGGACCGGCGTCCCATTCAGGGGAGAGTCTTGTAATCTCAGTCGCTTAACGCAACCGAAACCGGGATAAGCTCCGGCCTGATGGGCCTAATGGCTCGGGACAGACTTTTATATGTATTTTTATGCTAAATCATTTTTTTCAATGAACATTATCTGTAATATTTATTGACATTATGACAAAATAAGAAAAGTCTACCATTTCTCATGTGAGCAGTTAGGTATTTTGTATTTAGGTAACAGTAAATCATAATATTAATAAATACGAATGTAAATCACAATTTCAATATATACGTTATGACTTTGTAATTCTTGATTTCCTGGCACACATACCACTCTATTTTTTCATTGCTTGTTATATATATTTGAATTTAGAAACCTCAAATAAAGATAGTACATTCCAAAAACAAAAAATTATGAGAGGACTGTTGGAGAAAATTTTAAATTTTAAAACTGGCTTGTAAATTTCAAATTAACTGTACATCTATTATGTCCTCTAGGCCCTTATTCGCAAGTGCAAGAACTAAGATTTGAAGGCATCGTCTACAAAATGGGTCTGAAAAAGACCCTTAGAAACTAGTAAATGAATTAATTTATGCTTTAACTGAATTTGTATTTCAGTGGAAAATTATTCACATGAAGTAAATGATTTGGATGGAAGATTTAAAGAAATGGAATTACTAAAGACAAAGGATACTAAAACTATCCTGGAAAAAGAGATCCCTGTGGATGTCAGAAAAATTATATGGTATTGATAAATTTTAACAGACAAGATAATGAAGGGGACAATGTCATTCCTGACATCCCTAGCTAGATGTTGTTTTTGCCATTTATTGAAGATCATGCAAAAACTTAGGACAGTGGGTCCACGTTGGTATATACATACAAAAAATTTCTCAGGATTAAGCACATGGTCTCTTAGTGTCACTGTTTCTGTAGTAATTGTAACATGAAGGCATCCCTGCAAACTATTCTGATTTTAGAAAATCATTCTGAATTTATTAATGCTTTTTCTGCCTTCCGATTTTATGCAAATGAATTCAGATTTGGCACTGGGGCCTGGTTGGCAAGCTTTTGAAAACAAAGTTGTTACTTGTGTTTACATAATACACATGCTTGGAATAAAACCAAACCTAGTCAGAAACTCCTTGCATTCTCCGCTCTTTTTACAAAGGCGTAAGAGAGCCCCCTGACCCCCTTTATTTTCTTTGTAATTTTTCCAGATTGGTGGTAAGGGCAATATAACATGTATTCATATTAAGATTAAAAAAATTTCATCTTAACATATTTGGATGTTTATACGTGCCCTAGCTGGAGTATGGTATATTTAAAGCAGATTCTTGTACTTTGATTGATTGATTGAGAAGGGTTTTAAGTCCAAGTCAAGAATATTTCACTTATATCGAGACATCACCAGCTATAGGTGAAGTGGCATACATTTCAGTCTTTCCATTGTGCTCAGGGCAATGTGCAGGAAGGGTTCCTTAACATGTCATAGAAGGCTAAACAATGCTTGTTTTTAGGGCACTTCTGAAGGACCCAGGCTGTGACTTTCAATTTTAAATGCCAACTGCTTGATTAGTTATGTTGATATATAATTATTAGCTCTATCGTTTATAAAATGTTGGTAAATGTTCTATCTGTAGGTCTTTACTACAAGAAGAAAATATTGCACATAGGAAAGTTGTTGAAGATCTTCAAAACAAACTGGAAATGGCAAAACAAACAGCCAAGACAATATCAGACGATTATGGAGTTTATGACCCTTGAAAATGTGAACTGTGATATTTGTTGGCACAAATGTTTTGAGGCGATAGTTATTGGTCCAATAACTTTTATTTGAAAAACAAAATGTTTGACCATTCTCTAGCATTCAATGGAGCAAGAACAGTTTTTTTCAATCTTCAAACAAAATTTATAATAGTTTAGAGGAATGTACATTTTTGTATTGTAATTCTAACAAACATGGTTTCTCTTTTTTGAGAGAGACAAACTGCTTTATAAATCATTACATGACCACAAATTTTAAAGGCTTCTATTCTACTTTTGACATAGTGACCATATAGGAGGCATTTTATTTAAGTTTTGTCTTGTAAATTCATTAAATCGAGGATGCAATGTCCTACAACAAAGCCTATCTGCTACAATCAATGTGTAACCTTGTGCAAGACACAAAATAAAATTTACATATCCAATAATAATTTTTGGAATGTCCAAGTTAATTGCAATTAATTTTAAAATTCAGCAAAAATGGTACTTTTGCAAAATTTGACAGTGGTTATCTGTTTTTATAGAAAGAAATATCTGCAATGTGAAAACTAATTCTTATCAAGACCTCTCTTCTGTACCAAGCTTTTTACCTTATTTTTTATGTACACATATTTACAATTTATATAAATGGCTTACAGGCATAGTATTTTGAAGTTACCTTTCTTTATTCTTGTTTTAACAGACAACCGAGACAACTGCTCAGGATTGATGCACTAAGTTCAAAACTGAAACAGACATTTAGACTCAAAATTTAAGGACTTTTTAGGGTCTTATTTGCAAATTTAAGGCCTAATCAAAGGGACAATTTTAGCACAAAAAATATTGGCGCAAAGGCAATTAAATCAATCAAACAATTACTTACATGTCCGTAGTAGCGACACTTGAAGTGGAGGTTGAAGTTGGGCATTCAAGGGCCAGGAACCTTTAAATTGCTCATTTCAACACTACTTATTATTTACTTAATTTATTTATATATATCAGTCTATTCTCAACCAATAATATCAAAATACAGACACCAAACTGGCCAAATTTAAGGGCCTTTTAGGGCCTTTGGGATAAATTCAAGGACATTTTAGGGTCAGACTTGTTTTTAGGGTCTTTTTAGGGCAAACCTAAAAATTTAAGGACTTTTCCAGGCCTGTACGAACCCTGCGGTAGTTATGAATCTAAATCCATTTTTGAGTGGTTTATACATTATACTGATAATGAAATATTATCTTACAGAATGTACTTGCTCTGTTTGAAAAAGCTCATGGATTTCCCCCTGTCACTATTAAAATTAAATCACATGTAAAAACCAAGACTGTCACAATCCCTTTTGCTGCCAAGGCACTTGGAATCAGAAAAATAAAATTTTGGGGAAAATGTTATAACAATACAATTTTAAACTTAATTTATTCATATTGGGAAAATTGACCAATATAATTGGGAAACTTAGGTTTAGATGCTTTAAAATGTGGCCCATTTTTGGCAGGGATGTATACGTCCCTGTTTTCAGTCACAAATTAAATACATTTGTAGATTGACAGCACTAAAAAAAGTACAACAGTTAACCATCATTATGTTTTTATTTGTACAATTGTTTATCATATTATATATACAGTACATGTACAATTGATCACATATTACACAGCACAGCCTTACATCATTGTAAAATGTAGAAATAAATTATCTAATAAAAATGTATAATTCTTCATCCAACAACTCATACTGTGAAAACAGTTAAATTTGTGGTTTCCAATTTTAGTGGATAGAAGAAAAACAAAACAAGAATATTGTGGGATGGTAAATCTGTAACTTTTAAGTAGAAAACTCTTTAATTCCATGAAAGAACACCACAAATTTAAATGCTTTCACATTATTTCGCCTGTTTTTTATATTGTTGTTAAAAGATTTTGTTGTATCTTGTATAGTGTTAATAATAAAAGTGAATTATAAAAACTTCACATTTTTTTCTTTTTTAAAAAATCCAAGTAACTTTTCACCCCTTTTACAATGAATTGTCCTTTCTCAAATATTTTGTATTTATTTATTTTATCACAGTCAATGTTCACTTTAAACTTAACACACAAATCATACTCATGATTGTGCCATTCCATGTCCTTTTCCGAAGCAATCATCCAACATATTAACATAATTTACACGTGATACAGCATTGGTCTGTTTTGTTCCTTGCCAGTTAGGATCATCCTGGATGGCTGTGTACTGCATTGGTGGTACTGGACAATCTCTCCAGTTCATCTGTTTAATTAATTCAGAATAACAGATTTCACCTCTTTCATTTGCTGGAGCACTAAAAAAAAGGAAAAAAAACCTGAGTTCAGAGGAGTTATATACCATAATATGTACCGGTATATATACTGTATAGTTGTTTGATTCTGCAGGAATAAAATTCCGTGGTTCAGACACTGCAACTTATTCATGGGTATAAAATTTTGTGGTGCAGTGGCCAGTGTTAACAATTTACTGTATGGATTATCTCGGTCTAAGTTTAATGAATGCTACATGAAAAAATTATTTAATTTCATGCTATTAAGTCAGATAGCGAAATAAATCCCCAGTGAATAATAGCATCTATACAGTTTATATTATATAAATGGCACAATAAACTTGAAATTCCATATCTAATTGATGGTATTAGAGAACTGAAGCAGATGAAAAAATGTGGCATAGGTGGAATACATTACAATATCCCCTTATTGGGGGATTAAAAAGTGCAGTAAACATTTTGAGGCTACTTGTCAAAAGTCTTTTGCATAATGATTTATGGACAATTGACTGTAATGTAAGTATGATGGATAGAAATCTACAAAAATATCAACCACATTGCATGGATACCATTTTGTCAATATTTATATATTTTGTACTTTCAAAAGTTAGGGTTGGGGGATTAAAGCCAATGCAGTTTCCATGTGCAGAGTCTAATGATTATGAGAGCAGACGCCAAGTGCCAAATGTACGAATATAGGGGAGTACAGGGGCATGCTTCCCCAGAAAATGTTTATACTGGTAATAATGGAGTAAAATAGTGTATTCTGATTCCTTCTGATCAGGTGAGCTAAAAATCTAGCAGTTCATGTAGGTTTTTTTGGAGCTGGACACCATAGTAGAAGCATCATATAAAAGCTAAATTCTGCAACAAATAATGGACCAATCTTATTCTGGAAATGATTTTGTATAGAAAGATTCTGGTAACACTGTCATGTCTTTTTTAGGTTGTTACATTCTTCGTTATTTTGATCGCATGTTTTGAGCATTCCATTATTAACAACAGACTGTCAGACTTACATTGCAATAGCAGCTCTCAGTAGATCATCTGGCAGTGGTACACGGTGGGCATGGAAAAGAGTTCTCAACATTTCAGGATCCATACATCCTTCCCTGAAAATATATACATATTACATATGAACCACAACAAAATAAATACAATAACACAAATATTATACTTGAAAGTGCACAAGATTGGATTTGTCTCAAATAAAAGGATGCCCAAAGAAGAACTGTTCTGATGAAGTAATAATTTCCAGTTAACAAATAACATTAAAAGAAATGATAAGTTCAGTAGTTATCATTTGGTATGGTATTTTGTCGAAGCAATCAAAATGTCTATAAAATTATATACATGTAACTTGTTTGGATCCCACTTCCCTATTTTCCCTTTATGACTTCACTAACAAAATTGTAATGAGGGTTCACTAATGCACCATGTGATACCCCATAACCTTTTTGATGAACAATTATTTCCATTGGAGATGGAATCACTTCAGTTCACTTTTTCCTATAAAAATGACATTACTTCAGAAAATTTAAGCATAAACTTTTTCCAAAACATTCCGCACAAACGTTAATGAGTAATAATCACGTGGTATGCTGGCATCAACTCCATTGAACATCCTAATTTCTATAAACCAACAAAATATTAGATGATACTTTAAGCTTGGGCAAAGTTAGACTATGTTTTTGGTTTGTTGGAAAGTTTTAGGAATTCCACATCCAACCCTCTGTCTCGTGCATTCACACTTACTGTATTTCTTCAAGCTGATAGATAGTGTATAATAGTTACACAGTGTGTTGAAGACCTAATACGGTTTATACAGGGTCAGTAAACTCCATATTGCCCTTTTCCATTATGAAATTTACCGACCCTTTATAAACCACATTAAGTCACATACATCCTGTGAAACTAATAATTTTATGACATCTTTCAATGAGGCAAAATTTTATATTCTATGTTATAAACGTACTTGGATTGATCATTCTGCATACATCCTTCCATTAGTTTGCCAAATCCTTCATAATTCCTTTTTCTGAGCTGTTCTTGTACAATAGCTACGAGTTTTCTTGAGTCGATGTTATCATCTGGTGATCTTTCACTGTAATGACGCGCGACAGTCATGATTTCATGATCTGTAAGGGTGGGGTCAACTTGTCTAAGTAGGGCTACCAACTGGTCATAATCCAGGACTCCAGCACCGGTTGGGTCATTCTTCATGAAGAAGGATTTGACCTCATCTGGTGTTTTTCCAACAAGTGACAATATTTTCTGCAGTATACACTGAATATTGGCTTTGTTAAACTGAAAAAGACAGAAAGCATTGTATTAATACATTACTTCAGAACCCTGTTACCTGTCCAGATCATCAAAAAGTGATGTTATGAATAGTTTTGTAGAAATACTTCATCAACAGAATTCAGGATTTAGCATTAGTTTATTAAATTTACATTTACTGCATAATTTCCACATTACTGGTACCTCTATAATGAAACCTTATCACATTTATCAGACCATAATTGCCATGTCAGAATATGACTTTTTAATATGATAAGAAGATTAAAATGAAAAGTTAAGGCATAATGGATGACACACGAAAGTGATTACAATAGCTCAATTATATACTATAGATGTTTCAGAATATAATTCCTTGTCTACTGTGCTTTGACCAATTATTGTGAGACCAAAGTTTTTAAGGGTTGAAAAAATATCCAAAAGACCAAAATATATTTAACCAAATTAAGCTAAGGAAATACATCACATGAGGGAGTATACCTTAGTTTTTTTATGATTTTTCCAAGTTTTAACTAGCAGCAAATACTACATTTGATTTGGTTCAGGTGAGTTTAAAAGAGAAAAGTGTTCACCCAGAAACTATTTTACATTTGAACCTGCCTTAAAGGCCAGCTCTTTATAAAGACCACCTGCTATTAAAGACCAGTGAAATTTTATTTCAAATTCTCTTTATGTTATTTGAACCTCTATATAAGATCTAACTGCCCATAAAGGTCACTTTTACTGGTTCCCTTGGGTGGCTGTTATAGACAGGTGTGACTGTATTATCTGCGAGTACCTACCTCACTACCATGTTCCTCCATATATCTGAAAGCGTACTCATCAGCATCAATCAGTACAAACTTATGACTGTTAAACTCAACTCTAGCTCCTACAAACAGGTCTGGAGCTAGGTAATACTCTGACATCTGTGTACTGTACATTGGCTGGTTGGGTTTCTTTACTCGTGTCCTCTCCAAGAACTTACCACCAATTATACCTAAAAATTAAAGAAAAAATTGTATTGACTAATTGTATACACAATTCTATGTTAACATTGATCTTAGCAACTTTTATTAAAAAAAATAGCTCCAAATAGAGAAGAAAATACTGTAAATGGGGAAATTTTTCACCTTTGTTTTATTTTTGGGTAAATTTTTTAGAGAAAGAAAATGTGAAAATAAAACTTTTGTGAATATATTGTTTTATTTTAATATTATTCATTTGCATTTTCACTGACCACTATCCAATGATGCCTAATTAACAGTTCACAAATATCATGTAAAAATTTCCTGATTTACAAGTTTGATATAGCTTTGTTGTTCATTGTAAAAATGTCTTGATATTAAAGATTATTAATGCATATTTAGTTAGCAATCTCATATCAGCTATGTTACTAACACAGTAGTTCATGGGCTTCTAAATACTTCATTAGATTTCTGTCATAATATAAATGAAATGTAACAATGCTGTTCAATGTAGGAAAACCATTCAAACACGCCAAGGCTTGCTTTGATATATTTCACTTATTTCAAAAATCATGAACTGGAATTTACATTGAAAATTTTGGAAAATCTGTAACATTACCAGATAATTTTCAAGGGAAACTAACATTATATAGTAAGGTGGTGATGACTGTCCAATATGCTTACCAATTATAATGAAGAAATATATTGCAAAACAAATTAATTTACTAATACATATACCCAGTTTGTACTGTAAATTTGGTTTTATTTGTGTGAACGTAATTTTCCAATTAATTCGCACTCTAATTCATTCAAGAATTCAACATCCTCATGTATTAAAATTATTCAGCTCAAATATATATATTGCTAGTCAATACCTGATGACTGAAACGTGAATTCATGGAATGAATAAATCCAATACAGGTGATTCACCAAAAATAAAGCGTTGCTAAAATAACAGCATTTACAGTATATAATATGCATTGAAATACAAACCTGAATTTCTGACTGGTGGCTCAAACACAAGTATAGTGTCATCAGACAGGAAATAAGAGATGATAAATCTACGGTCCATATCAATGGGTTTATTGGTGTCCATTCTAGCGAGAAACCTAATAACGTTACTATCAAGACCTCTCCTGTCCTTCTCCATAAACTTAATAAAATCTCTTTTTGGTGGTTTTGGTAACAGTCCCATACAAGAACATAGAGAGTCTTCCTCACTGCCCCATCCGTTGTATGGTGGGAAGATACGTTCTCTGGGAGGTAAAGGACGATTTTTGTAGGACACTGCCGACATATCCTCTGAAAAGAAAAAATGATACATTCATTTCATACATAACAGTACTATAAAATCTACATTAAACCCCACTTTTTGCTAGCATAATAAAAAATTCTGGTAATAAACTGATGGAGACTTATTCCAAAACGTAGAAGAAATGAATAGATAATGGGGGTTTGAAAACATGTTGATGAATGAGAAGGAAAAAACTATGGCTATTATAATGCTGCCCATTAACTCTTATTAGAACTAGAGGTCAATGAACAACACTACTACCTGAGATACCTTCCCTGTATGGTTGCATCAATTTTTAAAGGTAACGTCCCATAAAGTGAACATTGATAGACATCAAGGTTATGATAACAGGCTTTTCACTTTGTGCAGGTCACCTAAAAAGATTTCAAAAATTGCAGAATTTTTTTTTGCACAGCATTGGCACTAGGGCCAGAACTGCCCCCACCCCTCAACAAAATGAGAACATTGTAACTCAATGAAAAACAAGAACAGGGACTTACCAATTCCATATTTAGTTCTGTAGTATTCTTTAGTGAAATCATCAGAATCACAAAGTATAAGTTTTCTACCCCAGGCATTGATAACTGCACCGATTGTCAAATCACTATCTTTGTAGAATTCTGTATGGACAGCTCCTGTCTGGAAATTATAATGAAACATTACAATTTACAATAATAAGAAAAAAATGTATATATGATTAGGTTCAGGGAAATCAAATAAATCAAATTTACATGTGTGACAACTAATATTTCAATGTCTAGTGCATTGTAATACAATCTGAGCTCAACTTTTAAACTTAAAACTTCTTTGATATACAAAATGTATTCCTAAATATTATAGATATACCAGTGTTTTGTACTTATTTTGACAAGTTTGAGGCTATTTATTTTTGGAAAAACCAAAACAACTGCTTAATTGTAAAATTGTAAATTGTTAAATATAAAATCATTTTTTTCAATACTGATATTTCTGTCATTTTAGAATCATTCTCACAATGATTAAACATATAAAAATTCAATTTGTTTTTCATCAATATTTATCCCTTTTTTAATTCTTTTTTTTTACGTTTAAAAAAAAAATTGAACTTACCTTCAAACTATCAAGAATATATCTGCCACCATGTCCAGTTGGGCCAAACACATTCAACACAGTACGATCAGTTATCTCTCCTGGCTGTTTCAAAGATTCAACATTCTTGGGTAATGGTCCTCTCCTAAGGAACATTGGGACAGCATCTCGGCCAGAATTTGGTGGAATAACTTCTTTGATTTCAATTGTGTCATCAGCAAGGAAGTAGTGTAAAATGAGCTCCCTTGGATCACCAAACATGTTATCTGTGTCATCCCAATAACAGAAGAATCGTAGAACATGACGGTCATGATCCAAAAATTGTTTGAGTGTATCATGTTTCTCATATGGTCTAAGTGGCTGCATACTCTCATCCATCTGAAATTCAAATGATAAAATTTAACATTGGCAAAGTATAAGACAAATAAATGAAAAAATTAATAGGCCACAGGGAAAGGATGATATATTGCAAAACATGATTTTTGACAATTATGAATAGGATACTTGAGAAGGAAGAGAAATTTTAAGAAATTATCCTGAAAGAAAAGAGAAAACTGAGCTTTACGTCCCAATCAATAATCTTACACTCATATCAATATGATCAGTTCAGGGATGGTGGAGGAAACTGGAGTGTCTGGAGATAACCATCAACCTTTGGCAAGAGAACTGATAAACTTTCTTCCACCTGTTCCTAATGGGATTGAAACCTAGGTGGTGTGACCACTGTGAGGTGTTCATTACACTTTAGACAGGAGACCCCCAGGTTTTTAAGGAAGAAGCTTACACCACACAAGCAACAGAATACAGACTGAGAATCAGAGAGCAATAAAATAAATGTATTATATGTTTATCTCGAGTATAACAACACATATATACAGGATATACTTACTGCTTTTCTGTATTTGGTGTATGGATCATTTGGAATGGTGTCCTTCCTCTGTATACGTACACCAAGTTTTCTGAGGAAATTTTGTGTAAATTCATCACAATCAGTTATTCTGAATACTTTTGAATATAAATTGATTTCTTTATCAATATTAAAGTCTTCTACAGAATAATATTCATCATCATGTGGTGCTGGCTTGGGGATTCTGTGTCTCCTAATTAAGGTACCTAAAATATAAAATTACATGTTTAATAATAAAATATCAATCTTCATAATCAGTCATGTCACATGTTTTGCATATAATACACTACAGTGGAATTGAGATGAGTAATTGTGTTTTATGCCCTAGTCAACTGAGTCAAGATCCTTTCACTTCTATCAAGACAGTCGGTTTAGGAACAGTATAGGATACTGGAATGCAAAGAGAAAACAATAGAAGTGAGGCAGTGGAACTGAAAAAGACTTTTACACACTACTGACTAGCAGTGAGGGGTGCTTGGGTCCGTAAGTGTGCGCTTTAGACCAATTAGCTAAACCCTCACTTTACAAATTGATATTAGCCAAAGTCAAATAATGCATGTGTTATTTAAACAGAAAGTTACCTTGTGGTATTCCAGCATTCTTTGTTCTTGGTTCAATCACCTGTATGGAATCATCTTCTAAGTAGAAGTAAATTTTACAACTTCTAACCCTGTATTGTTCTTCTCTCTTCTCATGTACAGCTTCTTGGAAGTAAGCATCAAAACACAGCACCTGTCTGTCAAATGCCACCCATGCTGGTATATTACTGCCCTCTCCTTTGGGGTAGTTACTATTTTCTGGTCTAAGTTTCTGTCCCCTCAAGAGTTCTCCCCCGATTCCTGGTTTCTTTTCACCAACGAGCATAGAGACTTCATTTCTGTAGTCAAAGTGGTGTGATTTGTGATACTTTGTTTTTCCAAGCTTCAAATAAAAAATTAAGAAATACAGCTTATGTTTTAAGATAACAAAATTTTGTAATATTTAGCAGGATACATTTTTTGAAAATTATCATAGTTATTACAGCAGTCACGTGTGTCAGTCCAATCAAAGTACTTACAGTAGGTTGTCCTGACATGGCTATGATTGGCATTAAATATGTTCATGCCATGTGTATACTTTGTCTACCTACAGAAATTTTGTCCTTATACCACTTAGATGATAATTGATGCAGCACCGAAGGTTTGAACATTAAAAATGTAAAAAATAAAGAAAAAAAGAATTTTCTGATGTTGAGAAAACACCATGCACACTTGTTTTCAGCTCTTCAAATTAGACCTGTCCAGCTTCTGAACAACACTGACGGATCACCGACCTCGCTCACAATGTTCTGACAAATGCCCCGCATGCTTGAATTGCACACAAAAAAATGGAAACTCGGTCTGAATTGTGTCATTTAATGACGTCACTGACACAAGTACGTCATTAGTTGTTGTGACGCTGCTTTGGTACCGTGATGGCGACCAGTGTCGAAACATAAAAGGCATGGCCTGTGATATGTCAATTGAGAATATACCCAAGAAACCCAACCCGCATAGCTCTTTTCTTTGCAAGAGCTTACTCACAGGTTTGGCCCTAATAGTTAAAAAAAAAAAAAAAGATATCAAGTGGGGGCCTCATGAATGGATGCTACCAGTTAATCCATAAATGCTAGACCAAATTTTTTTCTGCCATCATTGATGATATGGGGAAGTCCCAATCAATAAAAGATATAATTCGGTCTACATAAAAGTTGGTCCTTGGCTTTGTAAAGATGTATTAATGTGTGTCATGGGCAACTGATGTTGCTGCCAAATAATACTTAAGGATGCCATTTATATTCAACATGTATGTTGTATAATGAATGAATAATTTATGAAGGAAAGATCCAAAATTGTTACTCAGTCCTATGAATTTCTCACTTTATAATTCAATTTAAGATAAGATCTACTAAGGTCTCGGTCTAAAAGGAGAAGGGAGTTATATGCCCTGGTGATACTTCCAAAATTTAACAACTATGGATAAATATCTGATACTGAACCAAAGACCCTATAAATCTATCCAATATTAGACCAGTTAAGACAGTATCCACGCAAACTGGACATTTGGTCTGAAAGACACAATATTCGCCTGGCTACATGGATATTCAACGGTATTAAATTCTAGCTCTTTGCAAAATTGTAAGCTGTACAGAATGTAATGAAGATAGCAACCGGTTTGAAAAATTGTCGACACTGTATGTTGTCGTCAACAATCATCTGTCGATGATCTTAAGTTTTGGACTGGTAATAAATTCAACATTACTGAGATAAATCTTTACTTTTAAAGAAAACTATGGATACTTACCTTGCTATTAAATGAATTTCCAGGTAGAAATGGCAGTGCCATTTTGATGCTTCACGTTGAAATCGGAAAATCGTACGAAGTTCTCAAAGCATCACATAGAAACACAACACACTTGCTGTTGGTTTACGCCGTTGCCAAGGTGTTCTCTGGACTATTTATCTCACTCCGCGCACTTAGAAACACAAAAATTAAAACACTTACAAAATATCGTCTAAATCATTAAAACTTATCGCAATAATAATTTCTGATAAAATTATTTAAAATCTGTGGTGAAAATTTTACAAATTGAAAAATATTAAATGACAAATAAGGTACTATTTAATTGTATTCCTACGCTGAAACCATGCAAGGGAGATTACTGTAGTGCACTTCCGACTACTTTACTAACCCGAGTAATTTTTCCAAAATCATTTATCAAATAGGTTTTTTTAAATATAATAGTTTATTGTTGAATTCTTTTTTTTCAATGATTTAGATTTTTGAAAATTAATGATACCATATATAAACTTTAGCTATTCATTTATTTATGTATTTTTTTAAAAATATATTTCATTATATATTTTTTTAAATGGAAATTAAATGAGACCATAAAAAAATTTGGAAATTTATTTTTAGCTTTTTATTTATTTATTCATTTATTTAATTATTTATGCAAATGTTTTGAAAACAGACAAAATATTTATAAAATCCCAAAGACTTAAAAAAATTGAATTGTGGTCCAAAAACTTACCTCTGAGTCTGACCTTAGGTTTCCAAAAATTTTTACTAGCAGACAAAATTGGGAATAACAGATTATTTTCACGGAGTTTAAAAATTCTGGTGAGTGTCTGATTATTACATTAAGTGCCTGAATATTCCGATAGGTGTCTAACTATTGCGGTAAGTGTCTAATTATTCCAAAAGCATTTTTAAAAATTATAATTTTTTTTTTACCAATTTTCACTGTATATTTGTGTCTTTGCCAGAATAATCAGACACCAACCAGAATTTTAGATTCCGCAAAAAACATCTAATTATTCCAAATTTTGTGGGATTATTCCGGATTTTGTCTTATTATTTTGGAGTTTAACTTATTATTTTGGATGTGGTCTTAATATTCTGGATTTTCTCTGAGAATATGGAAAATGTCCAACTATTCCAGAATTTGGCAAAATTGAAGTTCACAATGCGAAATGATATGGTGTCAACAATAGGTTTACCGTTATGACGTCAGATGAGTTTGTTGTAATACTAAGTATGACATCATTAGCTACCGTAATTGTTTATTATAATCTCAAAAGTCAACGTTTTGCATTTTTGTTAACTTTACAAAAGATTATGAGTATCTATTAAGTCATTTAACCAATAGTTGTCAGTTCCAAAGAAAGGAAATATTTGTCCCTATGGCAGGCTTTCAGTGGAGTACACATTCCGTTTTGCAGTCAGAGCCAGTTAGAGGGCCAATATGGCACTTTGCGATCGGTTCAGGAAATTGAAGTGTACAGAGAAAACCATCATTGTTTGCTTTCCAAAGGGCCACTGATTTTTTTCAAGCATTTCTGTTATCTTCACTCCTACTTAACTTGGTGGCCAAGTGGTCTAAAGCATGTACTCACAAATTACAGAACCTCTCATCACCAAAGTTCAAATACTATTCTAAACAGATCCTAGTTTGAGAAAGTATGTCAAATTGCTTGCTGAAGGTTCAGGGGTTCAAAATTCCCTGGGTCCGAGGTCCGGGACCTATTGATTTTACCTTGGGACCATTAATATTTAAATTGTAAAAGTCCGCTGAACCTGCCATTTTTACCAGAATAATTCTACTTTTTCAATATAATTACATAATTGCACATGGATCTTTCAATGTTGATATTGGACTTTTAAAACTTCATGTGGGACCTGCCAAAAATAAAGGCAAAAAGTCCTGAACCTTCTATTACAAAACATAATTTTGAACCCCTGAGGTTGCTGGTTTAAAAATTTCTCGGGGTACTCCAGTTTCTGCCAACATCCCTGTGCTGACTGTCTCAATATAAGTGAAAAAATCTTGATTGGGACATATGGTTCCATTGCTTTATTCCACTCCTGAAAATGTGAAAAAGTTTTAACTGTGTCCAACCAACCAACTGTATTTGTTTAGTCTTATTGCTGTGTATAGCTAACTATGTCTGTGTGAATCTGTCCAGCAGTAGGACAATAACATTTGACAACTTCAATTTGACAACATGAATAGGCCAGTGTGACCAACATTCTCATGAAAGTGTTTGATTCTGCTATTTTTATGTTTATTCAGCCAAGATAAAAACTTTTGTTTAGGTAACAAATTCCTTCTTTTTCTAACCATACAGTTGGTTTTTATGACTGTCACATTTGATTTTTATCGGAAATAAAAATCACTATCTACTATAAATGATACTTATTTTTGTCTCGGCACCTTTTATTTTTACAAAATTTACATGGAAATTAAGACGGGAGAAAATAAAATTACTGAAAGTTCTAAATAGCAGACCAGTCCATTATATATTTTATCACATGAAAACAGAAAGCTTGCAGGTGATTGAGTAAAGCTCAACGAAGAAATTTGTCATAAAATTAAGCAATTTACAACTTATTATGGGCTTCTTTTTTACCTTTTCGAAATGTAAGAAATAAAACAACTACAATAGGACTTTTTTTATACATTTATGTGTCAATAAATCTAAAATCAATGCTGACAAATGTTACAAGTATTTACATTTTTGTTAATTTTTATAGGGATACATGTGTTTGCTGTCTTTCTGAAAACCCAAAAATTATGATACAGTAGTTATCTCCCTTTGATCAACCAATATCATCAATTTGAAAGAATACTCCATCAACAACTAAAATCCACATACATACAGTACAGATTTAAAACTGAGTTTTAATCTAGTTTTCTATCAAACTTTTGATGCCTTTATAATATCTATGCCTGAACTGATCGCCAATAAAGCACAAAAAGTATTGTGGTTTTTAAGTATACAGGTAATGTATTAGTAACAATTTGACTATCTTTGACATATATAAAGAATTGAGTAAGAGACTTAAATATATAAAATTTTCCAAAAGTTTTAAAATTTGAACGATTTTAAAATATTCATGTAACTTCTATTCATATATTTTAACGAGTTGTTAAATAACTTGTCTAGATTCAAAATGTTCCAATTATTGTCAATAAAATTAAACAACAAGAGGCCCATGGGCCTTAACGCTCACCTGTGACCTTTGAACCCATGAGCTTCATTCAAATATCAAAATGATAATTAGGCCAATATTCTAATATGCATCCCTATACAAAAAGTTTATAGTTTTTGAGATAAATTATCATCTCAGTACTTGTTTGTATCTGTGATCTTGACATTTAAACTCATGCTCTTCATTCATATATCAAAATGACCACTGCGCCAGTACCAACAATATTCTAATATACATGCCTATACAAAAAGTTAATAGTTTTCAAGATATTTAACCATTTAGGTATTCATTTGCATCTGTGACCTTGACCTTTGAACCCATGACCTTCATTCATATATCAAAATGTTCATTAGGATAATACCTAAATATTCTAATATACATGCCTATACAAAAGGTTTATAGTTTTTGAGATAAATAATCATTTCAGAACTTGTTCACATCTGTGACCTTGACCTTTGAACCCATAACCTTCATTCATATATCAAAATGGTTGTAAGGCTAATACCTACAATATTCTAATATACATGCATATACAAAAAGTTAAACAGTTTTCAAGATAATTAACCATTCAGGTATTCATTAACATCTGTGACCTTGACCTTTGAACCCATGACCTTCATTCATATATCAAAATGATCGTTAGGATAAGACCATTGGGCCATTACCTACAATATTCTAATATACATGCCTATACAAAAAGCCTATAGTTTTTGAGATAAATAATCATTTCAGTACTTGTTTATATCTGTGACCTTGACCTTTGAACTCATGGCCTTTATTTATATATCAAAATGACCATTGGGCCATTACCTACAATATTCTAATATACATGCCTATACAAAAAGTTCATAGTTTTGCAGATAGTTAACTATTTTGGTAAACTTGTACATCTGTGACCTTGACCTTTGAACCCATGACCTTAATCGATATATCAAAATGATCGTCATGTCAATACCTACAATTAACCAAAAATCCTACATTATTATCACCAGAAATGTTTAAAAAATAGCATTTTTTATCAAAGGTCAAAAACTGGGACATGACCTTGACCTTTGACCTTGACATCAATCGGAAGAAAATCGCAAGACAAGATCAACAGTGAAAACTCCATACAATTATCTTCAGCCATTATGAAGTTATAACAATAAATGTCTTATTTTAAAAATTACATAATTTTACGCAAAAAACGCGTAACCTATTTTTCGTCCAATTTTCATGAAAAACACAATTTTAGTGTATCTAGGTATCCTTAATCCAAAAATCTAATCAAAATTTGCCTGCACCTTTTGGTTTCAGAGAAGAAGATTTTTTTGTCTTTTGGCTATTTATAGTAACGGCAGCCATATTGTTGGGCGTGGTCAAACCCCGAACACAATTTTGAAAGGCTGTTACCCAGGCATAATAATCACCAAGTTTCATCAAATTTGGCTCAGTAGTTTTGGAGGAGAAGATTAAAATGTAAAGTTTACGCACGACGGACGACGGACGACGCACGAGGGACGACGGACGGTGATAGATAGCAATAGCTCATCTGAGCCTTTCGGCTCAGGTGAGCTAAAAAAGTTTAAGGAACAGTTTAAATACTGTAGTTGATGATTCAATTTTTTATTTGTTGAAATATTGCGACACCAATCTAGATTACGAATTGTTCTTAAATCACTGTTTTCCAGGAACTGTTCCCATTCTAGTTGGATCTTGTGATGGATAATGAACTTGCATGCCCGGTCGCATAGGTACTCCAGGTGGAGGTCTCATCGGCATCATTCCCGGAGGAGGCGGCGGCATCCTCATACCAGGGGAGGGCCCCCACGCATAAAACCAAATGGCACCACAGGGGGTGGACCATGTGGGGGAAGTCCTCTTGGGGGTGGTGGTAATGGCATTGGGGGTACTTGACTATTTAAATTGAAGAAATTATTTCCGATGTTTAGTTCCTCTGGAGGTAGAGGTAAAGCACCTGGAAGACCAGGTACTGGTTCGAGAGGTGTGCCATCGTCTTCCGCATCTTTTTTGGGTGCACTCTGCAAAGCTTGAGATTTTCCCCACTTTATATTTAATCTCCTTCCAGCTAGAATAAGTTTGTTGAATGATTTTTCTGCTGCTGCCTCCGCAGATTGTCGAGCGGTAAACTGTATAAATGCACACTGTTGCTTAGTAACTACATTAACTGACCTACAAATACATCAAAATATAATATGTATTACCAATGTGCAAGTACTGTGTTGTCACTCATGTTTTCAAGTTTAGACTGATACAGAGTTTTCTAATGGAAGGTCCAGGACCTATTGCCTTTATTTTTGGTAGGTTCAACATAAAGTTTTGAAGTCCAATGTGGTCACTGAAAGGTCTATGTGCAGTAATGTTATCAGATAGAAAAATTAGTGTTATCCTGGGGAAAAATGGCAGGTCCGTTGAACTTTTACAGTTTAAATGTCAAGGGTCCCAATGTAAAATCAATAGGCCCTGGGCCTCGGATCCAAGGAATTTTTTACCCCTGCTGATATAAATGTACAGTATAACATTTTTAGGTAGTCTAGAAGAAATGTGTATGTAACAAACTTAATTTGCAAGTATTACAGTGACACATTAAACAACAATATCAGGGCTCAACAGGTATCTCATTACACATCATATATCAAGGCAAAGTTAACCAGTATAATGTATAGGCCAATGAAGAACCCCATCACTGCTCATTGCCCATGTATCGAAATTCCATTCCTGGTAGTCAAAATCACCATTGGCTACTCATTTTTGAGAAATTCTACCAAAAAGTAACTTACATGTATTTTAACAAATTTGTGAAAAATTATTTTAAAAAGTACTATATTTTCACAAATCTTGGAAATTTGGCTAATAATAATTTTAAAATTGTGGAAACATAGCATTGCCATATGTATATACAACATGCATATTGAAAATGTATAAAAATACTCTAAAATGTTCACTTTCGGATTAGACCCTCTCCTAGCCTAGATTCCAACCCCACTTGGGAAGACCCTGGTGTGGAAAAGTTTATCAGTTCCCTTTCTGAAGGATATTGTTTCTTCTGGCACTCTGGGTTTTCTCCACTATCTCAGAACTAACCAGCTTAATATATTAAGTGAAAATCTTGACTGGAATATATAACCCCTTCTAAAGCTAATTATCTATCATTATAAGTCAATTTAGTGAAATAATTTTGATTCTTATGTAAATCACATTCACACAATCTGATTATCAATCATGACCAATCTGTCAAAAGCATGTGTCCAATTTGCCGAGTCAATTTAATTGTAATTTGTTTGTGTGACACTAGTTAATGTTCTTGACTGTGGCATCATAAAGGATGTTATTGTCTATTGTTTCCATCACTTAGAAACTATATCAAACCTGAAACTGTAATGTCTGCATTTCTAATAGTGTATTTAGCTAATTCTACAGCCATATAATTTACGGAAAATTTTTATATCACTGATCTTTGTAATAATATAATCAAGAACAAATGTTATACCTTATTTCTCCAAACTGGTAGAAATGGTCCCGTAGTTCTTTTTCTCCAACTTTTTCACCTAAGTTGCCTATATACAGCGTAGTTATAGTTTTATCTTCAGGAGGGTCCAATTTAGGCATGTTAGTATATCTTTTCATGAGTTTGTCTGCTACAGGATCATTGGTGCCATGAAACCTGTCCTTGATATTCTGGTCAGCTAATGGGTCATCAGGATCTGTCGGTTTATCGTGCCGATACGGACACTCTTCGCCACGTTTACACTCGCCTTTAACCCAAAACGAACATATATGGGGTCTGTTTCTTTTATAATATGGTGTTGTTCTGGCCAACTTCAATAACATATCACTTGGTGCCATAGCTTTACCAAGTGCTCCTACTGGCAATGACCCATCACTATTTGCAATTTCTCTTTCCATATTTTGTGTATAATATTCTTTATTTACATCAGATTTAGGCATCTGGTCCTGTACCTTCAGAGCAGCGTCTCTCACCTGAACAGGTAAGCCATACTCTAAGTCAAGTAAACAAGTCTGACACACATTTTTAATTTTTGAGCATGTCTGACACACTTCAGTCTTTTTAAACCTCATTCTAGCCCCTGGACACCATCTGAACACTGTAAAGGGTCTGGCACATATTTTACACTCTTTACCATGTTTCTCCTTCATCATACGAATATACGGGTTGTCTCCTGTCAAATACAGAAATAAGAATTTAAGTTTATATATATATATACAGTAAATGACAGTAAATGTTAGAAAATGCAACACTAAACTGAAATTTTGTTCCACATATGCTAAGTTTCAATTTAATTGATTTTCGTTTTTTTTTTAATTAAAAAGGTATATATATATATATATATATATTCTTTATTTCTTCCTCATGGGAGATTAGAGAGAAAGGATAGAAAGAGATAGAGTTAACAATAAAAGATAGAAATGACTATATACAGAACATGGTTATTATATAGAAATAAATATTGTCATGATAATTTTGGTTCTTCGGGGTATCATGCTGAGTACGCTGGGTTCAAGTCTACATCTCTGAATAACTTCAGCAAATATTCACTATTTAATTCCTTGAAAAACGCAATATCAATGAATGCCCGGTACATTTTCTAATAGACTGTCTGTCATGCCACCCAAGATTGTTCTTTCTTTTTCAACGCTGTTTAAGCTGTCCATATATACAAATAAGTGAATGTCAAATAAGTCAATTATATTTGTCCAATAAACGTCCCTTGCATTCAAGAGATCAACATCCAAACAGTCACAGATTATATGGTTCACAATTTCTATGTTGACAGACCCACACACATTACAAGTTTTGTTAGGCAACAGAATAACACATAGTAGTTGGACAACCTTTGAATAGGCTCCAGTTAGCGCATAATTTGAACGAGAAAGAGTCCAGAATGAAGATGTTTTAAATTCACCAAGAGTGGACAAAAATCTAATAAAATCTGTTGATTGGGAGGTTCGTTGTAACCAATCATTCCTGAAACAGCTAGTTATTGCAGACCCACATGTTTGCTTCCAAGCTACTTTGGACGGAAAAGCTGATAAACACAAGTAATTTGACAATGTATCTAGTAGTTCATATTTTGACAACACTTGTATTAGTTCAGCTATATAACATTCTGAGGTCGACAAACATCCGTACTGATGCTGAAAAAGTCTAATTAGAAACAATTTTTTAACAGAATGACGACTTCAAAGGCGGCACAAAAGAGCAAAAAAAAAAATTTACGTTTCTCAATTAACGCCGAGACTGACAAGCAACCGAGAAGTCCAAGTACCATGTCAGAATGAGTTCGCATATGTAGACCTTGAATGCGTTTCAAACAGTAGTGATGAATTGTTTCAATTCGTCTTAAATCAGAAGTCAACACGGGTGACCACATTTCGGCACCAAATAGCGCACAAGGTAAAACTACAGACTGGTATTTTTAAACTTGTGAGAGGATGCATATGATAAAATCACGATGCACCCATATCTCCATCAAACTGAAAAAAGTTCCTCTGATTTTGGAAACTATATTTTCGACATCTGGACGGAAACCCAGTTATTCCAACATGGGTATAATTTTCAACTTCATCAATCGGTCAATCGCCAAGTAACCAAGATTGTGAGTGTTGAAGATAATTTGCCTTACTTTCATTGAACACTATGATTTTGCATTTAGATGCATTGTAACGGAACTTCCATTTATTGCTAAACTCATGACAGACGGTCAATAAGTTATCTAGTCCATTTTTACTTAAAGACAGCAATACAATGTCATCAGCTTGTGTCGGGCAACAGAAACTTTGTCCATAAATCCTAAAACCATCAATGTGTGAACATAAATCATTTAACAAGTCATTGATATATACCAGGTAAAGCCAAGGGGACAAAATTCCGCCATGCCTTGTTCCACAATTTATTTGGAATTCTTTCGACACAAAACCTTGGTGTAATACTAATCCAGTCATATTTCTATAGAGTTCGACTATTATACGCAAACTGCGTCCAATCAAACCAAACTGGTGTAACTTATAGAAAAGCGCAGTATGCCACACTCTATCGAATGCCTTCTCGGCATCCATTAAAGAGACATAAAGTTTACTATCCCGTTCACTTGCATACGAAATAGACTCTTTCAAGATGAATGAAGCCATTGTACTATTCATGTTCGTTTGAAACCCGTTTGTAGAGGATTGATGTTTTCATTTAGACCGGAATGTTCTATTTGTGACAAAATAAGTTTTTAAACACCTTTTTAATTGCTGGTTGTAGAGATATTGCACGATAACTATCAGGTGAAGTTTTTATCTTATTACCACCTTTGTAAAGTGTCACAATCAAACTCGTTTTGGCATTGTCAGGGAGAATTTTATACTTTAGAAAAGTGTTGAACAACTTTAAGAGATATTTCCTCAATCTCGGGCCTGAATATTTTAGATGCTCATACGTCACTAAGTCAATTCCCGGAGCTTTATTATTTGGTAAATTTACTAAAACACTAAATAGCTCTTCCATGCTGAAATCGTTTTTCAAAATGTCGTTATTATAATTATTATTACCATTCGATGCTGTGCCCTTCAGAATATCGCGAACAGAACTTTCAATATAATCGTCCTGAACATTGGTGTACACATCATTGTTTGAGTAAAGATTGCAGAAATAATCACCCCAACCTTCTTACAATATCTACCGGGTCTCTGACAACTTTATATTCGTAAATTTAATTTCACAACCTTCTTTGTGTCTATTTCCTTTCTGCTTAGAGTTTATTAACTTCCAAAAAAGATCCTGGTCGATTTTAGCTGCTTTGTCAATGTTTTTAAACTCTCGCATTATATGTTCATGCTCAAAACGTCTTTTATAACTTCTGAATATTCGTTTAGCATCCTTATAAACGGCATACGACTGGTATATTTCTCCTCTTGGTCTACCTCCCAGTATCTACATTCTCCTCGCTAGACGCATATTTCTGTGCAGTGATTTTAACTTGTCGTTCCAATAAGGTTTTAAGTACGTCCTCATCTTTTTGACTTGTAATGTTGTGTTTGAAGTTTCTATAATATGAGCTATGATATTGTGATAGAACGAATCCAGAGATTGATTATCTAAACCTTCAATGTCTACATCATCAAGACGACTGTCGAGGGTCTCTTTGTACATCGAAATATTCGTGTCTGTCCATTTATATCTTGTGATTGTAAGTTTGTTATGACTGTTATCTTTTATGATTGAGTTTTGTAGTACAAGTTTTAACAACATTGGTCTATGGTTTGAGACGTCCATTGACTCATCATCCAGAATTATACATTTTGAGACATTATCACGCATTGTATTTGTTATGAGTATATGGTCAATTAAGCTTGGGGAACCAGTACCATCTGGTACATACGAACAGTATGCACCAGAACATAAACTAGAACTTGAAATACAACACATATCGCCGTTTTTAATCAACAAATCTAAATATTTATCTCTAAAGTTAAACCCATCATGATATCTATCACCTGCAAAGTGGCCATTAAAGTCGCCCATAAGCACAACTCTACCCATAAGTCCATACACATTACAAAGTTCGCAGAGTTTACTAATGTAGTCTTTGTAAAGATCAACGGGATATTTTGTTGTTGGCAAGTAAACTTGAATTATATACAACGTTTCATTGTCGCCAAGGTTCACTTTAATTGCGACAATTCTGTCGTCTGGTGGATTAATTGTTAAGGGTTCTATTACATTGCTCATTCGTTTATGCCACAATAAACTAACGCCGGCTTTGCCTACATGACGATGGAAGACCGGATGTAAGCTAAAATCAACCGTCGCCAGGTAATCGTAATCCGTGTTTATACATCCCAGGAATCCAACAGTTTCTGGTAATAACATATGTTCGGATATTCCGCAAATGTCAATGTTTTCACGTTGTAGAACATTTGACAAATAGACAGAACTTGACATTATCACAGTTGCATTCCAAGATAGAATTTTCATTGTACCCATAATGAGGAGTAGAAAAGACAGCGTTAACATACTAGTGATAAAGTAACTAATCATCTTGGTAATAGGAGCTTCTTGACATCCACGGACGGCATGATATACCTCTTGGCCAAAACCCTTTACTTTCTACTACTTCCTCGTGAGTTTTTAAGATATTAACACATGCGGATACAGCATCTCGTCGACGGCTGTTCATTAATCTAACAAACGTACAAGTAACATTCTGTATTCTGATTTATAAAGATAAGAAAAAGGGGGGGGGGGGGGGGGGGGACCCAAGACAGATCCTTGAGGTACTCCCCTTATTACCTTATTACTGGCAACTACCTTGATGTTTCTCCATCAAGAACAACTTGTTGGTTTCTGTTGGAGAGAAAAGAGGCTATCCAGTTTTTAAAAAGGTTTTACACTGTATGCCACAATTTTCAAGTAACATGTGTACATAATTCTAAAATCAATTAAACTACAAAAAATCCATTACTCAATCACAACAATCCGACCGTATACAGATAAGTTGAAAAATTAGTGTCAAATTCAAATGGAAATTTATGCAATATGTCACCATTTTGACAGCCTCGTTAATCTTGTGAGATGAATAACGAATATAGAAAAATAGATAAGGACTCGGAAAGGTTTGACATGGTACATTATCTGCATTAAATCTTTGTTCTACAAACTTAGAATAAAAACAGTTTGCTGTGCTTTTTAACCAACGCACTGTCAGTCATATTACAATAGTTTTCACAATTTCAAGGTTCTTGGTCCCATCGAATACTAGTCAACTCGTTCCAATTCCAACTCGTTCCAACTAAGGCTGAAACGTTTACACGTGTACACGATACAGTTTCGATTTTGACCTGTAAACGTTTACAAAAATAGTATTAAACGTAACCTTTGACCGCCATATTGGACTACATTAATGAAGTGTAATATAAAATACATTGTTCCGTTTTTATCTACTTTTCATTGTCAAATAAAACAATAAAAATATACTTTGTTGTTTAATCATTGAGATGTCATATTACTGATTGAGTCTGGAAAATAGCTTAAGAAAAACGGAAGGTCTGAAATTGGGGAATATTTTGAAGTGATTGATGGTGTGTCGGGAAAACAATAGTTAAAATATTATGTCTGTTGTGTAAAATGGTACTCAGTTACATTGGTTGTAGCACAGGTGATGGCTAATGATCTCAAAAATGGTTCTCTTGATACCAAATCCAATAATAAAGTGTTTAAATCCAGACAGTTATAAATGCCTATAAATCTCCGATAAATGGGTGAAATGTAGGCTACATAGAAGTGTGCGAGACATTTGACCCATACCTGATGGGGGAAGGTTTCAAAAATCGGCAACTATTCTTCAGCTAGTAATAAATTTGCCGATCAAATTATTAATGTGACAAGTTTAAATTCCATCCATTAATTTATTTGATATGGATTAATGTTTGGATTTTGAATATAAAACTGTTTTATGTTAGAATCATTGATTAAACTGAAAAATAATTTGGAGTTTTAATTCATGTTACTTTGAGAAGACCCATCGGAAGTTGATTTGTCAGTAATTTAGTGACGCATGAGTTGCACAGGTAAACAAATTGACTAACTGAAAGTCCATCGCTGTTGATTCTTATTCCAACCTTCATTCTTTGTGATGACCAATTTGATAATTTAGGGCATTTAATCACAAAATAATAATAAAAATTGATTATAATACAGAGTAAAGGATTAACTACCTTAACTGTACCATGTTAAATACCTGGCATTATGATTGTTTACATTTTGTACATGCATTCTAGCATTCATCCGTGTAAACGGTTTCGTTTCGTTTACTGTCAATCGTGTACACGTTTACATATTTTGTAAACGTTTCAGCCTTAGTTCCAACTGATTTTTGCCAACTCGTTCCACTTTTTACTACCAACTCGTTCCAACTGAATTACCAACTCGTTCCAACTTTTTTGCCAACTCGTTCCAACTACCAACTCGTACCAAATTTCTCAATTAAACTCTTATTAACTTTTATTTTATTTTATTTTATTTTAATAGATAAATATTCCCCATAGTTTCCTTTATGTCAAGTGATGAACACACTTTAAACCGGACGTACTAAGAATAGCATAATAAAGATACACAATTAAATTAACACTAAATAAATCATATAACAGATAAATAATAAATAATATTATGTATTGTGATCACAATTAATTGTTATGTCTTTGTTTATCAAGACTGTCGGAACTATTAGGTCGATCGACTCCCTAAACAGATTAAACGGATAGTAGAATTTGTTTCGCAAATAAACTAATTATTTAATTATATTAAAAGTTGTAAAATCATTAAAAATTCTTAAATTTGGAATGAGTTGGTGAAAAAGTTGGAACGAGTTGGTATTTGGAACGAGTTAGTAATTTAGTTGGAACGAGTTGGTAATTTAGTTGGAACGAGTTGTTTATTAAAACACAGGTGTAAAAACTCTGCATAAAAAAGTGGAACGAGTTGGCGAAAATCAGTTGGAACGAGTTGGAATTGGAACGAGTTGACCAGATACCGTCCCATCATTTCACAAGGTGTCTAAAAATATCCAGTCACAGGAGTATAATTTAGGTGTGGGACTTGTTACTTATGGGAATGATCATGTTCCATTCTCTTTAAACCATCGGAAATATGGAGAACGAGATATAGTCTGTGCCAATGTTGGGAAAAAACTCCCAACAGACTAAAACTCAGTAAAAGTGTCAGTGAGCCACATGTCGTGACAAAAAATGTGTAATTTCTAAAATGACAGTTATTAAGACGAACTATGCACAGGCAAGTTCTTTGTTTTTACAAAAGTAGATATCTTATTACCTAAACAAGTCTGACAAAGTATTGGGAAATCGGCATCTTCCCAATTTTGTCGATTGTAAGTGTTAGCTCCTTTCGACGTCGCCATTTTCCTCGCTAATAAATAACAGGTACCAGGATACTCGGAAGTGCGGGGATACTCCAGACCAATCGACGTTGAGCAAACGACCGCTGTTTGGATTTGGGAACCAGATAAAATTACTTCCCTTGAGAAGCAGGTACTTGTCGCCCCTGAAAATGTAATGATTAATAGTCTATTTCGATACATTAGTTTAGCTGGAATAATCTGGTAAAAATATGATGCATATTGATGTTCCATGAATGTTTTTGTTGTCTTCGTCGAGACATTTGTCTCGTAATTCTACATCAAGATGAATTACGAAAATATGTAAGAAGTTGTTCATGTAAAACAGAATAATTTCTAAATTTTCATCAGAACAAAATTTGTAAGGGGTGGGAATGACAAACTTTGTTACAAAGATCAATAGAAATTATGTCAGAACAACTTGTAATGGGCCTGCACTGTGCACCAAAATTATAGATAACTATGAGGGAGTTTCAAGATATAACTACAGGGGATTCATTATGAATCTCATATGCCATGGATAGTTTTTTAAAATTTCATTATGAATTTTATGATTTTATCCCAGTGGAGAAAAGTACAGCTTCAAAACTTTCCATAAAAAATTTTATAACAAGGAAAGAGAAAATGCAGTGACTAAACTTGGTGTGGCGGGCCGGCCAGGTAGCTCAGTGGGTAGAGTCTCCTGCTAGTATCAGGAAGGTCCCGGCTTCAATTCCTGGGTTATGGTGCTGCATTTTTCCATTTCATGTTACATTTGGGGGCTTGTCCGACCCTGAGAAGTGGACGACCAACAGGTTGGTCCAAGTAGGAACCTGATGGTTTCGATTCAAGAGAGTTGAATAAAAAAAGTGAAGGGAGGAATGTGGTGGCTGGATTTGATGGGTAGCTCAGTGGATAGAGAATCCTGTTAGTATTTGGAAGGTACCGGGTTAGAGTCCTGGTTTGGCCACTGCATTTTTTCTCTTTCCTCTGGACTTGAACCCATGGACCTTTCCAATACTAGCTGCCACATTCCTTCCTTCCCTTTTTAATGATTTGATTAGATCTACATGTACCTTGAAAGAAATCACCAGGTTCCAACTTGATGGCCTTCCAGTTCCACTTCCTCACAGTAGGATGAGCCCCCAAATGTAGCAGGGGAAAAAATACTTGCTGACTTTACTGAATGAGCTACCCAACTACCTATCAAGTCCAGTCTGCTACAATTTATAAGTACAAATCACAGTATTTATGTTTGTTATTGAGATATTTACATGATTCTTTACTCTCTCCTGTTCAGGGGTTCAAAATTCCCTGGGTCTGATGTCCTGGATCTACTTATTTTAATTTTTACATTATGACCCTTGAAATTTAAACTGCAAAAGTCCGATGGACCTGCCATTTTTTATCAGGATAGTTATGTTTTTCTTTACCTTCCTACCTACCTATCCTCTTCGCTCCTAGTGGAGCATAAGGCGAGGCACAGATATCTCCACTTCGTCCTATTTGAGGCTTCGTTCTCTGCCGTTCTCCAACTTGGCCAGCCCATATTGTTTTTTCTTTCTTTTTCTTTATGATAACATAATTGCACTGGCCACATATAAACCCTTATTTCAATGTCGATATTGGACTTTCCAGACTTTATGTGGGACTTTCCAAAAATAAAAGGAAAAGTTTTAGGCCTGGACCTACATAGATAGATCCTAGTCAGAGAAAGTGTATCATTTAACCTGCCAAAATTTAGTGTTTGTCTCTTGGCATTTTAGTTTTTACCACCATGTAGATTACTGACTTGGAAATGTTACACTGCATATTTTTTGGGTTTTTTTTACTTCAAAAACTGTTTTGCTAACATTTAATTTCAGATATCCTGAATTGTCATGTTTTAATTTTTTTTAAATTTTAGGTCAGATAAGCCAGGTACCATGGAGAGCAGGTGCTCAGCAAGTCTGATGGAGTCCCAGATATCCCAGATAAGCAGTGAAGCAGCTAGTACCAATGATGACAGATATGTAGATAATGAAAGAGCTTTAAACCTGCTCAAAGGCTTTTCAAAACTCTACAAAAATAAGGAATTTGTTGATGTTGTGTTATGTGTTGAGGATCAAGAATTTCCATGTCATAAAAATGTTTTGGCCATATCTAGTCCATTTTTCATGGCCATGTTTTCAACGGACATGGCCGAGAGTCACCAGCAGAAAATAACTCTTAAAGAACTGGACCCTTTAACAATGGAGTTAGTGCTAGATTATATTTATACAGGGCAAGTTATGCTGTCAGAAGATACAGTTCAGCACCTTCTTTCAGCTTCAAACAGATTTCAGCTTATTTCTCTACGAAGTGGTTGTGCCGAGTTTATGATGAACCATATCACTGTAGCAAACTGTATTGGTGTTTATTTTTTTGCCAAAGCTCATGAATGTGAAATTTTGGCATTAAAAGCCAAAGAAATTATAAACAACCAATTTACTATTTTATGCAAAGCAGCAAGAATTTCTATCATTGCCAGCAGATAAGCTTGTTGAAATAATCAGTGACGATGACATAAATGTGGCTGTAGAAGAAACAGTGTTTGAAGCTTGCTTAGAATGGGTGAAAACTGACACTTCAGCCAGACTTCAGCATCTGTAGAAATCATGAATCATGTAGATTTGCGAACATAAGTTCTTATTACTTCTGTGATAAAATAGACTCCTGCTCTATGCTGAAGGATTGTGAATCTCTCCGTAAGACGTTAGCCACTGTCAGATATTACCACATGCTGAGGAATCGACAACAGGAAATGGACTTAAATTTGATGCCGCGACGTGGCATGGTGTATGAGAGGGGTGTCATGATCATTGCAAATCCGTATACTGAGGACTCCTTAAAGAAGTACAACAGTATGGAAATGTTATTACCCAAAACAGGGGAAGTAATCCATATATGTAAACTACCACAAAGCTTATATACTCCAGGTATTATCAATGTTTTAAAATACTTATACCAGAAAACTTGTATACTCATTACTCAAAGTATTATCAATCATTTAAATAACCACAAAGCTTGTATTTTCCTATATTTTAATTTTTTTCTATTCCAGGTAGGTAAAACGACCATTGTCTACTAATTTTTAAGAAATTCTCTGAAAAAATTACCTATTTAAGCAAATACATGTTTGTGAAAAAAATATTTTAAAAAGGTCTATATTTTTACAAATTTTGGAAATTTTGAAAATTTGCTACCAATAATTTTAATTGTTGGAAATCTAGATCTTAAAAGTACTATCGGTGTTTTCTCCTAGTTCATCTATAGGGGCCTTGGAGGCTGTGTGGTATAAAAAACACAGCGCATCACGCAGGCAAAATTTCTGCACCTACACCTATAGCTGGTAACATCTATAAGTGATTTATTTTTGATTGGGACGTAAAACACCATTACTCAACTCAAGTCTTGTACCACAACATTTCATAAGAACGGGAAACTTTACAAACTGTATGGTCTTTAATTGAGGTATTGTACAATTTGTATTATTTTTGTATCAAAAGTAATTTAACCAAATACTTTTTTCCTGTGAATTATTTTAGGTTGCGCAATCACTGGTGATAACCAGATTTACCTGGCAGGTGGCGCTATCAGGAAGATTAACTACCGAGGGTCCATAACCACAGAGGGTGTCCAATAACTTCTATATTTTGACCAGATTGATGGGTCATGGCAGCCAAAAGCTAAAATGCACATGTCTAGATCACAGTTTGGATTAACAGTGGTTGATGGGTATGATGGATTTATTTGATATATATTTAATTACAATTTTTATATAAAGGATTCAGCAACATACCATATGATCAATACCTCTTCTCTTAACATTAATTTGTGTGGAAGGAGATCAAAACCAGTTACATCTCAAATGCCCTCAAAACTTTGGTTTGTTAGGAGTTAAGTAGAGTAGAGTGAGTCAATATTCTTTCACTTTTTATCGAAGTAGACATTTTAGGAATGGTGGAAGAAAGCAGAGTGTCTGGGGAAAGCCACAACCTTTGGCAAGTAAATTCACAAACTTTCTCACATTAGAATCTACTGAGTGGTATTTGAATATAGGCAGTGAGAAGCACTGTGACCATAAACATGTCTTTAGACTACTTGTTCACCAAGAAAATGCACTGGGAAATGCATCAATATTTTGTGATTCTAATCTGTATCTAATGAAAATATGTGTAATTGGCTAATGAAAATATGTGTAATTATATAGATGTAAAAAATTCACATGATCTTCAAAATGGCACCTTAAATCCATGAATACGGTATCTTAAAAACTAAAAAAATTATTCAGATTTCAAATTTGGCCAATTTAGTTAAAGTCTTAGTAAGAAATGATTGTGAAACCAAGGCTAGTACTTAAAAGTTTCCATGGGAAGTCAACAAAGGAATTGTTACTTCTTGCTTTTGTCAGCTTGCTTGCCAAAGGTTGATGGTTTTTTCCTGGCACTCCAGTTTCCTCCACCATCCTTTGCCACCTTGATTTAAGTGAAAGAATCTTGACTTGAGCAAAAAGCCATTACTCAACTCAACACCACTTACTATATGGGTTGAGTTGGACCTTTATGCCCCAGTAAAGTCACTGCTTACCTGCCAGACCCACAAATCATGTGATTTTACAGTACATATTAGTTTTATATACATAATAAAGACAATGAGTCAAAATAGAATGTATTTGTATCCAGTCATGATTGACTTATGAGACACCCCTTCATCAAATTCTGCAATTAAAAAAATTTAACTTTCACTTCAACAAACAGTTCTATGAATTTAAATTATCTACCGGTATATACAATTTTGCAAATGGCCATAAAGTAGAGAGTTGTCTCCCTTATACCAGGACACTTTTAGTATTTTTGTGTTGCACATATTGTAATGTTGATGTAACAATGTGTTGGTAAAAGCAGGTAAATAAGAATATTATTTTAATATTGGAAACCCTTTCTAAGGACTTTCCATAAAATTAAAAATAATGTTGTGATAGTTTCCATTTCAATCTAGTATTAATAATTTCAATAATCATGATAATATATACATGTTTATCATCCAAAACAATACCCACAAATAACAAGTATTTATGTAACCCAAATGAAATGAGGGTTGTGTATATGTAGTGTTTACTCTATCTAATTGGCCAACATTTTGTCCACAGCTTTTCTTGGAAACTATTTAACAGATCTTTATGAAACTTCACAGGAACTTGGTTGTGAATGGTTGAGGTTCATTTGAAAGACACTTTTGAATGAAACTTCACAAGAACAATCTTGGAACAATCCACATTCATGTGGGGGACACTTTTGAAATGGTTTTGTTTTCAGTTATAACTTGTTTGTTTTGCTATTTGTTATAGATATGCATATGCCATTGGAGGACAGGATGGTACGGAGATTTTGAGTACAGTGGAGAGATATGATCCACACACTAATGCCTGGATGCTGGTGGCTCCACTACCTAAACCACTAAGGTTCATGACCTCGATCAGTTACAGAGGAAAGTTATATGTATTTGGTGGAGAGAGTACAGGAGATATCAGTAACTCTGCTTACAGGTATATATTGTATTTGTTAGTTATACATTGTATTTGTGTTGTATTTTAAGCTATATGAACTTGGTGGAGAGAGTTTAGGTGATATAACTCCTATAATTCAGGTTTTTATTTGTAAAAATTATTTCAACTTCAATCCATTGGAGTAGAGTAATGATCAGGATTCTTTCACTTATATTGAGGTTGTCATTTCTGGAATGGTGGAGGAAAATGGAGTACAAACATGCAGAAAACCACCAATCTTCAGCAAGCAAACTGACAAACTTTATCAAGATCTGCCTGAACAGCATTCTATCCTAGGTGGTGAGAGGCAGAGCGATCTATAGACCACTTGACCTCTGAGTCCCCCTCATTGAATGGAAGCTATATACCAGCATATATCTAAGTAATTGTTAGCAGATATATTTACTGGTAATTGCTATCCATGTTCAATTGCTGACCAACCATAGAAATAAATCTAGCCTGAGTTTCAATATATATCTGTTATTCTGTATTAGGGTATCAGATAGTATTTGGGGCACCAAAGTTAATACCAGCAAAACTGCATGTTACCAAAAACCACCAATGTTAATAAAAGTGAATGTTAAATACAGTGTAGATCTGTTTACATTACAGATCTTTCCATTTGATTTCTCAGTTAAGTCATCTGTGGCTTTAATCCACAACTACAACGTAATGAATTTACTAGCACTTGGTCAAAATTACTATCATTTTCAGAAAGCTTTAAAGTAAGCTTGGCTGGGACACAAACCAAAATCCTGGAGTAATGTAACTGTTATATAACCACTTGATCGCACTTGGTCTTCAGTCTTCAGGAAATGGTGGAAGTAAGCCTTGCTAGGGATCAAAATCCTGGATTAGTGAATCTTTAACACCACCACTTGGTCACACTTCTTTTCATTTCCAGGAAGGTTTAAAGCAAGTCTTGCTAGGGATGGAACCCAAAATCCTGGTTAAATGAATACTAAACCTGAGAACTTGGTCACACTTCTTGTCATTCCCCAAAAAAGCTTTTAAACCTGACTGAGATGAACCCCCAATCCTGGATCATTGAATGTTCAACATAATCAAGGTCAGGGGTTAAAAATTCTTGAAGTCCGATGCCCGGGACTAGAAAATTGACAAGCAGGAATCATTCATCAAAGTATAAAGTGCTAAAGCAGGCTTGGGCAAATCAACTATAAACCACTTCGCGATTTATGTGATTTGTCCTAGTCTGCCTGCTTTCACAGTTCATACTTTAATGAATGATTCAAAAACAAATGTCAATCTTTTAAGAACCGTAATCAATTTAACTTAGAACTCTATATTCAGTATTGAGGATAACATATTAAAGTATAAATTTCCTTTTATATTTAAGATATGAACCAACAGAAGATGTATGGGTAGAGTTACCTCCCATGAATACGCCCAGAGTGTTAGCTGGAAGTGTTGTATACAGAGATAAACTATATGTTATAGGTAAATCTATATAATGTTTTCAGAGTTGAGAATATTACCCAGTCCCTCATTACGATCTATCCAATAGGTAATGTCTGTTTCCTATTTTTATGTTGCTAAAATTTTCAATGAAAGTATTCTAGGTTTGTCGTAGCTTATTAAAATAATTAATTTGTTGACTTTATACTAAAAATTGTAGTATATACCATGCATATAATAAAATTCGGAAAATTAATTTTTGTCATATTATGAAATATTTTAAAATGTTCAATCTCAATCAGTTATATTTTACTCTGTATGTGTGTGTAGTTATCTCCCTTTGACCATACCCAGTATTTTTATTTAACAAGAATTTTGCTATCAATATGCTTTGGTGATTCCATAGACAGGTTATTCGAATGTCATTATCCTTATTATATTGAAAAAATTTAGAAAATCTATCTGTACATCTGTACAACCATATGGTTTACCTCACACAATGATGACTAGTTGGTAGAGTGCTCGCTCCGTAAGTGGGAGGTCGTGGGTCCGGACCCCTACTTGGTCTGACCCAAAACTTAAAAGTGGGTAGAGCATTATGAAATGAAAGTCATGGTTCTTATCAGATGGGGACTTTAAATAAACGAGGTCCCATGTCATGGTAGGCATGGCACAATGAAGAACCCTGCTGTATAATGCCATCAGCTCAACACACAGGCAAAATTTCTGCACCTTCGCCTATAGCTGACGACGTCTCAATATAAGTGAAATATTCTTGACATGGATGTTTAACACCATTACTCACTCACTCACCCACTCACTCATTCACTCACACAATGATGTTAAAACAAAGGCAAATTTGAAATCTTATTGGCAGTTGTTACATACATTATTTATTTTGTTATTTAGGTGGTAATTCTGCATTGAGTGATAAATGGAAGAAGGAATTCCTACCAGAACATTGTGTAAGCTCTGTAGAGGTCCTGGATCCAACTACTGACAGCTGGGGACCTGGACCGGAATTACCTAATGCACTGTGTGGAGCAGGTAAAAATGTTATAGACTTACGCATTGTGTCTTACTTTCATTCTGTTCATTAAGAAATAACCTGAATGGAATTTGTGCACACTAACCCTGTAATTATATTCCCGAAACAAACTGTAAGTCTATATTGTTTACTCTATTTCTTACACCAACAGATGTATGAGCACAATTTTACATGGAGTAGATGTGCCATTGACTATTTATATTTGGATCATGCACATTGTTAAATTGGAAACATGGATTTTCCATTTGGGGTTGTTTGGGGGATACCTTTGAAATGGCGTCCCATTTCAGTTAAAACTTTTTAGATTCCTGGTAAGAAATGGAACATTTTATATCAATAATTAGATAATTTTTATTCAAATACAGATTGAAGTAAAAAAAAAAAAATGCTCAGTGACATTTACTGCACCACTTACTAAAGCAAACATCAGCATGACTATTGTCCTAAATGATGTCACAAATAATTGTCGCTTTTCTGCAAGTGAGTGGAGTGGGCTTTCTCATTATTGAGAATTAACCTGAACATTTTTTTAACTTTTCATCCAGTGAATTTGTTAAAATTAAAACATCATATATGCCTTAAATATTATCTGTATCAATGTCATCCTGATGACATATGAAACAACATTCTACTTCATCATATTGTATGACACTATTTTTATATACATCATTACATTGTACATTATTTCAATAATATCAACCCTAAATACTAATGTTTAAAAAGCTCTAGCAGTTTTCATTCTATATGGGGTCCTTGATCCCTTTATGTTGTCAGCTGCCAGTTCTTGCATTTCTTTGAATCATTTGTAATTTACAGGTATTGTGAAGTATGGCAATACAATATTAATTGTGGGTGGAGAGGACGACAAAAGTTGGATGGCTGGACTTTGCTGGCTGAAAGAAGAGAAAGGAAAACAAAGCTGGGTGGAGGGTCAGGAATTACCGACAGTTATGAGCACTTTTGGCTGTGTTGTGGCTAATATTCAACATGAGGTATTAAAACAACAGTGAATCACATCAGAAACTACGACAAAATCTGGAGGAAAAAATCTTGACAACTGATATGTGGGAGTTTTTGACAGGGCCAATTCTGCTGTCTCATATGCTTTGTTTGCAAATATTTTCAAGATAAATTTTTGCTGCTTATTCTGTCAATAATTGTGGTATTTCGGATTGATTGTTTGATGTTAGCATCAAGTTATCTGGATATTTTTAAAAAGAGGAAAAAGCTTTGGGACCAAATACAGTTGAATCTTGTTATCTTTAGAAAATTTCATGGAAAATGAAAAAGTTGGACTTATCCAAAGTTTTAGATACACCATTTTCTTCTTGAATGGGCCAACAAAGAGAAGAAGAATCACAAACAATCTGAAACACTACAGCAATCTTTGCTGTACCCATGGGCTATAGAAAATGTTCAGGTTGGAGTTTCAGATCAATTTAAATGTTGACATTTTAATCATTTTAGAGTTTAATTTTTTACCAGCATCATTCATTAATTAACCAGTCAATTATTCTATGTATTAGCAGCGTTGGAAAAAAGTCAGAGTTTTCAACTAGTCCTTCATTATCCCTGTCTTGATAATTTCATTGTGATATATAGGAGACTACATGTATTAAAAAAGTAACCAGTTATTCCCAAAAGTTTCCAGTCATGGACTGTCTGTTATTTCCAACACTACATACAGCGTAGTAATGATAGTTTCATCATTAGTTCATATCCATGCTAACAATTTGTTGTAAATCATATCACACTATACTGTCTCACTATTATAAGTAAGACTTTAGCTTGTATTAACACACTTTAATCTTTGCACTATGTTAGTCAGTTTACACTATGCTACCCCAAAGTCACCATGTAAGTTTACACTATGCTACCCCAAAAGTCACCATGACTGGCATTGTATATTAATATGTCTGTTTCATACTAACACACACCTAGTACAACTTTGTAGGTGCTAGTTTACTGAGACAGCAGTTGCAGATGTTTGCTGCCCCGCTAGTCCATTATTCTGAGACACTGGGCAAGTCAGCAGCAACATATTTAAGGTCGCAACAAACTTAAAAAATATGTTGTAGCATATCAATTATCATGTATAATTTTATAGGATTTTAGTTTAATATCCTGCAAACAGCTACTAGCTGAACATATTAAGATTGTTTATTACAATTTTTGGTTGTGAATGATTGACATGTATCATTTTAGTCAGGTTGGAGAGTATTTTGGTGGGCTACATACACATTTTATATAAATGTACAATTAACAGATGGCTGCTGTATTATATAGTGTGCTACACATTTTATTACATGTTGCAAGGGTCAAACAAAGAACATATTCTATAAGTACAGTGGTATTATCAGTTTCGTGTCATTTTTCGGATGATACCACTGGTCTATAGGGGTCAAAAGTAAATAATTAATGTTTGGTAAATTATACAGAACCTTGACAAACAGTATTATTATTAATGCATGTATGTGATATATAGTAGACTCTGTTTATAAAGATGACCTGGTATCAAAAAGTCAGTCTTACAAAAAAATCATAACAATTCTACAGATCCGGAATTTTTTCTTGGCACTTTGGTTCCTCAACAATTTATTCAAGTGACCCCCACAATATGAATAGAAAAATCTGGACTTGGTCGTAAAACTGGTTTTTTTTTAACACCATTCAAAAAATAATAATAATAATAATAAATATTAATATAAAAATAAATAAATTAAAATACAATTAAATTTTCATAAGTTGAAATGATCCAGGAATTCAAAACTGCAAATATATTATATAAACAGTATCGACACGATAAATACTTGGACTTATTTATGGTTTTCAAAAAAATATATTTCAGTTATCTAACTTATTCAGATTCACATAGCAATTTACAGAAATGACTAAAACTGCAAATATATTATATAAACAGTATCGACACGATAAATACTTGGACTTATTTATGGTTTTTAAAAAAATATATTTCAGTTATCTAACTTATTCAGATTCACATAGCAATTTACAGAAATGACTAAGTTCAAATAAGTGAACAATATCAGTTATTACTAGTATTTTAGAAACATTATTTTTTAGCTTACCATATTAGATTTTCTTTGAAAATTATTTACACTGAAAATATAGTAGTTTATTCATGGTGTACTAATTTTCGATAATTTCGCGGTAAAAAAATTCCACGAAAATTAGCATCATGCGTAAAATAATATACATGTATATTCTCTTCCTTATAGTCAGTTTCAGAAAATCGTGAATATTACACCCTGGGGAAAAGTTGAAAAGTACAAAAACACAAAAAATTGAACTTGTGAAACTAAGTACATTTTTAGTAATTCTCTGTAACCACAAACAGTCAATCTGTCATAACTACTTCAGTTGTTGTTAATAAGGAAATAATATATATATTCCTACTTTTATTTTTAAGGAGTTTTATGTAATGAAGTGATGAAGTGATAGATAAACTTTCAGGGAATGATCTGTCATTATGATTCTGTACAAGTTTACGCCACTTTGAATTTTTTTCCATTCATTACATAATTATAAATCTACATGATGAATCTGTTTTACTAGAAATTGGATTGTTACTGCAAACTCCCACTTCTCATTCTTAAAGGATCAAAGCCCCTCTTTCCACTAACCTAAGAGGATCATAGCCCTATAAATCTGCATGATAAATCTATTTTCTTAGAAATTAGATTCTTATCACAAACGGACTTTTTTTAATTTTTAGTGTAACATTGCCCCTCTTCCCACTTAGTTTAGAATTCCACTCCAACATATCTGAGTGAGAAAGTTTGTCATTATGACTGACTAAGGTCTATGATTTTCTCTGGGTATTCCAGTTTCCTTTGCCATTCTAAAGATTCGCATTCTCAGTATAAATAAAAGAATCTTGACTTGTTCACAGTTGTAAATTACTCTTACTTTTCACAAGTTAAAGAATCTTAACTGTTCATAAAACACCATTGCTCCACACTTTGTTAAGTTGAATGCAGTATTTTGATACCCCCCACCCCCCACCCCACCCCACCCAACTAGTTTGAGGGGGTATATAGGAATCACCATGTCTGTCTGCCCGTCTGTGTGTCTGTCATGTAAAATCATGTCTGAGCCAAATCTTATAATTGCTTGTTGTGGGAAAACATTATATGTTGGGGGTATTTGGCTCTCAAGAGACAGTTCTAGTTTAAGTTAGTAGTGCCATATAGTGATGACAGTACATTTAAGTTTCTCACAGAGAAATCAATAATCAGTATTACATATTTGTTATGATGCAGTTTTAGATATTAACATCACTAAGTGATGACAGTACATGTACATGTATGTGGTGTCTTATTTATAGCTGTTTATATACTGTAAACCATCTTTTAATCATGTGTGATTAACTTCCGCTCATGTGTTCACAGAGACACAATAATTGCAAAAGATACTAATCGCGAACTTGTTTCCAAAAAATGGTATTATTAACACCAAATATTCAGCTATAGTCCATATCACGAAAGTTAATAGTCCTGAAATGATTTTGGCAACAGAATTTGGATAGTTAATACGGCAATTAAAAGTTTGTTTACAGTATAGTATAATGTAGCAGTAGTTGATTATTAATCTGTGGCCTAAAAGGCAAATTTTCTAAAGTTATATACAGCTTTCTCCAAAGTTTATTAGTGTCTCATAAGTCAGTTTGGTTAGGTGTTAATATTTAATGTTTTTTAAATCTAAAGAATTTTACTATTTTATGCTTATTAACATGTGACACTTGAATAAAATATAATATTATTACTATTATTGTAGTATTTTTCACAAAAATGCTGAAATGAGTTATTTTTTAAAAGAATTTCTTAGAAATTAGTACCCCATGGCAATGTAGGTTGTGAATGACTCATTAAGTTTGGGGTGGACTTAAACTTCATATTCCACGGAATTATAGGTCTGAGTTATAAATATTAAAAAAATGCATGATGTAGATGCATGTCTCTTAATGTAGGTTTTCTTATTTTACCTAGGGCTTTCATAAGGTGTTTTTGTTGTGTGACCATTTTAATTACAACCAGATCTTTAATTTGATGGCTCTGACCAGATTCACCTTAACTTTTGAACTTCTCCATCTATAGTGCCTACTGTGTTCAAATGTTTCACAAATACATCTCATATAAATTTATTAGGTCCTCTAAATAGAAAACCAACTTAAAGCCAGGCTGACCAATTTGACGGATTTATCCGTTTTCAACGAATATGTACTGCAAAAACGGATGTTAAATGTACTTAAATTATAACATCGAACACTAAAAATGTACCAAAATTATGGCTTTTCTTGGTAAAAATGTACCAATTTCGGATAAATTAATAGAATTGATTGGTCAGCCTGTAAAATTGAAATTTACAGTGGAATGCTAGACTTTAAATCACTAGCCATGGTCCAGTGACTTTTGAAATTTACTTGTACAAAAGCATCTCAAAACTTAACCAAACTCTTTGTTCCTCATTTTGGATTATTATTTCCTTAAAATAAGACAAGTATATCACATATTTTAACAAATTTCCTTTAAAATAGAAATGTTTTGGCAATTTCCTCAAAATAAATAAATTTAGAAAATCACCTAATTTGAGGAATTGAAAATAAGACATGTATATCTTATTTTAACAATTTTCCTTTAAAATAGGAATGTTTTGACAATTTCCATAAAATAAATAATAAATAAATAAAATCACCTTATTTGAGGGATTTAATATAAGACATGTATATCACACATTTTAACAATTTTCCTTTAAAATAGAAATGTTTCGACAATTTCCTTAAATTGAAAAAATGAAATTACAAAAATCACCTAATTTGAGGAATTTGTGACCGAGAGATCTCCATAAGCCAAAGGAACAAAAGTTAACAGATGTCAGGTTGTATACGATGATTGTCAGAGTTTAACGTCTACATGTGACCTGTTGGCCAATGTGCAGACAATTAAGTTGTATAATAGCAAAAGTACATGAATACTGTATAATAGTGAAGCATGTTTTAAACACTATTACAGGCTGACCAATTTGATGGATTTATCCATTTTGACGGATTTGTACCTTAAAAATGAATAAACAGACGAATAAATAAAAAGGTCAAATAAGACAGATTTTTTCTGATTTAGACTGGATTATTTTAATTAAAAATAATAAGAATTTTGACTTTTTGTATCGAAATTGTACAAAAGTCAAACACTTGACAATAAAAAAAGTACCTAAATGGCAACCTTGAACACTAAAAATGTACTGATCTGGACAAATAAATAAATTTGATTGGTCAGCCTGTTATTGTCAGTGAAAGTTTGCTTGATTAAGAAGTATATATATACACTAGTACTGTGATTGAATAATAATCATGTACCGGTATATATATATTTCTATAACATATGTGGACTTGTTATGACATACACACTGTATGAATACATACCTTTTTACACCTGTAATTATATTAGATATCATGTACTTAAGTCAACAGGTACAGGTGTATCATTCAGGATTTAAAATTTATCATGTTTTATATTATTAAAGATCTGTATTGATTTTTAATGCTCTGATGATAATAAAATTCAAATTAAAATTTAAAGCAATACCTATATTGTACACATAAAGTAGTGAACAGTATCTGTAGAGTGTGTTTGTGGTGAAGTGTAAGTAAAAGTCCATTATACATGTACATTTCAGTATTCGTGAATGTTTAGTAAAACTAATATACAGTCAAACCTGTCTATAAAGGCCACCCAAAGGGAACCAGTAAAAGTGGCCTATATGGACAGGTGGCCCTTATATAAGGTTAAAAATATGAATAAAGAACAATTGGGATACAATTTTACTGGCTTTTATAAGCAGGTTGTCCTTATATAGAGGTGGCCTTTAAGACAGGTTGGACTGTATACAGGGACATCTGGATTACACATGTTGCTGTGACTTGTCCCTTTTTCACATTATTATGTCCTCCCCAAATTAAGTGGGATGGGGGGGGGGGATTGTTAGTGTTTTTTCCATTTCTTCTGGCAACATTTTGTTTGCCACTTTTCTCAAAAACTAACCATATTTCACAGATGTTTATGAAACTTCACAGGAACAATCTTTTGGTAAAATACAGGTGTCATTACCTATTTGTGTCTTGGTCATGCAAATATTAAATTGGGGAAACTGCTTTTTCCCATTTAATTTTTTTTTTAGGTGGAACACTTGAATTGGCAATCAATTTCAGTTATAATTGACCTTCTGTAACTTCATTTTCAACAAATTGATGGTGTTTAATGGTTTTACAAACTAAATTTTTAAAAAATTAGGAATGTACACTTGTTTCTTGAAGGATAGTTATTGACAATATATGTAAAACATGTCATTTTAGTGTAATAACATAAACAAAAACAAAATGCATGTTTTATCTCATATCTGAAATCTTTAAAATAACATCTCAAAAATTCTCGGTTCATGTATAATAATTTTAAAAATTAATTAAATTTGAAATATAATTAAATATAATTAAACATGTTAAATATAATTAAATTACCAATGTAACAATAAGTGCAAGGGGAATCCCCTTTACCACAATTCTTCACAAGTTTCTGAGTAAAATTGATTTTCTGTCAAATGTATATACATTTGTATATCAGTACTTCGTAACTCAATAAGAGTGTGTACTTATGCACTATATATAGTCAAATATTTTCATTGTTATCGGGTTCAGAACATGACTGTCTCATCACAATGTTTATAGTTTTCCGTTAAAGTATTACAAGTTATCATGACCTGTGTGGTTGTCTGGGTTAAGGAGACTCTTGTAAAACTTGTAATATTTATAAATTAAGTTGTTACATGATAAAGGTAAAGTTTTTGTTATTATTGTCAAATTTGATATGTTTGTATACTCAAACTACTTTGACCTGTCTGCTTGACCTTTCTGTTGAATATTCATTAATATATACCATTTCATGTATGTAAAGGGGGCGCAGGCATTTATTTCATCTTAATCATGGGAAACACACATTGTTTATGTCTTAACTGCGAATCCTAACATGTTTTGCATGGATTATCATATATGAATATTCATAATATAAGGTCAAGCTGACAGATCATTGTTGCTTGCCTATAGCAGCAGTTTTTGCAGTATACTTATGTTTGTTTACTTTTAAGATAAACTGCTGTGGTTATTATGTAATTTTTATCCTTCATTGATTTTGGATGACCTTGATCTATTATACAGACATCAGAGATAATTGTACATGTATATAAAACTGATTTTATTGTATTAAAAACATAATTGACGGATCGCCAGCCATGCCCACAATGTTCCGACAAAGGCCAGGCATGCTTGAATTACACTCAAAAAGAATGCAAACTCGGCCTGAATTGTGGCATTTAATGACGTCACTGACACTATTGCGTCATTAGTTGCTGTGACGCTGCTTTGGTACTGTGATGGTGGCCCGTGTTGGAACATAAATGGCGTGGTTGGCGAAATGTCAATTAGAATGAGTGATAGTTTTTTGACATTATCTCCAAATCTCACCCAAAGTCAGGAGGTTTGATAGCAAGTGGTCTAAAGCCTGTTCCTCTTCCCAACAACGGGATTTGAATCCCAATCATTCAGGTCCCAAAGTGAGAAAATTTGTCAGCTCAAACCAAAGGTTGGTTAACATCTCTGGGCACTCCACTTTCCTCCACGATTCCAGGACTGACTGTCTCGATATAAGTGATAGTCTTGACTGGAGTGTTAAACACCATTACTCCACCCAGTCTGCTGTGTCTAAAGTCAGGACATTTACATTTTATAATTAGTGGTCTCTGTAGCTCTTTGTTTTGTCTTGTTCTGTTTCATGGTCTTGGTTACATTGCCTGTTTTTCAACTGTATTACAATTTTAATCTAAGAAGCAGGAACCCACTGCAAGTTGTACTAATATTTGATTTGTAGTGTTCTGTTGACTTCAGAAGGTCCAGATAATTTTAAAAAAAAAACACTGGTTTTGCAGCAGTAGATGTAAAAGAAGACATGAGATTGAATGAAATAGCATTTAGAAGCACTTGTTTTTAAAGTTTAATATTCTTGTTTTGAGGTGGGTTTTTTTTTGAATATTTTTTTTTACTTTTTGTAAAATCTAAATATTTGTTTTAATAGCAAGAAGCTAAAAATTCTATGAACAATTTGTTTGGTAGAAAGGGAGTAAAGAAATATTTAAACATTTGGAACATAAACCTGCATGTAGTAGTAATTGACATTGAAGGTTTGACTGTATATATTGGCATAATGTAGTATACCTTACACAATCATCCATATTGGTAATTTATATGCATATTTTATTTTTTTTGTTTTGCCTAGCAACTGTTGCTGTCATAAGGTGAGACTTTCCAGTATGATTCATTGTGCGTGTCAGATTGTGTGTTGGTTTAAATCACAAAATGAGCACATGGATAATAGGCACTAGGTCCAATATCTATTTCTGTGAATTTTGTTATTAATTTTAATTTGTTAGTGTTACACATTCCTGTTGAACTCATGTTGAACAAAAACAAGTCATTTCTTTCTGGATTTAAAATTGGGAGGTCACATTAGAGAATTTACTTAAGTTTATCTTAAAGAGAGAGAGAGAGAGAGGGAGAGGGAGAGAGGCTGACTTAAAGCTTGTCTGAGTGAGATGAGAGGTTAACAAGAGAGAGAGAGCTGACTGAGAGGGAAACAAGATAGAAAGAGAGAGCTGACTTAAGTTTAACTGGGAGAGAGATTGTTAACCAGAGAGAGAGAGAGAGAGGGAGAGGGAGAGAGGCTGACTTAAAGCTTGTCTGAGTGAGATGAGAGGTTAACAAGAGAGAGAGAGAGAGAGCTGACTGAGAGGGAAACAAGGTAGAAAGAGAGAGAGCTGACTTAAATTTAACTGGGAGAGAGATTGTTAACCAGAGAGAGAGAGAGAGATTTAAGTTTATCTGTGATAATATTTATTATTTATTTTTATTATCATCACTGTATGTTTATGTTACAATTGACACACTGACATGTCTAAAAATAAAACATCATTTGTATCATTTAGTAATGTTTGTGTTTGTATGTGGTTTTTACAGATAACAGAGTCATCAAATGGTACATACTGTTATCGACACAGTGTGTCTGTAATTGTATTTTTATCTTATTTAAACAAGGTAATCACATCAGATAATGAGGCTTCTTTTAAATAAAAAAATATTCACACTATCCCCTGTCCAAATCGCAATTGCAAAGCAAAGTAATTTTTTTGAGACTGGCAAAGATGAATTTCCACCAGGGAAGTGAGGTCTGGATTATTTCATTATATGAGTTATTTTGCTGTGTGTTTAATACTACATGTACTACTAAAATATTTTATTATTCTGTCACACATTTAGTCAAGATTTTAAAACATATATTTGAAACATCGTGTTAAAAAACTAAATATTCAAGGCTTGGAGATGTATTTCAACTAAAAGTGGTCTTGAACAGTTACTATACCCAGTCACCTTAAGTCCATCGATGGTATTACAGACTTTTGCAGTCACACAAAGTGATATCATGTACATGGTTAAAGACAGTATTGGTTTGTTATTTGATGTTAAATGATTTGAGTTATATTCAAACACATTAATGGCCGTCATCACAATATTGTTGATAAGTATAATGTCTACCCCTGATATATGTGATATCCTATAGTTCCATGTTCCTTTACCCTGGATATATGTGATATCCTATAGTTCCATGTTCCTTTACCCTGGATATATGTGATATCCTATAGTTCCATGTTCCTTTACCCTGGATATATGTGATATCCTATAGTTCCATGTTCCTTTACCCTGGATATATGTGATATCCTATAGTTCCTTGTTCCTTTACCCTGGATATATGTGATATCCTATAGTTCCATGTTCCTTTACCCTGGATATATGTGATATCCTATAGTTCCATGTTCCTTTACCCTGGATATATGTGATATCCTATAGTTCCATGTTCCTTTACCCTGGATATATGTGACATCCTATAGTTCCATGTTCCTTTACCCTGGATATATGTGATATCCTATAGTTCCATGTTCCTTTACCCTGGATATATGTGACATCCTATAGTTCCATGTTCCTTTACCCTGGATATATGTGACATCCTATAGTTCCATGTTCCTTTACCCTGGATATATGTGATATCCTATAGTTCCATGTTCCTTTACCCTGGATATATGTGATATCCTATAGTTCCATGTCCCTTTACCCTGGATATATGTGATATCCTATAGTTCCATGTTCCTTACCCTGGATATATGTGATATCCTATAGTTCCATGTTCCTTTACCCTGGATATATGTGATATCCTATAGTTCCATGTTCCTTTACCCTGGATATATGTGATATCCTATAGTTCCATGTTCCTTTACCCTGGATATATGTGATATCCTATAGTTCCATGTTCCTTTACCCTGGATATATGTGATATCCTATAGTTCCATGTTCCTTTACCCTGGATATATGTGACATCCTATAGTTCCATGTTCCTTTACCCTGGATATATGTGATATCCTATAGTTCCATGTTCCTTTACCCTGGATATATGTGATATCCTATAGTTCCATGTTCCTTTACTCTGGATATATGTGATATCCTATAGTTCCATGTTCCTTTACCCTGGATATATGTGATATCCTATAGTTCCATGTCCCTTTACCCTGGATATATGTGATATCCTATAGTTCCATGTTCCTTTACCCTGGATATATGTGATATCCTATAGTACCATGTTCCTTTACCCTGGATATATGTGATATCCTATAGTTCCATGTCCCTTTACCCTGGATATATGTGATATCCTATAGTTCCATGTTCCTTTACCCTGGATATATGTGATATCCTATAGTACCATGTTCCTTTACCCTGGATATATGTGACATCCTATAGTTCCATGTTCCTTTACCCTGGATATATGTGATATCCTATAGTTCCATGTTCCTTTACCCTGGATATATGTGATATCCTATAGTTCCATGTTCCTTTACTCTGGATATATGTGATATCCTATAGTTCCATGTTCCTTTACCCTGGATATATGTGATATCCTATAGTTCCATGTCCCTTTACCCTGGATATATGTGATATCCTATAGTTCCATGTTCCTTTACCCTGGATATATGTGATATCCTATAGTTCCATGTTCCTTTACCCTGGATATATGTGATATCCTATAGTTCCATGTTCCTTTACCCTGGATATATGTGATATCCTATAGTACCATGTTCCTTTACCCTGGATATATGTGATATTCTATAGTTCCATGTTCCTTTACCCTGGATATATGTGATATCCTATAGTTCCATGTTCCTTTACTCTGGATATATGTGATATCCTATATTTTCATGTTCCTTTACCCTGGATATATGTGATATCCTATAGTTCCATGTTCCTTTACCCTGGATATATGTGATATCCTATAGTTCTATGTTCCTTTACCCTGGATATATGTGATATCCTATAGTTCCATGCTCCTTTACCCTGGATATATGTGATATCCTATAGTTCCATGTTCCTTTACCCTGGATATATGTGATATCCTATAGTTCTATGTTCCTTTACCCTGGATATATGTGATATCCTATAGTTCCATGTTCCTTTACCCTGGATATATGTGATATCCTATAGTTCCATGTTCCTTTACCCTGGATATATGTGATATCCTATAGTTCCATGTTCCTTTACCCTGGATATATGTGATATCCTATAGTTCCATGCTCCTTTACCCTGGATATATGTGATATCCTATAGTTCCATGTTCCTTTACCCTGGATATATGTGATATCCTATAGTTCTATGTTCCTTTACCCCGGATATATGTGATATCCTATAGTTCCATGTTCCTTTACCCTGGATATATGTGATATCCTATAGTTCCATGTTCCTTTACCCTGGATATATGTGATATCCTATAGTTCCATGTTCCTTTACCCTGGATATATGTGATATCCTATAGTTCCATGTTCCTTTACCCTGGATATTTGTGATATCCTATAGTTCCATGTTCCTCTACCCTTGATATATGTGATATCCTATAGTTCCATGTTCCTTTATACTGGATATATGTGATATCTTATAGTTCCATGTTCCTTTATACTGGATATATGTGATATCCTATAGTTCCATGTTCCTCTACCCTTGATATATGTGATATCCTATAGTTCCATGTTCCTTTACCCTGGATATATGTGATATCCTATAGTTCCATGTTCCTCTACCATTGATATATGTGATATCCTATAGTTCCATGTTCCTTTATACTGGATATATGTGATATCCTATAGTTCCATGTTCCTTTATACTGGATATATGTGATATCCTATAGTTCCATGTTCCTTTACCCTGGATATATGTGATATCCTATAGTTCCATGTTCCTTTATACTGGATATATGTGATATCCTATAGTTCCATGTTCCTTTACCCTGGATATATGTGATATCCTATAGTTCCATGTTCCTTTACCCTGGATATATGTGACCTCCTATAGTTCCATGTCCCTTTACCCTGGATATATGTGATATCCTATAGTTCCATGTCCTTTACCCTGGATATATGTGACCTCCTATAGTTCCATGTTCCTTTACCCTGGATATATGTGACCTCCTATAGTTCCATGTCCCTTTACCCTGGATATATGTGACCTCCTATAGATCCATGTTCCTTTACCCTGGATATATGTGACCTCCTATAGTTCCATGTTCCTTTACCCTGGATATATGTGATATCCTATAGTTCCATGTTCCTTTATACTGGATATATGTGATATCCTATAGTTCCATGTTCCTTTATACTGGATATATGTGATATCCTATAGTTCCATGTTCCTTTATACTGGATATATGTGATATCCTATAGATCCATGTTCCTTTACCCTGGATATATGTGATATCCTATAGTTCCATGTTCCTCTACCCTGGATATATGTGATATCCTATAGTTCCATGTTCCTTTATACTGGATATATGCGATATCCTATAGTTCCATGTTCCTTTATACTGGATATATGTGATATCCTATAGTTCCATGTTCCTTTATACTGGATATATGTGATATCCTATAGTTCCATGTTCCTTTACCCTGGATATATGTGATATCATATAGTTCCATGTTCCTTTACCCTGGATATATGTGATATCCTATAGTTCCATGTTCCTTTACCCTGGATATATGTGATATCCTATAGTACCATGTTCCTTTACCCTGGATATATGTGATATCCTATAGTTCCATGTTCCTTTACCCTGGATATATGTGATATCCTATAGTTCCATGTTCCTTTACCCTGGATATATGTGATATCCTATAGTACCATGTTCCTTTACCCTGGATATATGTGATATTCTATAGTTACATGTTCCTTTACCCTGGATATATGTGATATCCTATAGTTCCATGTTCCTTTACCCTGGATATATGTGATATTCTATAGTTACATGTTCCTCTACCCTTGATATATGTGATATCCTATAGTTCCATTTTCCTTTACCCTGGATATATGTGATATCCTATAGTTCCATGTTCCTCTACCATTGATATATGTGATATCCTATAGTTCCATGTTCCTTTATACTGGATATATGTGATATCCTATAGTTCCATGTTCCTTTATACTGGATATATGTGATATCCTATAGTTCCATGTTCCTTTACCCTGGATATATGTGATATCCTATAGTTCCATGTTCCTTTATACTGGATATATGTGATATCCTATAGTTCCATGTTCCTTTACCCTGGATATATGTGATATCCTATAGTTCCATGTTCCTTTACCCTGGATATATGTGACATCCTATAGTTCCATGTTCCTTTACCCTGGATATATGTGATATCCTATAGTTCCATGTTCCTTTATACTGGATATATGTGATATCCTATAGTTCCATGTTCCTTTATACTGGATATATGTGATATCCTATAGTTCCATGTTCCTTTATACTGGATATATGTGATATCCTATAGTTCCATGTTCCTTTACCCTGGATATATGTGATATCCTATAGTTCCATGTTCCTCTACCCTGGATATATGTGATATCCTATAGTTCCATGTTCCTTTATACTGGATATATGCGATATCCTATAGTTCCATGTTACTTTATACTGGATATATGTGATATCCTATAGTTCCATGTTCCTTTATACTGGATATATGTGATATCCTATAGTTCCATGTTCCTTTATACTGGATATATGTGATATCCTATAGTTCCATGTTCCTTTACCCTGGATATATGTGATATCCTATAGTTCCATGTTCCTTTACCATGGATATATGTGATATCATATAGTTCCATGTTCCTTTACCCTGGATATATGTGATATCCTATAGTTCCATGTTCCTTTACCCTGGATATATGTGATATCCTATAGTACCATGTTCCTTTACCCTGGATATATGTGATATCCTATAGTTCCATGTTCCTTTACCCTGGATATATGTGATATCCTATAGTTCCATGTTCCTTTACCCTGGATATATGTGATATCCTATAGTACCATGTTCCTTAACCCTGGATATATGTGATATTCTATAGTTACATGTTCCTTTACCCTGGATATATGTGATATCCTATAGTTCCATGTTCCTTTACCCTGGATATATGTGATATTCTATAGTTACATGTTCCTCTACCCTGGATATATGTGATATCCTATAGTTCCATGTTCCTTTACCCTGGATATATGTGATATCCTATAGTACCATGTTCCTTTACCCTGGATATATGTGATATCCTATAGTTCCATGTTCCTTTATACTGGATATATGTGATATCTTATAGTTCCATGTTCCTTTACCCTGGATATATGTGATATCTTATAGTACCATGTTCCTTTACCCTGGATATATGTGATATCCTATAGTTCCATGTTCCTTTACCCTGGATATATGTGATATCCTATAGTACCATGTTCCTTTACCCTGGATATATGTGATATTCTATAGTTACATGTTCCTTTACCCTGGATATATGTGATATCCTATAGTTCCATGTTCCTTTACCCTGGATATATGTGATATTCTATAGTTACATGTTCCTCTACCCTGGATATATGTGATATCCTATAGTTCCATGTTCCTTTACCCTGGATATATGTGATATCCTATAGTACCATGTTCCTTTACCCTGGATATATGTGATATCCTATAGTTCCATGTTCCTTTATACTGGATATATGTGATATCTTATAGTTCCATGTTCCTTTATACTGGATATATGTGATATCTTATAGTACCATGTTCCTTTACCCTGGATATATGTGATATCCTATAGTTCCATGTTCCTTTATACTGGATATATGTGATATCTTATAGTTCCATGTTCCTTTACCCTGGATATATGTGATATCCTATAGTTCCATGTTCCTTTATACTGGATATATGTGATATCTTATAGTACCATGTTCCTTTACCCTGGATATATGTGATATCCTATAGTTCCATGTTCCTTTATACTGGATATATGTGATATCTTATAGTACCATGTTCCTTTATACTGGATATATGTGATATTCTATAGTTACATGTTCCTCTACCCTGGATATATGTGATATCTTATAGTTCCATGTTCCTTTACCCTGGATATATGTGATATCCTATAGTTCCATGTTCCTTTATACTGGATATATGTGATATCTTATAGTACCATGTTCCTTTACCCTGGATATATGTGATATCCTATAGTTCCATGTTCCTTTATACTGGATATATGTGATATCTTATAGTACCATGTTCCTTTATACTGGATATATGTGATATAGTTACATGTTCCTCTACCCTGGATATATGTGATATCTTATAGTTCCATGTTCCTTTACCCTGTATATATGTGATATCCTATAGTTCCATGTTCTTTTATACTTGGATATATGTGATATCTTATAGTACCATGTTCCTTTACCCTGGATATATGTGATATCCTATAGTTCCATGTTCCTTTACCCTGGATATATGTGATATCCTATAGTACCATGTTCCTTTACCCTGGATATATGTGATATCCTATAGTTCCATGTTCCTTTACCCTGGATATATGTGATATCCTATAGTTTCATGTTCCTCTACCCTTGATATATGTGATATCCTATAGTTTCATGTTCCTTTACCCTGGATATATGTGATATCCTATAGTTCCATGTTCCTTTACCCTGGATATATGTGATATCCTATAGTACCATGTTCCTTTACCCTGGATATATGTGATATCCTATAGTTCCATGTTCCTTTACCCTGGATATATGTGATATCCTATAGTACCATGTTCCTTTACCCTGGATATATGTGATATCCTATAGTTCCATGTTCCTTTACCCTGGATATATGTGATATCCTATAGTACCATGTTCCTTTACCCTGGATATATGTGATATCCTATAGTTCCATGTTCCTTTACCCTGGATATATGTGATATCCTATAGTACCATGTTCCTTTACCCTGGATATATGTGATATCCTATAGTTCCATGTTCCTTTACCCTGGATATATGTGATATCCTATAGTACCATGTTCCTTTACCCTGGATATATGTGATATCCTATAGTACCATGTTCCTTTACCCTGGATATATGTGATATCCTATAGTTCCATGTTCCTTTACCCTGGATATATGTGATATCCTATAGTACCATGTTCCTTTACCCTGGATATATGTGATATTCTATAGTTTCATGTTCCTTTACCCTGGATATATGTGATATCCTATAGTACCATGTTCCTTTACCCTGGATATATGTGATATCCTATAGTACCATGTTCCTTTACCCTGGATATATGTGATATCCTATAGTACCATGTTCCTTTACCCTGGATATATGTGATATCCTATAGTTCCATGTTCCTTTACCCTGGATATATGTGATATCCTATAGTACCATGTTCCTTTACCCTGGATATATGTGATATCCTATAGTACCATGTTCCTTTACCCTGGATATATGTGATATCCTATAGTTCCATGTTCCTTTACCCTGGATATATGTGATATCCTATAGTACCATGTTCCTTTACCCTGGATATATGTGATATCCTATAGTACCATGTTCCTTTACCCTGGATATATGTGATATCCTATAGTACCATGTTCCTTTACCCTGGATATATGTGATATCCTATAGTACCATGTTCCTTTACCCTGGATATATGTGATATCCTATAGTACCATGTTCCTTTACCCTGGATATATGTGATATCCTATAGTACCATGTTCCTTTACCCTGGATATATGTGATATCCTATAGTACCATGTTCCTTTACCCTGGATATATGTGATATCCTATAGTACCATGTTCCTTTACCCTGGATATATGTGATATTCTATAGTTACATGTTCCTTTACCCTGGATATATGTGATATCCTATAGTACCATGTTCCTTTACCCTGGATATATGTGATATTCTATAGTTACATGTTCCTTTACCCTGGATATATGTGATATCCTATAGTACCATGTTCCTTTACCCTGGATATATGTGATATCCTATAGTACCATGTTCCTTTACCCTGGATATATGTGATATTCTATAGTTACATGTTCCTTTACCCTGGATATACATGGATATATGTGATATCCTATAGTACCATGTTCCTTTACCCTGGATATATGTGATATTCTATAGTTACATGTTCCTTTACCCTGGATATATGTGATATCCTATAGTACCATGTTCCTTTACCCTGGATATATGTGATATTCTATAGTTACATGTTCCTTTACCCTGGATATATGTGATATCCTATAGTACCATGTTCCTTTACCCTGGATATATGTGATATCCTATAGTACCATGTTCCTTTACCCTGGATATATGTGATATCCTATAGTACCATGTTCCTTTACCCTGGATATATGTGATATCCTATAGTACCATGTTCCTTTACCCTGGATATATGTGATATTCTATAGTTACATGTTCCTTTACCCTGGATATATGTGATATCCTATAGTACCATGTTCCTTTACCCTGGATATATGTGATATTCTATAGTTACATGTTCCTTTACCCTGGATATATGTGATATCCTATAGTACCATGTTCCTTTACCCTGGATATATGTGATATCCTATAGTTCCATGTTCCTTTATACTGGATATATGTGATATCTTATAGTTCCATGTTCCTTTATACTGGATATATGTGATATCTTATAGTACCATGTTCCTTTACCCTGGATATATGTGATATCCTATAGTTCCATGTTCCTTTATACTGGATATATGTGATATCTTATAGTTCCATGTTCCTTTACCCTGGATATATGTGATATCCTATAGTTCCATGTTCCTTTATACTGGATATATGTGATATCTTATAGTACCATGTTCCTTTACCCTGGATATATGTGATATCCTATAGTTCCATGTTCCTTTATACTGGATATATGTGATATCTTATAGTACCATGTTCCTTTATACTGGATATATGTGATATTCTATAGTACATGTTCCTCTAACCTGGATATATGTGATATCTTATAGTTCCATGTTCCTTTACCCTGGATATATGTGATATCCTATAGTTCCATGTTCCTTATACTGGATATATGTGATATCTTATAGTACCATGTTCCTTTACCCTGGATATATGTGATATCCTATAGTTCCATGTTCCTTTATACTGGATATAGTGATATCTTATAGTACCATGTTCCTTTATACTGGATATATGTGATATTCTATAGTTACATGTTCCTCTACCCTGGATATATGTGATATTTATAGTTCCATGTTCCTTTACCCTGTATATATGTGATATCCTATAGTTCCATGTTCCTTTATACTGGATATATGTGATATCTTATAGTACCATGTTCCTTTACCCTGGATATATGTGATATCCTATAGTTCCATGTTCCTTTACCCTGGATATATGTGATATCCTATAGTACCATGTTCCTTTACCCTGGATATATGTGATATCCTATAGTTCCATGTTCCTTTACCCTGGATATATGATATCCTATAGTTTCATGTTCCTCTACCCTTGATATATGTGATATCCTATAGTTTCATGTTCCTTTACCCTGGATATATGTGATATCCTATAGTTCCATGTTCCTTTACCCTGGATATATGTGATATCCTATAGTACCATGTTCCTTTACCCTGGATATATGTGATATCCTATAGTTCCATGTTCCTTTACCCTGGATATATGTGATATCCTATAGTACCATGTTCCTTTACCCTGGATATATGTGATATCCTATAGTTCCATGTTCCTTTACCCTGGATATATGTGATATCCTATAGTACCATGTTCCTTTACCCTGGATATATGTGATATCCTATAGTTCCATGTTCCTTTACCCTGGATATATGTGATATCCTATAGTACCATGTTCCTTTACCCTGGATATATGTGATATCCTATAGTTCCATGTTCCTTTACCCTGGATATATGTGATATCCTATAGTACCATGTTCCTTACCCTGGATATATGTGATATCCTATAGTACCATGTTCCTTTACCCTGGATATATGTGATATCCTATAGTTCCATGTTCCTTTACCCTGGATATATGTGATATCCTATAGTACCATGTTCCTTTACCCTGGATATATGTGATATTCTATAGTTTCATGTTCCTTTACCCTGGATATATGTGATATCCTATAGTACCATGTTCCTTTACCCTGGATATATGTGATATCCTATAGTACCATGTTCCTTTACCCTGGATATATGTGATATCCTATAGTACCATGTTCCTTTACCCTGGATATATGTGATATCCTATAGTTCCATGTTCCTTTACCCTGGATATATGTGATATCCTATAGTACCATGTTCCTTTACCCTGGATATATGTGATATCCTATAGTACCATGTTCCTTTACCCTGGATATATGTGATATCCTATAGTTCCATGTTCCTTTACCCTGGATATATGTGATATCCTATAGTACCATGTTCCTTTACCCTGGATATAGTGATATCCTATAGTACCATGTTCCTTTACCCTGGATATATGTGATATCCTATAGTACCATGTTCCTTTACCCTGGATATATGTGATATCCTATAGTACCATGTTCCTTTACCCTGGATATATGTGATATCCTATAGTACCATGTTCCTTTACCCTGGATATATGTGATATCCTATAGTACCATGTTCCTTTACCCTGGATATATGTGATATCCTATAGTACCATGTTCCTTTACCCTGGATATATGTGATATCCTATAGTACCATGTTCCTTTACCCTGGATATATGTGATATTCTATAGTTACATGTTCCTTTACCCTGGATATATGTGATATCCTATAGTACCATGTTCCTTTACCCTGGATATATGTGATATTCTATAGTTACATGTTCCTTTACCCTGGATATATGTGATATCCTATAGTACCATGTTCCTTTACCCTGGATATATGTGATATCCTATAGTACCATGTTCCTTTACCCTGGATATATGTGATATTCTATAGTTACATGTTCCTTTACCCTGGATATACATGGATATATGTGATATCCTATAGTACCATGTTCCTTTACCCTGGATATATGTGATATTCTATAGTTACATGTTCCTTTACCCTGGATATATGTGATATCCTATAGTACCATGTTCCTTTACCCTGGATATATGTGATATTCTATAGTTACATGTTCCTTTACCCTGGATATATGTGATATCCTATAGTACCATGTTCCTTTACCCTGGATATATGTGATATCCTATAGTACCATGTTCCTTTACCCTGGATATATGTGATATCCTATAGTACCATGTTCCTTTACCCTGGATATATGTGATATCCTATAGTACCATGTTCCTTTACCCTGGATATATGTGATATTCTATAGTTACATGTTCCTTTACCCTGGATATATGTGATATCCTATAGTACCATGTTCCTTTACCTGGATATATGTGATATTCTATAGTTACATGTTCCTTTACCCTGGATATATGTGATATCCTATAGTACCATGTTCCTTTACCCTGGATATATGTGATATCCTATAGTACCATGTTCCTTTACCCTGGATATATGTGATATCCTATAGTACCATGTTCCTTTACCCTGGATATATGTGATATCCTATAGTTACATGTTCCTTTACCCTGGATATATGTGATATTCTATAGTTACATGTTCCTTTACCCTGGATATATGTGATATCCTATAGTACCATGTTCCTTTACCCTGGATATATGTGATATCCTATAGTACCATGTTCCTTTACCTGGATATATGTGATATCCTATAGTACCATGTTCCTTTACCCTGGATATATGTGATATCCTATAGTACCATGTTCCTTTACCCTGGATATATGTGATATCCTATAGTTACATGTTCCTTTACCCTGGATATATGTGATATCCTATAGTTACATGTTCCTTTACCCTGGATATATGTGATATCCTATAGTACCATGTTCCTTTACCCTGGATATATGTGATATCCTATAGTTACATGTTCCTTTACCCTGGATATATGTGATATCCTATAGTACCATGTTCCTTTACCCTGGATATATGTGATATCCTATAGTTACATGTTCCTTTACCCTGGATATATGTGATATCCTATAGTTACATGTTCCTTTACCCTGGATATATGTGATATCCTATAGTACCATGTTCCTTTACCCTGGATATATGTGATATCCTATAGTACCATGTTCCTTTACCCTGGATATATGTGATATCCTATAGTACCATGTTCCTTTACCCTGGATATATGTGATATCCTATAGTTACATGTTCCTTTCATTCCCAATTTTTATTACACAGGTGGAAGTTATAGGTAGCTAAACAGGAGGGGACTTACCCTTATGGAGCACCCAGCCTGACTTCCCTGGTGGAAGTTCACGAGTTTGTACTGGTATGTTTGTTTTGTATTCAACATACATTGCATTTGTACATATCTCTCT